>VXBC01011261.1:272675-360811 GCA_013399945.1 Ploceus nigricollis
AAAAAAAAAAAAAAAAAAAAAAAAAAAAAAAAAAACCAAAACAAAAAAAAAAAAAAAAAACCAAAAAAAAACCACACAAAACCCCAAAACACCACAAAATCAAAAACAAAAACGTGCCATCAAAAGAGAAAGAAATTGTACAGGAGGAACACTAGCTGATCAAAGAAGGAAACTAGTGATAGATGGTCAAGATGTTGCAGGTGTACTCTTTTTTTCTTGACAGTCCACACATAATGAAAGAAGAAAGCATCCTAGGGACTGAGACATGTTTTCTTAGGCTTGGAGGAGTGAATTGTTGAAAAGCTTTACCCTTGTCATAAAGCAGATAAGAAGGCAATTAGAACTCCTGAAAGCCAACAAAGCACTAGACCCAGATGACTTAAATACCCAGCGGAAGAGAGGACAACTATAAACCTTATAGAAAAGATTTATGACAGGTTGCTGAGAACAGGGTATTACAAAAGGGCTGGAGAAAGAATTGATGCAATTACCACATTCAATAGAGGAAGGAAGGAAGGAGCCAGAGAACAAATGCATTGAGCTGTAAACACAGATATAGGAAAGGCTCACTAGAAAAGATAAAAAATATGTGGGACACTGATACAAGATATGGAAGTAATAAGTAGAAAGGGGAGATAGGGAACTCACATTTTCAAAACTTGGTTTTTGTTTCTTTCTCTGTTCACCTTTAATATTGATCACCTAGCAGTAGAAAAGGGGACATGCAGTAAAGGCCATTTATCTGTGTTTAAGGCAAAACGATATCCCATATCTGTATTCATGTTGATTGTCACAGGGCATTTTTAGTTGAAGAGAGCAGTTAGTTCTGATAAAGCACCTATCACAGACAGCTGCATCACTCAGTACAGCATGAATGTGTGCCACTCCAGTGGCAGGCTCCAACCTCACAGAAGCAGAAGTTAATTGAATAGCCCAGAAGATACATCTGATCATTTAAGAGAAATTTCAAAAGTGATACAAGCCATGAAGACAAGTGTCCAGAGATTACAGAGCAGCAGCAGAACACCACTGAAAGACATGTGAGTCACAACTCAATGTTGAAGGGACACTTTCAGAAAATGCAAACACCACAATTCGCATGTTCAAAGTGAGATAAAAGGGGAAAAAATTAAAGAGATTAATTTCTTTAAGATCGAAAGACTAAAAGCAGTAAGTGGATATGTGCAATCCCTCCCCTTTCTCTCCCAAAGCACTCCACCAAATTAATTCCTCTAAATTACACTGTTAGTTTACTCTGGAGGACATTAGTTTGTATTTTTAATTTGTACTTTCTATTTGTAACAATTTACTAGCTTCAGTAATTGAAGAATGTCTGTGATCAAGAGGTCAGAAATACATACTTACAGTTCTCTATTTGTGCACTTAGACTCTTGAGTACAAAATGTGATCTGCCAAATTTAAAAATACTCCAAACACCAATTTTCTTGCCACAATGTGATTTGGCACATGGAGCTGAGATTCAGGTAGTCAAGCAGTCCATTAACTTCTTTGAAGATCTTCTCTCATACCACTTCACATTACTGGTGGAGAAAAGTACTATAGAACCATGGAGGATATTTTTTCAAAACAGAAGTATGAGCATTTTTAACAAGATGCAGCTTAGAAAAGCATAGCCATAATCATAGGAAGAGGCAGAGCCACGAAACAGCCTTTATACTTAAATAAAGGCTTTCACCCTTCTTATCAGCAAGCCTGTGCACACTCTTGTCCAGAGTCTGTCACACAATTTATCTTTTCTAGAGGGGGAAAGAGTTTCTGTGGGAAGTGGTGTTAAAAGACTGGCACACTTCAGCAGTATGGAACAATTAAAGAAATACCGCTATTTTTAGTTTCAGTGAGATGTTTAGTTCATTAAGTGTCACTTCTAACTGCCCTAATCACCATGTCAACTTCTTGTTACAGACAACATTTCTGATCATCAGAAAACTAACATGAGCTTAAAATATATACATCATAGAATCATAGTGTGGTTTGGGTTGGAAGGGACCTTAAAAGTCAGGAGGGTTCTATGGTTCTATGACAGGGATGCTACCAACTAGGGCAGGTTAATCAAAGCCCCATGCAGCCTGCCCTTTGATAACAGCAGTGATGAGAAAGAGCTGGATTCACTGAGGAAAGGAAAACCAAAAGCAAAGAAAGATTTACCATGCAACAAAAAATGTCTGTACAAGCATCAGCGAATTGTAATCTGGAACCACTTTTTTTTTTGTCTTCTAAAAATACGTAAAGTATTCGTGTACTAAATCTATGTACAAAGATCACAGCAAAAGTTTCATACAAGGCCATAAACCAATTAACACACAAATTCAGCAGAACTGTACTTACCATAGGATAGCAAAAGCACATTTGGGAAAAAAAGATGAAGTGTGCTGTATTAGGAAAGTAAATTTCTAATTCTAATGTACAAGAGCAATACTGGAAGTTCAATACAACTAATTTTTAAATGTAAAATTTGTGAGAAGAGAAACAATAAAAATAGCCATCTTAGCATCTCAAATATTTTATAAGGCCAGCTGTATGTAGCACCATTCTGAATTGTCATCATCTGTCATTTAATATCTGTGTATTCTAAATTATACAGTTAACCTCACTGGAAGCTAAGAACCGATGGACTGCCTTTCCACTCTTTATTCCTACCATTTTCTTACAGCTTTTGAAAACATTCATTGGACAAAGAAATTAACGCAGCTGATGTTACAAGTGTTACACAGCCATATGGACCATTTGCTAGTTATATACAATAAGATGAAAAACAAATAAGAGTTGTGATGGTTTTGACTCAACACAGAATAGCTTCTAAGTCAACTTTTGACACCCTTTCTCTGCCCAGACTACTTTTTGTTTTTCTTTTTGTTGGTTGGTTGGTTGTTAGGTTTTTTGGGGTTTTTTTTTTGTTTTTACTTCGCATTTTTATTCTTCATTTAGGAGGTCAGACCATATCATCTTGGATAGCCTCAGGGCCACTGAGCAATCAATTGCACATAGTACAAAGGTTGAAAAAGCAACTGCAGGTGCAAACTCTGCTATCTCTGATCACATATGGTGCACTGTAATCATCCATCTCTTAAGGCTTCAAAAACTCCAAGCTGACCCTCTGTTTTATAAATCATGCCACTTTTACAGAACTATCCCCTTCAGCTATTAACTGAATTGTTTTGCATAAACATGCATCAAATCTTATTCTTCCTTTTCAAACTTCCAAAGGGTATAGCTTACCCCAGAGGGAAGAGAAGCTAAGAGAAACTTGAAAGATAGTTTAAAAACCCCCAAATACACAGTTACTATATTCTAGCTAGTCAAAACCCACAAAAATCAATGCTTATCCTCAGGACTCATCCCTCTTAAAACAGTTTCTGACATTATTTAAATTCAGAGTAAGTTTTGCAAGAACGTATACATTATTTGCTCACAAATACATTAAAAAAGATGTTTTTTCATTCATAATCTTATTTAATTAGCATAAAGCACAGGAAAGTGGTTTAAGGATGACCTTCAGGCAAACAAAGAGAAGTATTTTTCGGTTACTATCAGTGCAGGGGAAGTCAATGTATTAAGCTCATAAGGAGGCTCAAGACTTGCATCCATTTAGATACCCATAGACGTTGTTCTCTAAGCTTCTCTTCCTATGTCTATAAATAACCAAAGTTACTAAGAAACTAACTTAGATTTAGGTATGTACCTAAATGCATACCACTTTAGCTGCATTAAGCAGGGGTGGACTAGGTTAATCCGTAATTTCAGAATAGAAATGTTGACTTTTTCTCACTTGTTGGTATATGCACTCAGACGACATACATTTCCAGAGAAGACAAAGAAAATATCATCATTATCTCCTACCCTGTGATTACAACCTGATAGCGGAATAAGGCACAGACTCTGCAGTGTTAATGCAAAGACCTTTATTGGTTTCAAGCACTTATATTTATACTTTCCAAAGCTGTGATAAGATGCTCCACTTAACGCTTATTGGTGACATGTTATTGTGCTTGCCTCATGAACTGAGTGTGCTGTGGTTACACTGCATACATGAATAGGATGAGATGCTCCATCTTCTTGGATGCAGTTCATGCCACATGATCAGCTTCAAGGTTGTTGCTGCACAAGCTTTAACAAATCAGCCGTGCTGCTCACGCCATTTAACTCATTCTGCTTCTCAAAAATGACCAGTGTCCAGGATGTGGAGACCAGGGTGCATGTACTTATGTCTGTCCTGAGACTTAGAATCCATACCTCACCTATGCTTTTTCTCAGAATTTTTTTCCCCAAACACCAAGCTATGGAATGCCTTAAACAAGGGGTGAAGGCATGTGCCACTAAGGGAGATATCACATTACTCTGATACAACATGCTCTTATACATCTAGCCATTACATATTCTTGGAAATTCCCCCCATAGTATTTGTTTACATGGCATTTTGCAGGCAGGCACATGAAAATTCCACCCAAACAGAGCCAGCAGGACATGTGCCAGCTCTGAATGAAAAGCCATACTGTGCATTTAGCACATTATTGAGCCTCAAATGATAAACTCCACTCAGCAGAAAGCAGCTTTAAATCCTGGCATTTTTTAACTTTTTACTGTTTAACTACAAAAAACCCCAAGGATGCCTGCTTGCAATATATTAAATAGCAAGATTAAGAATTTTCCTCTCTAGCACTACCCCAGAACTTATGCTAATGCTAGTAATAAAAGACTAGCTTTTATTTTGTGTCCCTATCTGTGAGAGGTGAAGACACGCACCTTGACAATTTTTCAGGTTTTCGTAAGACAGTAATGCAATCTGAGATTTTAGGAGGAGCAGCCTCTGCAGGCAAGCAGGCCATACTTAATGTGCCAGTCAAAATGATCTAGCTGTTTCTGAGGAAAAAAAAGGTTACAAAAAAAAATGTAGAGCTTAAAAAAAAACATTATCTTAGTGAAAATACTCATCTTAGACTTCCCTGTTCCCTCACCAACTAGATTTATGAAAACCATTGTCAAAACATCCAAGATCCACATAGAGAACAGCAACCTATTATTGCTGCCAATTATTTGCTTACTTCAAAGCACTTGCTTTGGTAGGCCAAAAATTTCTGTCTATTTTGAATGAAAAAAGCATCTTGGAGAAAGCAGTATGATTTTCAAAATCAATCAGTCAAGCGTAATAAAGATATGAAACTAAGACCTACTTACGCAACATTAATTCAGCTACCTGTGTATGTATGCTCAGGTCAGATCTAATAGGGAAGGGAGCTGAAAGGACATTGCTCTTTTACAAAGGCACTTCTCAAAGCCAAGGCTAATAATATTATCTGCAAAATTATTACTGTTCAAAAAGTTACTTAAATCCATCCTGTCTAATTTCAGACAAGAACTAGCAATGATTTGTGCATGCTTTTGAAATTCTCAGTTTTCTTATTTGAAAAATAGGTTTCAGTTCACAAAGCAATTACACACACACTTAGAACCAAATCCCAAATCATCAGCCCAATGTTCCTCTCACAATAGTGTAACATTCTGTATATATTTTAGCAGCAGGACAGTCATTAAAATTTCTGCTCACTGTTGGGAGGCCTGAACCTTGCCCAGGAGTCCTTCTAGTTCAAGACAGATAAGGGTTGTGAACAAGCCACAAGCACAAGTGATGTTCAATTCTGTTTGTGCTTGTATTAGTAAGAGCGGGGGCTGAATCTGAGCAAAACCTCAGAGCAAGTTCAGTATTACATGTATCATTTTATATCCAAGACAGAATTTGGGAGGACTGAGTCTCAGTCTTGACATGAAGTATGAAAGTCTTTAGCAAATGAAAGGAAAAAATCCTTCAGGAGTTCATCTGAGTTAATGTTGTAATTATGGAGTTAATCCTGAGGTTGGGCAAATAGCTATTTACTTACTTGTCTAACATTTTCTTGTGTAAATGTTGATTCCAGCCTAAGAGACTAAACACCACTGCATTCCTTTCCTGTGAACGTGGCAATTCCTTAAACTGAGGAAAGTAACAGCATTTCAGCAGGGAGAGCCTGAACCTTAGGACACTCCCTATGAGTCTGCAATCCTCCCTCCCTTCATCTGTCCATGATGTTATGTTGCATACTTTAATGATCACAAAACAATTTTTCATTAATGACCTCTGCCCCATTCTGTATATTTGAGACTTGGAGGATGAATCAAGGCTGCACATGAAGTACAAAAGGCTGTCTTCTGAAAGCACTCTGCTTGGCCAAAAACACTGGGAGAAATATTTGAACAAAGCCAGAAATGCAGAAAGAAGAGTCTGGTTTCATACTCAAGACTGATAAGTGATAGTCTGGAGCATTTTTCTCTGGACCTGTATCTGCATAACACTTTTCATTTTAGTAAATGCTATACAATGCCATACAAAGCATTTGTATAACATCTCCCAAGCTACATGGGAGACAAGAAAGAAACAAATAAACAAAAAATAAAAACCAGAAAAAATTATTCCAAGACTTAGGAAACTGGACACCCAAAGTGAGTTATAGTATTGAATTGCAAGACTAAGTTCTGATCTATTAAATTGTGAAATATGGGATCTAGTAACCTGATTAAAGTGTTTTGAAAATATTAGCAATACTTGACTATTACTTGAGAATGCTTAGTACCATTGTGTCAATTTCCTTAAGAAACAATCAGAAAGTTAAAACTATTTACTCAGCATAATTTTTAAAGGCACAGGAAATATGGTCAGGTTTAGATGCTGATTTGCTTTTTATTTCATCAACAGTTATGGTATCAGAAGTAGCAGAGCAAATAAAGCTGCAGAACGTATTTGGCCCTATGTGCAAAACTCCTATACATTTCATAAAGGACCTATTTAAAAATGATGAGGTTTTTTAACAACAGAAGCCAGAATTCCAAACAGTTTTCCTGTTAGCATTATCATCCTGGGTAGTAATTATTAAATTTCAAAAGCAGAAAAACAACAGCAATTCTGTGGAATTATTGTTATTTTTTATACATTACTATTTTTATACCTTATTGTTTTTATACTGTCATTAGCAAATAAAGTGTTAGAGGAAGATGAGACAGAGGCCATTTTCTCTTATTTTGTGCAAAGCTTCTGAATCTCTAAAATACCTAATATTCTCTTCTTTGTCTTAAACACAAAAAATGACATTTACATTTTTCCATCTTTAGAACTTCATTAATGAAATAGCTCATGCTAAGAAAATAATAGTTATAGGCCTGTTTATTTTCTAAGGTTTCACAGGAGAAGCCTTTAAAACTTTTTAAAATGTAAAACTGTTTAGAAAATTAATATCAAATAGAAGGACTTCAACAGTTTGCATTAAAGCTCATTTCTCAGGACAGAAAGTACATTTCTTCTTTGTGGTATGTAAAATATAGAGAACTTTATTACAAAAGTTGACAATTAATTACTAGGTCGAATAAAGATTTTATTCTTTTTTCCTTTTTCTTTGTTATAAAGTGCTTTCAGCTGATATTGGTTTGACCACAAGGCTTCAGGCTACATATGATCCAAAATCATTGCAAAACACTGAACAATGACATAATGATTTTTCTCCTCTTCACAGACAAATTGTGGGTTTCCTACATGGATTAATCTTAAAATTAGCTGTTTTGTTTCTTCTCCTGCTTACTTTACACTTCATACCTTCTTTGATTTTTTTATTCCTGGAGTCCTCAATGAAAAAAGGGAAGTATTGCACACATTTTTTAAAAAGGTGAATGGGATCCTGGGAACTACTGACCTGTCAGCCTCCGCTTGCCACTGTTTCTCTCTCTGAATTGGAGAGAAATGGATTTGATGGGTGGATAGTTAGATGGACAAGCTAGATGGCGACCTGCAGAGAATATTGGTCTACAGTCCAAATGAAGATCAATGATGACTGGTGTCCCCCGGGAGTCTATAATGGGATCACTACTGTTTGATATCTTCGTTAATGACATAGATGAAGAGACCAAGTGCAGTCTCAGCAAGTTTGGAGAAGACACCAACCTGAGTGGTGTGACTGACACACCTCAGTGATGGGATTACATCCACAGGGACCTGGACAAGCTTAAGAAGTGGGTCCCCGTGAACCTCAGGAAGTTCAACAAGACCAAGCGCAAGGTTTTTCACCTGGGTTGGGGCAACCCCCAGCATCAATACAGGCTGGGGGATGATCAGATTGATTGTTTACTTAGGTTGAAGTACAGGTTAGTTCTTCAATTTTGTTGGTGTAAGAAACTAATACAAAGGATCCCTGACTAAGGTTTGGTTCTTCATCTCTCAATTTTGCATGCTTTGATAATCACTTTTAGTTGCAGAGCTGTGTTTTATCTTTAGGTGTCTGTTCAAGGAGGTAAATATCTGGCTAATAGGGTTGTAATGAACTCCTTTTTTCTTCCCTCCTCTTCCTCAAAAACTATATGTCTAAGTCTGACAGTGGCCTATCTCCCTTCCTCAGGGTTTAAGAGGGAAACATTGCAAACAAGTAGATGTAATTTCTAATTCTGAATGTAGAAAGCTGTGTTTAAATAAGTGCTCCTTAAATGGTAGCTTTCTCCACGTTGGCAATGTCAGCAACTCTTCTGATTTAACTTAGGGTGAACAGTTCTAAAATATATGATAGTTTGGTAATTTGATAATTAATAGGATGATAGTAAGATAATTTACATAATTCCAGTTTGAAAATATGCCTTGTTTTATAATACAATGTTTTATGTTATAGAAATATTCATCTTGCTTCAAAAGTGCAAAATAGTATCTGCATATATGAGTTGAAAGGTAAAGAGAAATAAAATCAAAATAATTTGATCAAATTTTAGTCTCTTGTTTACAAGTTGAGTAATAATATTGCTGCTTCCTGGTGTTACTCCTTAGCATATCTGCAGAGCTTGTTTCTCCCTAAACTAGAAGTCAAAGATAAAAAGACACAAGGCTAGCCCAGATTTACAGAAATTAAATCCCACCTAAATTTTTGTAACCTGTTTCTTAGCCTGTTTCTTTTCAAGGCCACAGCTGTTGATCAAAGGCTGTACAAAACCCAGTTACAAGCTCGTAGATGGAACACTGAAGTAGAATATTTGATAGGCCTGTAATCATTTAAGTGGAAGGCCGATGAATCTGTTCCCAGGAATCACATTCAAACAGATTTTATCTTTTTATGAGACTGCAGCTGAAGACACATCTTTGTCTAGTTTTCACAGCTCTGAAATAAAAATTTTATTTCCAATTTAAACTAAAAAAATTATCAGAAGCTTATATTCCCTTCATTAAGAATGCTCCAGGAATGTCTGTTTTTCTGCCTGCCATATCTGATCACAAAAAGTTGTATCAAACACCCTGTGAGACTACTCCTTACATACAAGGTCCTCCCCTTCCACTTAATTTTTTCCATTTTTCAGGAGGGACCAGACAAGGTGATCATTCCTCAAGAGCCCTTGATCTGGCTTCAATGCAAATGGGCATTGAGTGAGCTGGCGGCTCCTCAGATGGGCTTGGCAGCCTCCCCTCCTGCCATTGTCTCTTCTGAGCTCCTTTGTGGGTGTTTTGCCACATAGCCTACCACTTGGATTTAGAAATAAAGAAATAGGAAAAGAATTTGAAAATTATATTGATTTTTAAGGATGCTATTTGTTATAGATGGAATTATGACCAAACAAATTCATAAGTAACAGCAAAAATTTATTCCGTGATCGCGATAAAAATTTAGAGTCCGAATTCGTTCCGACCGCAACTCAGTCATAACAGCCAACAGTCCAGGAAACAGAGCGGTCCTGGGGATCCAGCTCTGGGTGAAGCAGAGGTCTGACAGGGTCAGAGTCCCCCTCTGGTTTCACGCCAGTGTCTCAGTGCAGCAGGTTTTTATACTCTTTATTTAGCCCCCAGCAACAAGCCTTTATTGTGGACTGCATATTCATGCAGTCATGTTTCACGGAGAAAATATTCCCAGCAGTTATGTTTCCTGGAGGCCGACCATCACCCGGTAAATCGCCCAGGTGTTCTCTGAAAAGATGAACGATTGCTGTGGTGGCTCCATTTTTCCTGTGCAAATGAAGCACATCTCCCTGCAGTCACGTCATCTGTCCCTCCGTGCTGGTGCTGAGCCTTGGTATTTGGGACATCTGTTTCTCTCCAGTTTCCCACCAGTTCTGGCACAAAGAATAGGGATCTCAACTTCTTCTACTGCTTTTAGAATAAGACACAGTTCAGTAGCACACTATAAATTCAGTAAATATAACACAAAAGGATTTTTGGCTCCATCTTAGTAGAGAAGCCAATGAACACACTATAAACATGCAAAAAGGGAAATCTCACTTTACTGCCTTTGATCTAAAATTCCCTGGGATAAGGAAAGGAGAAGCCACAATTGTTCTTTTTTAACTAACATAGCATAAGTTTGACCACTAGCAATGTCTTTTTATTAACATTACTAGATTTCTCTTTTATAACACCCTGTTTCTCAAGTGATCAGCAACTCAGCAAGACAACAACTTCAGACATTTCACAGTTTTTTTACCACCTGGGTTTGCAACACCTATACTTCTTTGAACACCAAGAATACAACAACTGTGACTAAACCAAGCAACATTTAAGCTACTGCTCTTTCAATTTATTATCAGCTCTTAAAAAAGTAGTATCTATGTGAAAGCAGAGTATTAATAGACTTTCTCCTTCTCTGTTTGTCCCAACAGGGCTCAAAATAGCTAAATACACAAGTGCAGGATCTAAGTCTCCTAGACTAACAAAGTTCAGTGATGACCATTAGAATTGCCTCTTAGTGTGCACACATGCCACAGCGCTGTTTGATTTCAAAGCAAAGGCTCAGTCAGAATGACTTTATCTTCTGAAAGGATCATCAGACCTGGTTAGTCAGGCCAAATCTTTACTTATTCCTGCTCTGCTAATATCTGCATGAGCTACAACCTCTGAAAGGTAGATTTTCACCTAATTACCAGATTCCAAGTTCTTGCGGCCTTTCATATCAGTGATGTGACCTCACTTGTCATCCTGCAAGGAACACCAGTAAAACTACATTAATGACCTGAAAACCAAGACTATCTCAGCTCTAAGTCATTGTAGCCCCAAAGTTATTTGTTCAGAGTTTGGCAGCACTGAAGTTCTTCTGACTTCAGGCTCCCAGTACTGGGCTCCCAGTACTATGGGATCAGACCAAGCCTATTTAACTGCATGTTGGTTTTAAGAAGAGCTCTGAAAAATAAGTAACTTGCTAGGGAAAATGTGTTAATCTCCATCAATGATAAAGAACTTTTTCTTCTAACCTTCAAAAGGGATTACAAAAGGCAACTGTCCTGTATATCTTACTTTCTATTGAATGTCCTACCAAGTAAGAGATTAGTTGTTAAAATTATATACATAATATTAAAATTATGAAATACATAGATGTAAAAAGAGAGAGAAAACATAAATTATAAGACTCCACAACAGCATGGACAGCCTGGGATCTGCTTTTGTATCTTCCTAATTGCTCTCATATGACTTTATTTAGTAAAAATGAATGTCTAGAATTGACTAAATGTGATAACTTGCTCCACACAAATCCCCATAACCTAAACAGGCTTATTTTTCCCAGCTCCAGATAAGGCATCCTCTGTGAAATCCAGGCATCTGTATGGACCACTTTATCACTTTGAGAAATCAGCTCATGATAGCACCACAAAGACCTCTTGAAAAAGTTTTGGGAGCAACTTCCTTGAACTGTATGCTCAAACCTCAAGTCACAGGCACATCATCAGGAGTTTTAGCTTTCCTTCGGGCAGAATTGCTCGAACAGCAATGCCAGAAACACCCTTCCAAACCTCAAAGGAAACATCAAAGAACACATCAACAGCCGTCTGTAACCTCCCCCTCGGAAGCCTCCCAACAGGGACAGGCACCCAAAGGCAGTTTTGAGAGGAAATGGAAGAGTGTGAATAAACCCAGTTTACAGCCTGACAGCTACTTTTATCAGTTTTAGAAAGTGCCTGAGGTTACCTAGGACAAATGGTTTCTCAAAACTCTCAGCAAAAGGTTCACAAATGGTTTTCAAATTTTTCAAAACTATCTATATTTCCAGTGCCCAGCTGGATTATGACTGATGTTCTACTTTTGTTGCACAAGAATTTTGGAGTCTCTGATTTGCAAATGTGCAAATACTTGACTCTGTTTGTATACAGTCCTATGTATACAAAGGCCTATATATGGCCTTTCAGACAGCTGCAATGACAGAACCAAACCAGGCAGTAACATATCAGAGAGACTGTTGGAGTACAACATCTGAAGAGTTTGTAAATTAAGTAAACATGGGACTGCACCTCACATGTATTATCAGTTCACTTCCCATATGTGTTTTGGCTTAGCCACACAAAATTAGTATCTCAGAACTCCATTAAACAGGATCAGCAGTTTTATTCCAAAACTCTTCCAGTCAATTTCATCCATGCATCAGTTTAGCAAGTGCATTCCCTCTTTTCTGTGGTATCACTGCCCCATGTCTGTCTCTGTTGGCTTCTATACATAAGGAACTTGCCTAGAGCAAGTTCTTCAGTAATGTAAAATTATTGAATGATATACTGTGGGTTACACAGAACAGAAAGATGAGCTCAGTATTGACAGAGACATCCTAAAGCTTCATTAGGATTGAGATTTGTTTTTTTCTTAGGGAGACAATAAGATCCAGAGATGAACATGACAACAGAGAGGAAAAAAACTCTGTCCAGATACAGGAACAGGCAGTCAAGTTTGTGACCCATCCTAAACTTGTTGGTTTGACCTTGAGAAATATCAGGCAGGATATTTATATTATATATAAAGCCCAGGACAGGTAAATGAGCATTTTAAATGAGCTCATTCTGAGATGAGTAGTTCTGTTAAGAGGTATTTGTAAAAATATGTATTTATTTTATACTAACCAGAAAGCGTCTTGTAAAGTGATGCTTTCTGTGACACTGCATTGATTCTTGCTAAGCCACAGGAAACTTTTAACTAATCTGAAAAGAGGAGGATTTTTAAATAAATATAGAAATATGCAGTGCATATAATTTGGCACTAGGTTCCAGGTACCAATGGAATGAAGTGCTTATAGCTTTTAAGATTTAAATATGACTGTTAATGGCCAGTTTGCAAAAAAGAGGTTACAGGTAACTTTGTCGTAAAATCACTCCCAAGCTGCTTTCCAAAAAATTCTAGGAACATTTTAACAGAAAAATATAGCTGTGACAAGGCAGCATACAATACATCTGGAAGTTCCCAGAAGTTAATGTATAACATGGATTATGCAATTATCAGTAAATAAATAATTTCGTGCTTGGACATGCTCATTTACACATGATCTTGGCAATGTTGGTGAACTTTCTGAAGCATTAACTGATTTCTGTTAAATGCATCAAGGTACAATAAAGAATAGAGTGAGGTTTAACTGAAATGAGGCCCTAACTGATTTTAATATTTTTGTGCTGTCAATAAACTGCAATTGAATGTTAGCTATGCAGTGTATGGGTCATGGTGAAAAATTTTATTTCAAAGCTGTTTCTCCAAAGAATATTTTGTGAGTATTTTTCCTAGTGCATGTATATATTTTCAAAGCAGACTGCTAACAGCTTTTAGAGACTGACTTGTAACTTTAGTTCTAAATCAGAAATGCTGTTTGTGCTTATTTTTTTTTAATTGGAACTGAAATTCCAACATATCCTTCAAATATCTTCACCCTAGCACTTCTTCAACAGATGCCTATCAGAAAAGCATATTCAATCTGGAGCCCCATGTGGGTTTCTTCTTAAACAGAAGAAAAAGGAGACAAAATACTTTGGGAAAGATCTCTATCAGTTTATAACTAACAACACCAAGGAAAACTCAGTTCTTATCTAACATATTTACCTATAAGTTTTGAAGATGTATTACCTTGTGTTGAGTTTTCACTAGACCTAGCTGTTTGTTAACAATTTTGGATGAATCACAGGAGTACCCAGATACCATCATATCAGCACAGTACTTCATCAAATACTGACATGTGAAAATGGGTCAGATTATCCACCCAGAAAAATCATTCTTTTCCTTGTATGTTTACTTTAACACTGTTATATACTTATATGGAATTGTTATTTAATCATATTATTGCCAAACTGGCTATAACATAATTCACCTAGCACTGACCAACTACAGAACAAAAATTAAACAAACATTTTGCTGTTGTTAAAATTTTTTTCGATGGGTCTGAGCTTCTGAAGCCAGCAGGTCACTTGGATTATATATACAATGTTGATAATTGCATTCCTTAAATCTACAAAATGCAACACAGCTCACTATTTTCCAAAATAGCTTTAAAAACAATTACAATTACTGCCCAGATATTTTCAAACACAGCAGGCTATTGGCTTAGGCAATGATGGAAACCCTAAAAAGAAGATAAATATTTTGAAACGCACTGTAAATCAAATTTGTGCACTGGACTATGAATGGATTATCTCCCTCTAAACAGCAAAAGATGTTTTAGCTTGAGGGGTTTTTTCCATGCTAATTTACTAGAAATTATTTTAAATTGTGTATGTGTGATTTATTTTTTTTTTTCCTCAAGATCTTTAGCAGCTGATTTGTAATAAATGCTCTACTATAATCAGTTCTACATACTTTACTCATTACATTTACTGATGCACAGGAATCCACTGTTTCTCAACCTTTTAATAAAAAGTACATTTTTCAGCTTAAAAACTGGTTTGGAACAATGCTACGTTGGCCTAAAGCTGCTCTGCAAGTATTTATAGCAGATGTATCTACAGCCTTAACTGCGCAAATTTTGATGATGTCATTAACAGAGGCATTGGTTAAGAATGAGACCTTGAGGAAGATTATTATATTATGATCTACTATCTTTTGGTCCTGTGTTACCAAGACAAAGTTAGGCACTTTTTCTAACCTTCATTCCAGAAAGTGTCTGGGAGGGGGAAAAAAAAGTCAGCTCAAATGGAAGCCAAAGGCACTGGTTTTGTGTATGTCCACTCCAACCTGGTTATGAATTATCAGTTTTCTGACTTTGGGCCAGATTCACCTTCTCTGGCACAGCAAGACTATTGCAGGACAAAGACAACACTGCTTGTGTACCTTCTGAGGAACCCTTCAGCAGACCACAAGTTCATGTCCACTGGGCATCTTCTTGAAAGAAGTTATGTCAGTAAGATAGGATGATGCTAGATTGATGCTGATGGTTTTCTAATTAGTACAGAACTGGAATTGCAGCCTTCTCTTTCCTAGCAGATCACAAAGAGAACATGGGAAGTTTACCCTGGAGTCTCCGAGTTTCCAGCTGGAAGACAATCCCGTGGAATGACCCAGAAGGAAGCAGCATTTTCCCGTCTCAGGTCATTATTTTTATAAAATGGGAGTAAAAACTTAAAGTTTTACAAAATTTGCTTCACAGAGAAAGATACCTATCACTTTCTTAGAAGTGTCATGAGTATTTAGTTCTTAATCAGAATGAGGTATTATCCTGCTAACCCTTGTAATATTGTAATGTGTTAAAATATTTGTGTTTTATACTGAAAGACTTCAGTTGCATAAATCTAGCTGTTGAGTTTCCTACCTTTCTTCTTCCCCTTAAAAGTGATTTTCTGGCTTTCCTCAGTATACAGAGCAGGAAAATATGAAGGAAGCAAATCATAAGACAAAAAAAAAAAAAGCCTAATAAGAGAACAGTAACTCAGAAGTTTGATTTTGGTTTGGTGGTTTATTTCTCACAGACAGTTGTGTGATTTTTCCTCAATCCTGGCTCAAGATTTTTGTGCAGTAGGGTTGATCATCTGTCCATCCCTTTTCAAACTTCTCTGCATTATGTCCAGGTAAGAATGGGCCATGCCTCCAAAACCAGCATGAACTTAATCAAAACAAAGATAAACAAATATTGTTGAATGACATATATGGTATAATAAGGAAAACACAAGCAAAATCAAGCTGAGACTTCACATGTAACCACAAGACTCCACTGCACAACTCTGGACACCCTATGCAAGGTCACTGCTTTTGTAATCAAGTTTCTCAAGCCACAGAGGAATGATCAAAATTTCAGTCCGAAGTTACCAAAACATGTTACTTCTCTCTTTTATTTTTAAAGGAGATTCAAGGTTCATTGTTTTAAGGCTGTAAGTGTCATACTCTTAACAAGCAACATACCTCTTGGCCGCCCTTCACTATCTTGATTACCAGCTGAGAGTCAACACACCCTGTAAGCATTTGTTCATCAATTCAGCAGAATTACTCAGGACCCAGTGAGCATCTGGCTTTCAAGAATGCAGCTGTCTTTGTGGCAGGCAAATTTACAGATACGATTTTTGCAACTGCTACTTTTTGTGATAATTTGCAGTTCACTCATCTGCTTAATACAGCATGGCCAATTAAAACAGGTTATCCAAAGTGGTATAGTTTCTGCTTACTGCTGCAACTCACTGAGAGACTCACAGCTTCTTTTGTTACTAGTATATATAGCATTCAGGTGTTCACTGACGGGATTAAACTGACCCTCTCTCTGCAGGCTCTGCAAGGGCTCTCCACTCTCCACCTTAAGACTGAGCTTCTGCAAGGGACATGTTGAGCTCAAGGCATTTCTGCATGTTTCTTGCATTTCATCTATTCACAGAAACCATGTCCTCTCCTCTGTAGAGGTATCTCTGGCTGGGACCTATACACCCAACTCTTGCTCCAGGATCCCCTTGCTGAGATTTCCTCAGCTCCTTACACACCCCCCAGCTCCATCTCATGGCCCCACTCTTTCTTCCTGCTCTCTGGCCCCTCCACAGCTTTCCCAAACTAGCAGCCTCAGCATAGCTCCCCCAAAACCACTGTCTCTGGCCTTCCACCTCAGCTCAAGCCATCCTGTTCCCATGCAGAGTCTTCTCCCTTCGGAGACGTCACGGCTGCATACTGGGGCAGCCCCTTCATCTCTCCAGCTGAGGAGGCAGCTGTGGTAAGCTCACGGCTGGGCAGAGGCTGCTGTTCAGCCTGGCCCAAGCAGCGCTCCCCAGACTCAGAGTTCCCTGAAGAGAAGCCGAACCATGCCCAGCTCTCGGCCTCACCTCAGGTGCCAGCTGCTTACAGGGGAGACTCACCACGGCCCAGCAGCTGTGAGCTGTGCAGCTCTCCACACCAACATGATTGACCAGGGATTGCCAGCTGCCATGGCAGAATTGCACATTCCAGCATTCCAGCACCCACCCTGGCTGCAGCACTGAGCAGCCACAAGCCACAGCTGAGCCCCAGCAAAGGGCTGAGGAACACCTGCTGCTGTAGACCAAGAGGTGGCTGCTGGCATAATTTGAAAGATGCTGTGGAACCCTCTCCCCAGCATGAAAGCCAGGTGACAAAAAGGCCACATCCCATGGGAACCAATTTTATGCAGTGCTGGTCCAAGGCACCTGTGATACCTGATGCCACAGCCATCCACTGAATCTTTCATGGGCATCTGCCCACACTGCAGATGAGCAGTCAGAGAACCTGTGGTACCAGAAACCTGTTTTGCTCATACTGGGGAAAAAAAGGTCATATGGCAGTTTTCCAGCTAGAGGAGAAAGGGAGTGAGGGGACACATCCACAGCCATGAGACCAAGGCCTCAAACCCATCATTCTTGGTCTTTCTCTCATTAAAATTTGTGATCATCACAACTGCAAGAAGTGGGAAAAAACCAGCATAGCAAATCTGGGGGGTGATGCTTTACCGAATGGTGCTTGAGACCTTTCCTAGATGGATTAAGGTAACAGAGTTAAAAAACCCCAAGCCCTCCATGGAAGTAGAATTCAGGTCACTTGTCTTCAGCTTTACAAACATTTAACAGTGCAATGAGCAACCAGTGCTGAGCCAGCTTCTTAAACCTCACTGAAAATCAAAATGGAATATTCTTACCTTGTGTTTTCTTTTTGAGGCTCGTATAAAATGCAGATAATTTCTTTTCCTCTTTTAACTAAATAGGCTGTTCTGCACTTTATTTCACAAGAACTCTGAGCAAGATATAGTTAATTGGTACATGTAATTATAGCCATCATACCTTCCCTCCTCTCTAGAAAATCAGTTATAAGCCCTACCTATGACAAAATGCTTTTGAAGAATAATACATCTGAAGTCAAATGTTATTGCTAATTGACAGGACAGTTTCAACAACATAACCTTATCTTAGGTAAATAAACTTCTATGGAAACTTTGAGCCAGAAAGGCCAAATGAGATGTTTGAGATTCCTTTTTGCTGCAGAAGGTCTTATTTTGATAGTGCATTTCAATACAAAGGCTACATGTGAAAGAGAATCTGAGACCAAAAGAGAGGCTTGGTTCCTCCTGTTTGTATTCGTTCCTAACTCAGTATTTTTCATAATAGGAAAAAAGTAACTTTAAGGGGCCTCTAATTACTGCAGTTGAAAAAAATATTAAATATTATTCTTACTTGGACTATTGTTTGAAAAAGAATTAATGTATTTCCAGATTTTTTTCTTTAAATTCTTATTTAGATTTTATATTTTTTTTTACACTTCAATAAATAATTCACCAAACCAGCCTAAAATGAGCATTTTTAACAAATAACTGTGTTAAATTACAGATGTGAAAACTCTCAATAACATTCACATTAAAGTATCTGATCAAAGACAGCAGTACTGTACACCAAATATGAGATGCATAGATGTGTTAAGGCAGTGAGAAAGAGGAGAAACAGCCACCAGGGGGGAGGAGATGATAGAGGGAAGAGACATCCTGTACCAGTGTGTGGATTCTGAGGAGTGGAGTCTGCAAAATGAAAGAGAGTGTCCTGGAAATGGATTGTAAACTTTCCAACCACACATTGTCATTCATACACAAGGTCCTGCCCCTATTTCTGGTCAGTATTCAAAGATGTTAGAAGGCAGTGACCCTACTATGCACACTGCACTTCTGTAAATTTATTTGCTTAATGAAACATAGTTGACCTCAGAACAAATGTGACAACAAGGCATTCTCAATGCATTAAATGCATTCTCAACTGAAGTTTGTCTCATGAAATCCCTAGAGTGGGTCTGGGTCTTTTCATAGAGATATAACCGGAAGATATTCCCACATGTCCAGAACTGTTACCTCACAGTTAATTTGGAGAGGAAGCGTTACTCAGAAACATTACTCAGCGTTGCTTCTCAGGGGAGGTGGATTCTACACAGGAGACTGATCTTCATTGCAAAAGATAAATTAAGATATTGCAATATGGGTTTTTCAAATAATGTGAGTGATAATTTTGTTGTAAACACTGCAAGAATGTGCACATTTGTAGACTTTGATGTCAAGGTGGTGTTGGGGAGAAGAATAAACAAATATACTTGTCTTGATGCAGATGAAGAAATCCAATTTCCAAAATCCACAGCTTATTCCTTATCAGCCAGGCCAAATCTGATCTCTCTGTGTGGTCATAGCAACTGAAGCTTGGAGCACTCACTGGCTGAGTCTTCTCTTCTAGCTTCCAGAACACTTCCTTTCCTATCTCAAGTTGTGATCTGATAAATTTATTTCAAACAGGATTACTAAAGAAGTGAGATTATTTATTTACTGATCTCAACAGATCTACACTGAAAAGGCTTTCCTGTTTATAGAAATTTATTCTTCCAGTCCTTAATGCAGAAATACATATATCTTTTCCAGGACAGACTTCAGTAATTTTCTGATTGATAGCCATATGACCTCTGAACATAAACTGTGTCCTGTCCAGCTCAATGAAAATGTCAGTCCCATGCAGAAGCAGAAGAAAATAAATGACATGTGGTGTTTAGGTGCTATGCCAGTTTAAGGGATGCAGAATCCTTAAATGTACACCACCCCACATTTTGAGTGGCTCATTTTCCTAAACTGGACATGAACTTCCACTTTAGCTGGGCCAAATACACTTGGGAAATGACCAATGCCTTAGTTCTGTAATGAACCCTGTTCTGTTGCTGGCTGAGCCCTTATAAATCTGTTTGGGATTTCATCCTGATTACTGCATGGAAACACTCTTACACCATTCTGTCTAGAAAGAAGATTGGAGGGACCACACAGAAGCAGTCATCCATCCCTTTCACCTAATTGTTTGTGGTGAAGGGAAAACAGCCAGATAGGGTGTCAATTCTTGCAGAACGATAGCCTCAGCTTAGTAATGGCCTTCTACAAGACTCTTGGATTGATGACTGACTGCCTCCAGATGAGGCTCATAAGACTCATCCAAAGTCCATTGCAGTAAACGTCCACAGAAGAGGACCCAGAAGAGTCCTGGGTCTTAGTTCTGAGTAACAATTAAAAAAATAATAAAGAAGTCAGGAGAATAATGAAAATCTGTTCAGAATTCTAGAGAGGATATGTAAAAATGCTTCTTGTACATCAGAGAGCTTCAGATAGATCAGCAAGTATACTCAAGAACGAACGGTACAGAGAGGGAAGTCGGGGAAAGGAAAACCCAGTATCTCAGATAAAAAGGGTGCTCATTTCCTCAAGAAATAAACTGAAAAAGTGTAACAGAGAATTATAATAGTAGGATTGGCCCCAGAATCAAATTCTGGTGAAAAAAATGCATTTTAAAAAGACTGGAGGGATTATTTTGTGTCAGGAGTTCTACAGTCATCATGGCTTATGCCAGGTTTACGGTAGCAGGAGAAAAGGAGGGAGAAAAACCTCTGTTTCAGTGTTCTCAGTCATCCTTATAATACCAGTGGGGAACAAAAACAACACCACAAACTGAACAATAATGGGAAATCTATCAGATTATAACTTAGTGTGAATGTATGGGAGGAAAGTCAACAGCTTTACAATGACAGAACAAACTGTCACTAAACTGTGTTATTTACTAAGACTACTCCATCTTTAACTTCTGATCTAAAGGGCAATAAAATTTTGTGATCAAGCACAAATAGAAATACCCATTTTTTAAAACAAGCAATTGGTTTTTGAATTCTTAATTGTGGATAGAATAACAAAGAATAACCAAAATTAATACGTCATCAATACATTTAAGGTACTCTGTACTTTCTTTAACATCTTATTCACAAGAGTAGAGTGTTTACATTCATTCAACCAGAAACTAGATTTTAATTAAGAAATAAGAAATATTTCATAGGACTTGATCAGAGATTCCCATAGCAAGGTATTTATACTGTGCCAGGTAAGAAAGGAAGCATCTCTCAGCAACAGTTACCCAAGCACCAAGTCTACTGAAATTACTTTCTTCTTTATATTTAAAAATACCATGGCTTCAGATAAACTTCAGATAAAACCTTAAAAGCTCAATGCAAGAAGGACATTTTATTGTTATTATTGACTAGCTGTAAAGGAAATAATTCCAAGAATTACAGAATATTTTTGCCGCCATTAATTTCATTCTTGATCTACATCACTGCTTAGACTAAAATATTACTTAATAATGTACATGACCATATTCTTGATTTTTCCTTTTTGTTATTTCCTTATTTGCTTATATATGACAAATATTGCTGCTGCCCAGGACAGGATTCTAGCATAATATAGATGTTACTTCAAAGAAGACACCTTATATATATTTTGATGCATCGGATGAAGCAAACATTAAGCATACAGAATTCTAGTAACTGTAAGTAAGGGAAGAGACAACTGTACCATGGGTATCAATCTTAAAAGCTGCACTTTTATTTTACTAAATTGTCTATGTTAAAAACAAATCTGTGCCTGGTGTGGAATTTCACTGCATCAAGTGTTACAATATTTTTGTTTTTATTACAAGCAGGAGAATGCATGTAGAACAAGTGTTAAGAAACATGACAATAAATTAGAATATAATTTACAAAAGCAAAAATAATAATAAAGTAACAGTGTACCACATTAATACTGAGTATAAAATAATAAGCAACTAATCACAATAATACAAAGGTAATTTCAGTCTGTATTATTAAGGATATCTATGTGACATTCACTCCTTTATAAAGTTCCTAACGAAATGGACTATTTTGGATGTATACACCTTGAAGGATTAATCTTAGTTTTTTATTTCTGTTTTGATCTTTATCAGCTGATAGTATTGCTCAGCGGAAGTACTGGCACCAGGTTTCTGCATCTTGTATTGTACTATTTGATTCTAGGTCTGTCATATTTATAGCCTGCACAAAGACTCCTTTTGTCACTATTTAGGAATATAACACTATTTAGCTTAGATTATATAGATGGCTACAGTGTAGCAGCAGCAATGAACTGTGCTGTTGAAACCAATTATTTTTCTTTGAATTAGGTTTCATATTTCAGTCTTAGTCTGTAGTGTTGCTTAGTTTGCAAATCCATATACATTCTGTGTTTTGTTCCCTTTAACAGTACAAGTCAACATTGCTCCAGGCAGTTCTTTAAATTCCAGCCTCAGTGCTGTTATATTGCAGAGTAAACATCAGAATCCCCGGTGTTCTAGCACCAGTAAGAGAGCAAAATGTGTCTTTGGAAACATTCCTTACAATTTTCATGTCCTAAGTGAGGTAAAAAAAAAAGGGCTTCTTTTCAATACAGAGAAAACCCTTTTCTCATTAGCTGAAATGACACATTAGCTGATAAACAAATTCATGCCCTGGAGAAAACTGGACCTTGATTCAAAGAGGCCTCTTGCTTAGGGAATGTTGTAACAACCCCTTACCTTTTCATCATACTTCTGATCTAACCAGGGCATGTTAGCACCAAGGTGTTCTGTCAAGAGGATATAGGAAGTCAATTCACTTAACAGACAAGGACTACATACTGCCCTTAATCTCTGTGTGCAACTCCCAAAAATTTGGGATGTTTTTATCTACTGGTGTCAGCTTTAACAGGAGTTGTTTACATGGTGATGAGAGCAACAGATAACAAGCATATGTGAATACATGCAAGCCAAATGAAAATTAATTCCACTGGTCACAAGTGTACAGAAGTGGAAATACTGGCAAGAGGTAGCAGATGACAGGAATTTGATGGCCATGAGTACAGACATGGGGCTACACAAAACCCCCTGACAGATTGTCAATATGTTGGTGGAATTTCATAGTATGAGTCCTCTTAACAGTATCTATTGTTCCATGTTAATTCACATTAGTAAGTAGTGTGCAACATATTTGGTTTGTTATTGGTAAAATACATTGGTACACTTCAATCTCATATTTTGAAATTATTTTTCACTGAAAATATTATCTTTTTTTAAAAAGTGCTATTTGAGTTAGAATTTGTAACACATTACCGTTCACATAATTTTAACTGCTTTACAAAAAAGGAGTCATAATTGGACACACAATCACATTCATGAAGTACCTGTTGCAAAATGCAAATGTTCAAGTACAATATATTATTATAAAGAAATACCTACTTTCCTCATCTCCTTGTTGAGACTGTTACTGAAAAGTGAAGGGGAAGAGGAGCATGACGATTAACTTTTTAATGTTATGTTCCTGATTGTGACTTGCCTAAGAAGTTTGGTTTCACTTTTAAAAATGCAAAGTATTTGGTGAATATTAAAAATAGGGTAATATGAATAAGTGGAGCATGGCAGTGAATTCGTTAAGGCGTCTATCTTCTAATTTACAGGCATGACGTTGTTCCAGTCTCATGCTGAAAGCTGCCCTTTGCTTAAATATGGTCCAGCTTCACATAGGTACCTGGCCATTTAGGTGAAGGTGGCCAGAAGAACAGCCATCCCTTTTCCAGTGTGCCTTACTCCTGGCACAGGCCTCTTGGCTCGGGCACACTTTTGACTTCACATTTGAACAGAACCTAGATACCTCCATGAGTCACTTATTCTTTGGTTGCAATCCTTGCCACTCAGATGTGGCCTCCTGAATAGAACATTCACATATTCCTTCTCATAAACAAAACCTGTGCTATGGTATCAAAGGAGGGAACATCTGGAATCCATTCTAACTTTCAGCTTTGCAAAGGATTGTTGCTATTACACAGTAGGCTTATCTTTTGCATTCAAATTCCTTAGTTTTGGAGAATCAAAGCTAACACGTAAACCAGATCTAGAAGCCCACAGAGTTGTTTCTTCTTTGTGGCTGGTGTTGTAAACAAAAGTGAGCTGGAGTCAAAGTGTAAGTCCTAAACAACCTTTATGGTAGTAGTGAAGGAACTGGCAATCCAGTCTTCACCACTGCTGGGGTCTGCCTCCCCCATGATACTGAAATACAGTCCTTTCAGTGGAGATCTGTTTCACTTGTACAATGGTAAGATGGCTATAAACCTGCAGTGAAGATTTCATTTTGTTTCATAGCACACTTGTATTTCATGCACCACTGCAATAACTGTTGCACCTCTTAAAACTAAGTCCCTCATGGTTGTTCTATTTAGTATAGCTTTATATATGGCTCACAGCAGTGTTCAGGAAATATGGATTACTCCAAAGGGATATAGGTGGAATGAAGGAAAAATACTTTTTTTTCTAAAAAATTTCTGCTCCTTAAATAACATTTCCAAGCTCATTTTATAATTTAAATTGTGGTGCTATGTCAAGAGATAAAATAGTTAAGATTTTTAAGCTATGACTTAACCTTTTTTTTGATTCTTCTTTACTTCCATAGTAAACCAACTCATAAGAACTACATTTTAAACAGTTTTAAATAGAAATGGATTCAGTGTCATTGCTAAGTCCATAATAAAAGTTATTTTAATGGTCCATGGATGTAAACAGACTATTTGATTTAGTCAAAAGAACACAAATGTTCCACAGTAAGCTATTCTATATGTGTTGTGTGAATCTTTCAAATTTGGGATCCCCTCATACTGTGTCCAGCACTTTGGATTAATAAATCCCACTTCACAGAAGTTAAAATAATATTGAAATCCTGTCAGCTGGGGCTGACCAGTGGTTATGTTTTCCACAGGGTAATGCATTTGCAAGGACGTCAATCTTATTCCGCTGTGTGGCGATGGACACTCTTCCACAATGACAATAGCAAGGCACATTCTTCTGCTTCCTGTGGGTCAGTGTCCTTGGCAGGTCTTGCAGCACATCTGTCTGAAGTATGCTCGACTGCAGAACTTGAACTTCAGCACCAGTGGGCAATAGGCCACTTTGTTCACATCTTTGCACTCTAATAATTAAGAACATTAAAGAGAAAAAAAATCAGATATATAAGTTAAAGTACAAAGAAAATTTGGTGTTTAACGTGCTTCTCCTCTATCCATCTATATTGCTTTCTTTGTAACTACTTTTTCTAGTACAGTCTAGTGCATATAATATTGCAAATTTTAAAGGCCATAAAAATATTTGCAGGGCTTTCGACACTTAGAAGTGCACAGTCTTTGCCTTGGAAGAAATATCATTTATTGGGATAATTCATCACTTTATACAGTTAGAAAATGGGAGTCTTTTTTTTTTACATTACTTTTACTTCCTTCTCAGGAGTTATTTTATTCTTCCATGAGAGGTTGTCATTATGATGATTCACACTATTTGCTACCATGTCTGTGCATGTCCGTAAGAATCCTTAAAACAGAATGAGCATTGCAGCTAACAGGGATGGAGAATATTACACAAGTGTTACAAATAATGGTACCAACAGGGTGAGTTCAGTGACTGAACTGAACGGTGGATTATACTGTAGGCTTGGTTCCACACATCCACCATTTATTTTATGCTAGAAGGAAAGCCATTTTTATGGCTGTAATAGATGTAAAAGCTTTTTCTCAAAGTTGTGTTTTCCCTGTATGCTGGGCTTACTGCCTCAGCTGCCCTGTTGTGCTGGCAGGTAGCTTTCCCAGGAAGGGAGAACAGAGCTCAGCCCCATGGAGGAAGGTTTCATTCTTTTGCATCGCACACACGTTGCATATAAAGAGACTTTGTGGGTACATTGCAGGAGCTGGAATATGGTGTAGTTCTCCTCTGGCTCATTTTTTACACCTGTAGAAAGAAGGTGGGAATGGGGAATGGAATAGTTTGATCTGTGCTCTGCTCTTATCCTGATACAGCTCAAGAAAGAGCTACATCTGAGAATTCAATGACATACTCAGATTCTACCACTCTTCAGTCTCCATATAATCTCCTAGTACATGACTCTTGCTCTGGGACAGGGTGTTACAGATAGTGGATTAACACTTGCAAGCATACTATAGTAGGAAATTGAGTCCAGATGAGAATTTTTAGTATTTGAACCCAGGAAAGCATTAATGAGGCTGACCTTCCAGGTCTGTACTGACCAGCATTGCTGATAATGGCAATATGCATGCTTTTAGCTAAGCAAGAAGTGGTTAGGAAATTATTTAAACTTTCATGTCTCTAACACAGACATAGCATTTTCATTGCAATTCTTTCACTCCACTTATATACTGCTTTTCTAATTCTTTAATTCTTAATGGAAACATAATTGAGTGACAAGAAAAAAGACATTGTGGGTAGCTGGTTGAAACACATTTATTTCTCTACCAGCAACCACACATGGTCACTGTATTTGACTGACTTTCAAAAACTCTTCACAAAAGAGGTCAAGTCTCTTTCAGAAATATTTCAGGTACTCATGTTCGTGAAGACTGGGAACATAAGAGAGACAGATGGTGAATTAAAAATGAAGTGAAAAATAAAAAGGTTCACTTGATCTCAACAAGTCATAAAAAGTTTACTCAATCCCAAAAATAACCCTCAAACCCACTGTGTTTAGTTAAACACAGGTATAGCTACTAACTCAATTTTTGCTAAAAGTAGGATTTCAAATGATCCTTTTTCATGTTTCTTTTAAGGTATTTTTCCTCTTGAATAAAACTGGACTCTGTTCAGCTGATGCAATTTGGACAGCAATGAGAGAATATTCTGGAAGTTCCCCAAAACTTCTGTTTTAAAAATCAGTTTTGAAATAGATAATGGTGGCTGATGAAGTCACCTATTCTTCACAGGACTGTGGTTGAATGGAGAAAGTTTAGCAGAGTTCCTTTTGTTTCTAGTAACAAGTGTTAATAAGTTTCAGCAAGCTACATGCACAAGCTCTGCCTTGCTGAACTTTGTGGCTAGATCAGGTGATATTATGATATTAACTGTCATTTTACATTAAAAAAATCACAAAATGTCACTGCCTCCAGCTAAAGAAATTGCAAAGATGTATCATAAAATATAGGAAAAACTGAAATGACATAAAAATAGACAAAACTGTTTTTCAGATAAGCTTTTAGATGGGCTTTAGCAGTCTAGATTCAGCAGACATATATGTATTTAAGAGAAGAGAATAATTCTGAATAGATTTCATGGGGTGTGGTAGATGATGCCTGTAGTTCACTTCCAGCAGAAAATGCAACATTACCCTCATCAGTGGCAGCCCATTAAAACCACATCTAGAATATTATAAATCACCAATGAAAAGTTTGAAAACTCCAGAGCTAAAGCACATGTAAAATATGACAAGATTCAATGTAACTTTCTTTTAGTATTTCTGTCCCCCCAAAATTTTGACTCTTGTTTTATGCAAACAACCCATACTTTCCCAAGGAAAAATTTTCCAAGCTTCACCAACATGATCATTACACTGCGGAGTGGCTCAAGCTTCCTCAAAACCCTGTATGATTTTATTGTTGGGTAGCAAAATTAAATTGCAAAGAAATTGCTAAGAAGTTGTTGAACAGGCTCCACTGTGTGCACACGGGTCTGTGTGCACAGGCATTTAGCAAACAATGGGAATTGGGTTTGCTGGGGTTTGAAACAGGAAGAGAGCCCCCCAGATAATCTGACCCTGCTGCAAACCAGCATGCTGCTGCTGAAGTTTCCTTTGCCCCATAGTGGAGCCCAAAGCATGAGGCAGTGCTACAAGGTAGCACATGGACAAAGTCCCTGTGTGTGGGCAGGTATGATCTGCTGCACACATGCACTCTGGAGGGCATAAACCCTCTCTCTGGGAGACCTGACTCCTTCCTTGAAACCCAAATACTGATAGTCAGATCACATCCTGCTGTACCTGCTGAGTGACAGATGCGAGCACAGAGGCACAGCATGCCCCACTCACAAATATATTCATGACAAAATATCATAGCTCCAAAATTTCTCACAGAAAATATTACTTTTCCAAAAATAGTTGTGCACTTTAGGATTAGTTAGCTCTTGAAATGTTTTCATCATCTCCAGGATGGTGAAAAAGATAAGCCTCACTGTTTAAAGGCTGACACTTTACTGAACTAAGAGATGCCAGCTCCTCTTGTGTCTAAGAGGACTTTTTTAAAGCAGAAAATGTGTCAAACCTGCTCATTATTCTGGAAATCCTGTTTGTGCTTCTCCTATTGACTATTTAGGAGCAGCTGTAAAAANAATTATCTAAGTATTTTAAACTGTTAAATGAATTTTGAGATAAATACCTCCAGTGTGAGACATAAACAAAAATGGGATGCTAAGTATCAATGTGTTGGGAAATATATCCTTCAGAAGATACTGTGCTATATCTTTTTCCCTTTGATTCTTCCTAACTGTGCTAATGAGCCTGAATGGCTGTCAGTAAGGAGCTGGCTTGCACCTGGCTCTCTCAGAGTGAAGGCCAAAGAACTGACAACCATCTATCAACAGTATAAGTGTTTTTCAATATTTTCTATTTGTGGATCCCAAAAAATTTTCCAGTGAAGGTGTGGGTCCTTAAAAGCACAATTACCAGCAGACTCACTGTACACAGCTAGCCTGCACAGTTCTACTGTAGGAAAGTTCAGGCCACCCAGTGTACAGAGATCACACACAGAAAACCCCTAATTGCATTCTTCTATAAGAGATTAGCATATTTTCTGATAATACTGAAGAATTATTAGTGTAATTACTATAAATAACAATGTGACGTGGTCATCTAGAAATTAAGAGGAGACTGGGACTGAATCTTGTCCACTTATAAGTAATTTATTACCTTCCTTACTTTGGACTGAAATCAACATCTGTGTTTGGAAATATAATAACATGTAGCATGTGAGATTTAAAAGGCAGAAAGTTTCCTAGATTGATAATTATCACTTAAAGATTTCTTGAGAGAACTAAACTGA
This sequence comes from Ploceus nigricollis, assembly GCA_013399945.1. NCBI lineage: Eukaryota > Metazoa > Chordata > Aves > Passeriformes > Ploceidae > Ploceus > Ploceus nigricollis. The sequence goes on from VXBC01011261.1 coordinate 301,571, forward strand.
AATAATGCAAACTTTACTAAAAATAGTGAATTACAGTGTTCATACATTGAAGCATAAGTGTATTTCTGGAACAATTTTAGTATGCTCCCATTTCATCACAGACATGTCTATTTGACAGACTTTTATAACAATTTTGAATCTATGGCATGGACATTGTTGGATAGAGTAGACATTGGATGACGACCAAATCTGAGTAGACTGCAGGACAAACTTGCCTTTAAAAAATTTTAAATCAGAGCATTAGTTCCACATAAATAGGACATTAAACTCCAATGTAGTAGGAGATTCTGTGTGAAAAATACTCAATTATATATACTGCACAGAGATGAGTTATGTTAAAAGCAGCAGTGCTAGCAACATTGCAATCAGGTACTCAAAATTTAGGGAATATAACAATTTTGCAAATAAGTGTTTTAAAATGACTGCTTTTGCTGTGTAATCTCTTGATAGTTTGGAGAATTTTCTATTCCTTTTCCTCTTCCACACAAAATGAATTGTACTTATCTCATGAGCAACTATTCTAAATTTCATGATCAATGAGCAAACATATTTTTTACTGCCTAGAACTCCAAATCTAGTTTAAAGTCAGCATTTCCTAATAGTTTGGTCTAGACTATTTACATGTTCGGATACAAAGTATTTAATAAATGTGAATAAGCTTATTTTCACAATATTATCTCATATATCCACTACGAAAAATACATTCTGATGAAGTCAGTTAATAGTCTGATTAAATTAGACTTTATAGTCCAAAAAATTCTATAATTATTTTGAACAGGCATTATAAATAAAAAAAAAGTTAATTAGAAGAAGCTGAAAGGATGTCAAAGTGTAAGAACAGACTTGTTCTTACAAGAACCACGTAGCACAAAATCTATGGTCCCAGTCTTCCAATGAACACTAGTTTTTGTATTTAACACTGATGAGGCAGGTAGCAGGTCAGTGGATGAAAAGTGTATCATGCTCTCCCTGCTATTACGAACATTTCCATTGAACTCATAAGGAGATTAGAAAATCAATTACACAAACAATAGTATTTTGTCCATGACTTAGGCTATATATTTTTAAGGGTATTTTTTTAAACAAACAATGTGTGTTTAGGTTTTCATTGACTTTAGCATTGAGCTACAATGACTAAGCAGAAAATAGTTTTGAAAAAGTCATTCACAGCCTGAGAGATGATGTCATATAGACTTTTACCAATGCAGCAATGCTGACTATGTCACTTTACTCTTTTCAGAATAAATTATATTAAGATGGTAGACTTACCCTCTGTGTTGGAAATGGGAGTACTGTCACATTTACTTTCACACTGCTGCATTGATGGAGGTCTGAGAGTTTCTGGACACTCACTGGATGCTTGTCCAGTGTATGACAGGCACTGTACTGTTCTCATCTGTTGCCCAAGACCACACTGTGCAGAACACTAAAGAAGGAGAAAAAAATTTAAAATCCTGCGCCCAATTTCCAAATATAAAATAGAGCAACAGGAAGCAATCAGAAACACTTCATATCCACAAATTTTAAAGAAGACAGACATTGGAAGATGTTTGATTAATAGAGAAAAGAATTATAAAATATTCCGGAATTTTTTACAACACATGTGAGTACTCGTCTTTCAAAGAAAAGAAAATGCAATGCAATATTGACTCCCTGAACAGTTCAGATTTGAGATATCAGGATATAATTTACTCTATTTCATATATCATACTGACACATTAGAATAGATAAGGAAAAAAACCAAAGAAAACAAGAAGCCAAATCTGCTACAGGAATTATTTTTAAGAGAAAAGTAGACATCTTTTAAACAAATAGACTTTGCTGTTTCAAAACATTTTTAACTTCTGTAACTAAATAGTTACAATTTTAGTACAATATTAGCTAAATATAAAAGTGGATCTGAAGAATCACCATGAAAAAAAAGCCAACTAGACTGTAATATTGCAAATTATTTCCCACTGGTTAATTAAATAAAATGTTTCATTTTCATTAGAGGAAAATTGCTCCACAAACAGAAAATTATTCATTCATTTAATATTCTAAAAGCAGGCCATTGATCACTAATGAGATGCAAAAACATAAAGAAAGAAGGAAACTTAGTAAATCATATTTTGAAGCACTGCATAATGGCAGCATTATTCAGCCTGTCCAGGAGCAATTTAGCTCCCTGTATGATAATTCAATATCTTACATGAAAAATTATATTGATCTCAAAATGTGGGTTTTTTTCAGAGACAGATATACATACAGATCTACTACTACAATAGGATTGACTTTATATTTCCATTATGTTTCTCAAGGAAGTTAAGCGTGTTTTAAAAATCGCACACCCTGCAACACTGTTTGGTATCTCCAAAATACCCTTTAAAAAAGTAAGAATTTTTTTTTAAAGTGCAGGTAGAAACTCATCCAGTAGAAACTAGATTGCTCTCAGACAAGCATCACAAAGAATCATGTTTCAATCTAACACAAAAGGGGAGAATCTTTTTGTTTTCCTTCTCAGACAAGCATCATAAAGAATCACATGTCAATCTGACACAAAAGGGGAGAACATTTTGTTTCCCTCAGCCATAGGAACCATCTCTTATCTATCTCCAGGGTTATCTTAGGCTAATGCTAATGTGGGAGACTAACAGCAATGGAGACTTGCATGAACTGTCTTACCTGTCCCCAGTCTCCAGCAACCCAGCGAGGAGGAGGACATCGGCCTAAACTACAGCGGATGCGCACTGGCGGCTTGTTCTCATCTTGGCACTGCGCAGCTGGAAAGGTTTTTAGAAGATCGCTGCTTTTGCACAGGACAATTCGGTGTTTGAACCCTGGGCCACACTTTGGTGTGCACTGAAAAAAAAAAAATTATTCAAATAAATAATTAAAATCTCAGTAAAACACCAATGAAACTCTCAGAAATGCTATCTGTAAAACAGGACATGATGATTTATGACCTTACAATTCAACTATAATCACAGTACAGTAATAATAATTTTTAAATTTTTAGAAACACACACAAGCTGACTGAAGATTGTTTCATTATGTACAAGCTTTTCTAAGTTTTAAATTTCCTTTGCTGTTTATAGTTAGACTACAATGTTACTATTTATGTCAGGCTTAAGAAAAACACTGTAAAGTAGAAAGGTCTGCCACATGTAGCACTATTATGAAACCAATTTGAGTGTTTCCATAACAAAAAATAAGACAGTCTGTTCCTAATATCACCTTCATACGATCTTCATCCACTTCACTTTATCCACAGACAATGAATGCATTTTTCATCAACACACAAAAGGAAAGATAAATGTTGGATTTGACTTCATAGAAACCACATCATTCAGATATATCAAAATATGACACCCTCTCCTATAGTGTATGCTTTCCTCTTTTCCTATTTAAATCTGAACTTTTATTTCACAGTTTTATCTCCTTTTATCACTCTTGTGCTATTCTGAGAGCAGACAGTAAAACAGCCACTTGAAAAGAAGCAGGCCTGATGATCACTGCTTTTCCTCATCTTCCTTCACTGTGGTGCTGCTGCCACTCTCTTTCCTTTTTGCCACTGATCATTAACTGTCATACACAGTAGCTCAACTGCATAATGAGGAAGAGACAAGTGCTAACAAAATTAAAACTCAAGACCTTTCCCAAATCAGTCCCTTTTTGACATGAGATGTTGTAAGCACGGTTTTAGAATCCTTTATTGGCATGTTAACCATTATCCCATAAGCATATCTGCAGTATTTGGATCAGAATCAGTTTTTGACAGCATAAACTTTACATGCAGATTATGCTAACCTGTTCAAGACTGGAACTACTTTTAATATGTAGAGACAAAACACTATTTGGGAAACATTATGTGGAACTGGAGCAAAATTCAAGAGATCACATACTTTCCACACATCCAAAACAACTCACTGTATCACTGGGGGAAAAAGAAACACCTCTATGATTAGTTTTCAAAAAAATTACTTGAGTGAGGCAAAGTTAGTTGTTTTTTTGCCTAATTCTAAAGCATCTTTGAGTAATTTATAGAAATTTTAAAACAGTTCCACAGTATTATGTAAGGATATACCCTATCAATATGTAAAATTGTATATCTCTATCTACATATACCTCAAAACAAGAAGAAAATCTCCAGAGGGAGGCACCTAAACTAGTCCATATAGAATGAAAAGGTTTATTCCAAATGTTATTTCCACTTGGATTTAGGATCTTAAACTGGCCTGCATAAAGATGAGTCTTGCACTTGAAGTTTATAATCCAGAATGCAAAATGGATATATAACCACTTTCCTTAAAAAGTAACCTTTTCTAACCTATTCGATCTTTTTCTACCAAGGTACAGCCACTTTATCTGCAGTAGTTCAGTATTCAGAATTTTGATATGGAATAAACAGTTTCAAACATCCCTATACTTCAACACCAAATCTTGTGCACATTGTCTACTAGAAAATTAGATGAAGGAGGGAAGTAAGAGATGTCTGGTAGAGCTACACAAATAATACTAATGATAAAGAGAGACCAAAACCCAATGACAAGTTATTATGTGAGGTCTCTGAAGTCATGATCATGACTGATCAGTTGGGGTCCAAATTCCAAGGAGTGTTATGAGTACTTTCTCCCACATGTATTTCATGCAAAACACATGACTTTTTAAGTAGGAAGTAGAAGTATGTGCCCCTTCCCAGCTAAGTGCTTAAAAATCACATCAATCTGTCAAAACAAATAGAAAAATGACAATGTTGAAAGGACTGTGTCAAAATGTCAAAACCCAATGGGCCTGTGAGGTTTCACAATCTACAGATGATGTTAGCAAACAAGCAACAAGGACTAAACTTTGAGTTTGGGAGCATCTTCCTTCTAGTACTAATTGAAGACACAATCTTGAATCGATATGTAAGATGCCATCTGAGAAAGATCTTCTTCCAGCTACTGGTACCAGAAAAGAACAACACTCCCTTTTCTGGACTTATAGCAAAAATTCTACTAAGATGGACTACACTGAATCCCAGAAATGGAAGTGAAAAAAGGAAATAGGTTGCCTTCAATAATAGTGAATCACTAAAAATAATAAACACCAATAAAATTTAACAAAAAAGTTGTACACTTCCAAAGAAAATGAAAAGAAAATATCCAGATAAGCCAAACGAGGAAAAATTAGCTTCCATTACTAAATGCTTCTAGAATTTCTGACTGCCTTTGTGGAAGTCATGAAGGCAAGTTATATGTGCTTGTCTGATAAGGCTCTTCCCAAAAAATCCTTAGAATATTTTTTCTGCTTTGTTTTATAATTATCCTGAAAAATATAAAAGGAGTAGTTTAGAGTGGGTAGATTAACTCTGTCAAAGCTCAACTATCACAAAGTGTGAAAAACCTTACGGCACTAGCTAAGAATTACTACATTCCAGTGGGAGAGATATCCTTAGTTTTCATTTCAATTTGATAAAACCACACTTACATTCTCCTAAGGACTTCATCTAACCAGTATTTACAAAATGTTTTTGTTTCTCTGACCAAAAGGATACATAATTTCTTGTTAATAGTCACTGAAAATTTTAAAAATCAACAAGTATCAACAAGTGCATAAGCAGATAAAACAGTTCTGTAATTGTTTTATTTGTAATATGCATTTTGAATATGAAAAGAAAACTTCATATCTTGCATTCCAGAGAAAATTAGCAGGGTTTGCCATTGGTTTCAATGGGAGGAGTATTCAACTCTTCATTTTTTAAGTTCACTCTTGTTTTCCTTTTCATGTTTCTGTCAGAAATTCATATAAACACACATATAAAAATGTTATATTTATAGTACTATAGGGATTTTAATATATTTTATTTCTGGAAACCACTAACAGACAAAAAAAACCCCAACTTTTCTCATTATATTAAAATGGTATTGTCAGTCAAGACAGTCTGCCAAGCTACACAAATAAAATCCATACCAGAAAGAAACCTGGTACTTTTTCACAATCCTGATTAATTATCATAACCAGAAGTTTAGCAGAGTTTGAATCTTTAAATTAGAATGATTTTGTTCAAAATCATTACATGATCTTGCTGCATAAAAGCCTAGATATGATAACAGAGTGTAAAATTACTTTAGGTAGCCAGTATGTGATACCTGTGGACGAGAAGGAGCTAATTTAGAGTATAGTGACACTCTGTAGGTTATGGGCATTTTCATAAGAGGCAGGAAACAAAACAATGAGGCACAGGTGAAACATCCTCTGGGAAATTTTCCTATTAATTCCTTACTTAGCAAGCTCTGACAGAAAATGTACTAATATTCATTGGTCAGAGGTCCTGCCTCTACTATTACCAATGAGCTAATACAGTGACATTTCCTTACCTCTGACCAGTCCAGAGCAACCCACTGTGGGGGGCAGGACTGGTTGTTGCAGGGCTCTTTTTCAACAGGCCTGTGTGTTAAACAGTTGGCAGCGTCCAGCGTCTCCTCCTCAGAAGGCCCAATCTTTCTGATGCAGAGAACTGTTCGTGAACGCATTCCTCCATCACACGTCTTACTGCACTCTGACCAGTCTCCTATAAACCATCTGGATAGAAAATGTTAGGAGGCTCAGTTAAATACATTTCAGAAACAGAGTTGATAACTGCACAAACCAAGAATGCAAATAGTTTAAATCACTAAACCAAAGTAATTTTTAACAATGCACACATTCATGGTGAAATAAGGTAGAAATTTATGGGTCTTTTTACTAAATATTTTATTTTATGCCTCACTGCAATCATATCTTCCAATAATAACACTACTTTGTATTTTCTAGAGCAGCAATTTCCATCCTAGCCTATAGTAGTTAGAAAGGAGAGTTTGAGCCTGACAAAACTGAAGCTATTTATGTAGGTTTGTACTGGACTTGCCTGAAATAATTTCTGTGAAAGTGGTTTGCAACTGGAAATGTTTGGGAACCATTGCTGAAAGTTACATCACAAGTTAAAAGCCAAGATGTTTGCCTCTTTAGCATCATTACAATAAAATAATTTTATCTCAAAATTGGGCTTTTTGAAAATTAATTCTCATATGATTATGAGACATTTGTAAACTTTTTAATAAAAGGCTACACTGAAATGTAAAATATTCTTATTTTTCAAACTGAAGAAAACACTAGTAAGACATTAATTCATCTCATAAAAACAATCATCTCAACAAACTCCTTTAAAATGTAAAGAATTGCATTATAGGTGGTAGCGGGAACTTCTGAGTGTTTCTGCATACATAGTAGAAACCAATTATTATAAATAATATTAGATTGTTTTCTGCTGCTGCAAGGATTGAAGCAGTGATTAATCTGGCTGCAATGTAATATATTTCTACTTATGAACAGCTAATGCAGCTCAATTAAATAGAAATATCTCTTCATATTGACGAGCACATTTAGTCTTCAGTATTTAATATGTGGATTAGTTACTCGCCTGAGTCATCCTAAAAAGGATGAAGCTGAAGTCTAGTATGCTATCACATGTTGCCAAAATGCCAAAAATGCCAGGCATGTCAGTCACTGTGGATGTTCCTGGAGGCATGCCTGGTGCTACCTCATAAGATCTGCTACCTCATCAATCTGCATTGATCGATGCAGAGATGGAAAAAATTATGTCATATTCTGTCATTACTTTCCCAGCAAAAGGAAGTTAATTTATGATTCTTCATCAAAAAATCTTATGCTTTTACCACAATAGGGAAAATCTGAAGCTCTTCAGAGCTTTCAAGAGGCTGCAGAGTTAATTTTTAATTGGTATTATGATTTGCTCAAGTGACTTTGCTCTCAGGTACCTTTAATATTTATACTGTATGACAAGACAGCATTATTCCTAATTCATAGAAATAGAAGAGCATTTTCTTGAAATCTGAAATGTAAGAGTTACTTACTGAAATAACAAACAAAGTATTGGAAACGAACATAGTCGTCTGCTGTTCAAAGTCATCAAGTATAATGTAACTGGCATTGTCAGAAAGGGTATAATTTTCATTGCTTTTGGTATACACCATTACAAGAGTAGAATTGTGCTAATTAAAAAGGGAAATATTTGGCCAGTCCATGTAAACACAAAGTCTTACTGCACAATAAAACTTTCTGTCAAAACAGTCAAACTTCTTTGGATAACGATCTGTTATTTGAACAGCCTTCTACTAGACTACTTACAGAATTGGGAATTGACAACCTTTCCTTAGTTTGGCACTTAGTATTCACTCTGGGGGGAACATTAGAATGGAGGCAAACACAGGTTGAATTGCTCTGATATGTTGAAGTTGATGCTAATTAATACACTCTGCCCATTTTCTGAATATTGATGTCTTGACTTTCACCATGTTCATCAATGTCCCCATTGTACTGGATGGGGAATTCAAAAGCTTCCCACTTCCTGGGCTGGGTTTTTTTAGTTTGTGGGGGTTTTTAAGTAGTGTCAGTGAAAAAAAAAACAAAACAAAAAACCAAACCAAACAAAACAATAAAAAGACGCCCGAAATTAAACTAGTTTGGAATAACTTTGTTAACATTACTTTTTAAAATGCTAATTTGCTAATAGTTAAGCCACACAACAAAGGGATTGGAATGTGTTTGGTAAAAAGGAACTGATCAAACATGACTGCTTTTCAAGTCCTCCTCTCAGGTACACATAGTTGGTGCACTTAGAGCCATGCCAAACAGTGTTATCCAAACAGAGGACAAATGCATATCCTTCCAGGATTAATATATATTTACACATAGACTGTGGGGACAATGATTTTGACCTAATTTAGACCTGTCTGACACAACTTGTTCACACTCAAAGGTAACAGCAGTGCGATGGCTTCACTTGGCTTTATGCCAAAAGAGCGTGTAAGGTGACACAGGGGCATGAAGTGTAAGAGACACTGCTCTGCCATCCTGCAACCAGGCACCATGCCAGGGAAGCAGCTAATACTATGGGAAGAGACTGACTTTAGTTGGAAGTTCATTGACCTGCTGCAATTTAATGCACAATAATCTTGTCTTATTCCTGACAGTGTCCTTCATGCTATAATTTAGCAGTTTCTAAGAGACATTTAGAGGTGACCACAGTATTGTGCAGTATCTGCATTTAATCAGCATTAATGATTTTCAAACCCAGTTGGAATACAGCTACAGATTATCACCAAAGTCAAACTAATCAGAGCTTGGAAATCAATAAACTGCTGTATGTGTTCCATCTTTTCCACAAGTTTTATTTGTCCCAAAGCAAGCAGACATCCTCAATGCATTTTTCAGAGCTGATTTTAGAGGAACAAGAAACTAAAAACCAAACCCAAATACCCTTTCTGATAAGACAGGACATGAATACTAGGTGAGAATCTTATTTGGTTAACAGGATTTATTATAGATTATGAAGATTTATCTTTCTATGCAAAACCGATGTCCATCTTAAGTGATTAATTACTTACTCAGGTGGGCAAGGCTCAGTGTTGCAGGCTCTTTGGTTTTCTGGAGGCTTACTGTCAGGGTCACAGTAATTGTTTTGTACAATAGAGCTGTCATCCAGCCTTTTACACACCACCTCTTGTTTCTGGACACCTTGAGATGAAATGAAAGACCATTAATTAATTAATCATTCTTGCTCTTCTAATTTTTGAGTATAATTGTATTTCACCTCTTGATTATTAATTCTACCATCCCACTTTATTTGGCCAAAGTCTACAGCAGTGAGAATTTAAATTGACTGAATGCCCCCTAGCCATAATAATTTTTTAATATTCCTTCAATTTTAGGCTATCCCACTAAAGAGGAATTTAAGATTCTGTTGTTTTCTTAAAAAAAAAAAAAGGGGGAATATATTTATAGTTCTACTAGAAGTTTGTTTTTATTTGTATATTGCACAAAATCCATTCTCTCTCTGACATCTTCTCCTAGTAAAGATACTTACATTTCCAAAGAAAACATCACCAAATAGAATGTGGTTTTTTCCAATAAAATAATAGAACTATAATTCATTCTGAAAGAGGCGGTTTGTCTCTGTGAATACTCATTTTGCCTGGCACTTCCTCTTTCATTGTTAACCATTAACAGGGTAATTTGGAATTGATCATTATTGCCAAAACATGGTATATCACTGCCAAGGCAACATTATGAGATAGTTTATTAAGCATATTTTCTGAGTTTTTTTTTTAAAAAGCAGTAAAGAACCACTGATATGATGACAGTATATTGTTGCAATACACACTGCCTTCCTCCTCTCTTAAAAACATGCTATAAGATGCTTATTAGAATTTAAAAAATGTATATTTGCAATTCACATGCAGTTTTTATTGAACACGCACAATTATTAAACTGAAATAATGGCATTTTTGTACTTAAAAGCTTCAAAAAGTCCTGTACCTTCCTTCAAAAGAGAAGTAATCATTTAATAATCATTTGCATATAATTAAATGGAGAGTAAAACCTCCTGGCTTCAAATACGTGCTAACTTTACCTTACAGCCATCTCTCCATTTTAAGACATTCATAGAATCATAGAACGAGTTGCTTGCAAGGGACCTTAAAGATCATGGAGCTCCATAACCCAGGCTGTGTGCAGGGAGCCTTCCACCTGACCAGGCTGCTCAAACACCCATCCAGCCTGGCCTTGAACACTACCAGGACTGGGGAATCCTCTTCACTGGACAACTTGTTCTGTGCCTCACCAACCTCACAGTAAAGAATTCTTTCCTAATATCTAATCTAAACCTGCTTTCTTTCCGTTTGAAGCCATTCACACTTGTCCTGTCACTAAACGCTCTTTAATAAAGTTCCTCAACATCTTTTTTGTGGGCTCCCTTTGGATCCCAGATGCCTGCAATTAGGTCACACCTAAGTTGTCTCTTTTCCAGGCTGAACAAACCCAATTGTCTCAGCCTTCCCTTGTAGGAGGAAATAATATTCTCCTTTGGCTCTTGAAAAATAAGTGAAAGATCTAAATATATGAGAAGCTGTGACAAGATTCACCTTGAATTCTATAATCAATGCAAAAACTGCCAACAGATGACAATAATTCAAATCAGACCTGGCAACCTAAGTAGGAATATTTCTAGCAATTTTCTGCTCACATTTCACTACAATAAGAAATAGTATTTAACAGCCCTAGACAAACAGCAACACCAGTAATGTGTCACTGCTAGCTGATATACAATTCATGTTGAGCTCTGACTAATCATTTATCCTTTCTATCACAAACTGCTTTAATTCTCTTGGTTGAATAGGCTGAATGTGGACTTCATAATGATATTTTCCTCAAATATAAATAATTCAAAATAATTTATACACAGTTTAGAATTAAGCATTGTAATAACGCATACCATTCTCACAAAAGTACTTATTGGATAGCATAATATTAATGTTATATTTTTACTGCATTTCTTACTGGCATCAGACATATTTCCTTCTAGAATTTGGCTAAAAATTGGCACTTTTAACAAATTCATTTTTGAGGAATTTTTTAATAAGAAAATGTTCTAAACTTCTATGATTGCAAAGTATTACACAGCTTTAAAAAAAATTTGCAAGTGTGTTATTAACTGAATGTTGTTCAGGTAGCATATCACCTGTAAGACAGAACTCACCCTATTCACTTACAGTGAAGAATCTTTAATGGATGCTAGGAGATACATTAATCCATTTTTTAAAAGTTCTGCAGCATCTTGTCACACAGTACATAAAATTTATATAATTGCTGCCTAATTTTAATATTATTTATTTAAAATCTCAAATAAAAAAATCAGATAATAACTTCTAAGACAAGAAAAATAAATGGAAAAAGCTAGAAGTGCTGTTTTTATCCAGACAATAGACAATAACTTGGTTATACCCTGCACTGAAAAATTATTTTTAAATTATGAACTCTTCCCTGAGTATATGGTCTCTTTTAAAAGTAACCTAAAAAGCACAGATAAACATGTTCATTTAAACACTGGGGGGAATAATTACAAGCAGTTAGACAGAAACATTTTGCTTTCAAATCTACAGATTTTTAGTTTATAATAAAAGACATAAAATGTCCTCATGACTGGTCAATGCAATCCTAAGAGAAAACAAAACTCCAGTGGTTTAGTGACCATAATCTCCTGAGAACTGCAGATTTCAATTCACAAATAGTCTGCATGACTTTCAGCGGCCAAATTTTAAATTACATGGAGCACATTTTATTCTTGAATTAAAATTGCAGGCATGTAAATGCTGTATCTATTTTTAAAAGCAATCCCAAAAATTGTGGCTTGTGATTGCAACAGTTAATTATAAAGATGCCAGTACCAATACATAGTGAAACTTGTATCTCTAAAACTAATGCATGCTGGTTAACCCAGACATACTTTCTGAGCTCACTCATCAGATCACAAGATGTTCATCTCAGAGCCAAACTTATATTTTCTTTGATGAGGAAAAGTATGTTTTATTTGCCTAAAGATAGTTTCATAATTCATCTGAGGACATGAAAGAAAAACATAGTAGGCATCACTCTAGATGGGTTATAAGCAGCAAAGAAAACTGAACAGCAATCAATTAACTTATGATAGTAATACTATACTATTTTATAAAAAATTATTAAAAAATCATTAAAAAACCATGAATATGTGAGATATTTAATCCATCTGGAGATTAATAGACTGAATGAAATCCTAACCAATTCTTAGGACTACTGGCAAATTCCAGATAATAAATGCTGTCATTTGTTGCCATAATTAAACATGAAAGAAATTTAAAAGGGAGTAGGCAGTTATTTGAGTTATTTTTAAATGCATAAAACATAAAAAACATGAAGAAAGACTTAGTTCCTTTGCTAGATTTTTTTAAACAATCCCACCAGAAGTTCACTGCCTTATTAAGAATACTTGTGGATCTGAACAGAGTAATACATTTTCTCTTGGGAAGTTACAAGGTATAAGGAAGGATATGTCTGACAGTTAATAAATTATAATTCTGTGATCTACAAGTGCTATAACTGCCCTTTCCTTTCACTTTCCAGTATTTTCATTGTATTGTTTCAGTTCCTATTTCTACATATCTTATTTTTCATTTTCTTTGTGTTTCTCATTAAATAATACTCAGGTCTTTAAAGAAAATCTTCTGTTGTTGCCATTAATTTTTTTCTGATTTCCCTGTGTTCTCTCCTTTCCCACTCCTCTCTCTATAGATAACTTAGCACTGTACATTGCAGTATTCTCTGGCATTGTTTTCATATCATCTTGTCCAAGTTTGCCATTGGCTATAAAGACCTACTTATATGAGATAATAACAAACTTTTCTTCTGAAAACCCTTACCATCAGAATAGAAGGGTTTTTACTGTACTTTAAGGAAAAAGGAGAATTAATATGAAGAATACATGTAGATCAGTTTTACATTATTATGTAATGTATATATATATTTTATATGTGTGTGTGTATATATATATATATATATTTTTTAAAAATGTATTTTTTTTTTCCAGAAAAAAAGAACTAGCTCAGACACTGTAAATTTATATTGTAAAGGAAAACTTTTCAATACAGAAAATATAGGTTCTAGTGTACAAAAAGGAGAGCTGCAATTCGGGATCCCCAAGCCTAAGAAAAATACTGATATTAAAAATCAGTGAAATTATATTCTCGTCCTATATATGAGCATAGGAATCCTACATAAATAAGACTTGTCTGTTATCAGACATGCCTTTTTAACTATCTGGTAAATCTGAAGATCCTCTTTTAAGGAAAAAAAAATGAAAATATCAAAATAGATCTCAGACTTTGGAGATTTGGTTCCTTCTTGATTCCCTGTACAGTGAGCATCAAGGTCAGTGGCAGAAAAACTGTGTACCTTTCTCCTTTAACATAAGTGATGTTATAAAATACAGTTTACAATCTCTCATAGAATGGGTCAGGTTGAAAGGGACCACAGTGGGTCATCTGGCTCAAATTCCCTGCTCAAGCAGAGTCATCCTGGAGCACATGGCACAGGATTGTGTCCAAACACTTCTTGAATATCTGCAATGAGGGAGAATCTATAACCTCTCCGGGCAACCTGTTCTAGTGCGTGGTCGCCTCCACAGTAAAGAACTTCTTCCTCATGTCCAGGTGGAACTTCCTGGGCATCATTGCCTCTTGTTCCATTGCCTCTTGTTCCATTGATTGGTTCCACTGAGAAGAGCCTGGATCCATCCTTCTGTCAGTATCCTCCAGCAGCTCCATGTCTTTGTTGTCCTGAGGAGCCCAGAACTGGACACAGCACTCCAGGTGAGGCCTCTCCAGGGCTGAGTAGAGGGGCAGGATCACCGCCCTCCACCTGCTGGCAATGCTCTTCCTAATGCCCCCCAGGACAGCACTGGCCTTCTTGGCCACCAGGACATGCTGCTGGCTTGTGGACAGCTTGTTGTCCACCAGGACCCCCAGGTCCTTCTCCGCAGAGCAGCTCCCCAGCAGGTCAGCCCCAGGCTGTGCTGGTGCCTGGGGTTGTTCCTTCCCAGGTGCAGGACCCTGCATTTGCCCATGCTGAATTTCAGATGGTTCTTCTTTGTCCATCTCTCCAACCTGTTGAGGTCCTTCTGAAGGGCTGCACGGCCCTCTGGGTATCGGCCACTCCTCCCAGCTCTGTGTCCTCAATGAACTTGCTGAGGAGACATCTGCCCTTCAAGCCATTGATGAATAAGCTAAATAAAACTGGGCCCAGTATCGAACTTTGGGTGACACCAGCAGTGCCAGGCCTATAACTAGACCCTCTGCCACTGATTATGACCCTCACTGGCTGTTCATCAAGTCCACACCTCCTGAGTTTGCCTATGAGAACATTGTGAAAGGGTATTGAAAGCCTTGCTGAAGCTGAGGCAGACGATACCCACTGCTGTCCCCTCATCCATCCAGGTAGCTCTTTCATTGTAGAAGGCAATCAAACACCTGATTACCTTTAGTGAACTCATGCTGACTACTCCTGATCACCTTCTTGTCCTCCATATGGACAGAGATGGCCTCCAGAATGAGGTGCTCCATCACCTTCCCAGGGATTCTGGCCCATAGTTCCCTCCGTCCTATTTCTTGCCCATTTTGAAAACTGGGGTGACATTTCCTTTCTTCCAGCCCTCAGCATCTCTCCTGATCTTCATGATATTTCAAAGGTGATCATGAGCATCCTCGTTACTGTGTGCACCAGCTCTCTCATTGCTCATGGATCCATTCCATCAGGGCCCATGGACTTGAGTAGGTCGGTCTAGTTGTTTCAGACCAAATCCTCCTCCCCTAAGAAAGTGTCTTCCTCCCAACATTCCTTCACCCTGATCTCCTCAGTCAGGGATCCCTGAGGCCTGGTCTTGCCAGTGAAGACTGATCCAAAGGCACTCAGTAACTCTGCCCTCTCATCTTCCCCTCTTACCAGGGTCTGTGTCCATTTAATAACGAGCCCACTTTTTTATATACCATACCTTTTTCTTTTTCTTTTGTTATTGATGTATTTGAAAATACCCTTTTTATTATGCTTGACATCCTTAGCCAAGTTTAATTCTAGCTGGGCACTGGCCTTTATAGCCTCATTTGCATTTACCCTGACCACCTCTATATTCACTCCAGGTGGCCTGACGCTGCTTCTATCTCCTGTGTATTTCCTGCTTACACTTGAGTAATGACAGTAGCCTTCATTCATCCATCCACAGAGATCTCTTGCCCTGTTGGCCCAATTCCTTTCTCATTGTCATGCATTGTTCCCGAGCCTGGAGTGAGTGATCCTTGAATATCAATCCACTCTTCTGGACCCCTATTCCCTGCAGGGCCTGTTCCCATGGGATTCTTTCAAAAAGATCCCTAATGAGGTTAAAGTTAGCTCTCCTGAAGTCCATGTTTATAATCTTTCTTGCTGTCCCACTACCTCTTACTTCAATACAGAATTCTACAATCTCATGGTCACTACAGCCAGGGCTGCCTCTCATACAAGATTTTCTTCCACCTTTTAGAGTCAATCTAAGCATGTAACTGTTTCTTTCATGAGATCATGTAACTGTTTCTTTCTCCAAGATCATTCTATTGAGAATACAGGGGGACAGGAGGTGTAATGTCTACTGTGAAGAGCCTATTGATTTCAGGTGGTGGGTGAGTTTTCATATGAGATGATGAAATTCCTTGAATGCTTCAGAGGTCAGAAATTCCAGAGCTATACATACAATAATGAACTCATAATGAGCAAGTAAGAGTGTAATATATGCTTTGAGTTGCTCAATACCATGAGAAAGACCCAGAGGAGGCAGGAATAGAATTCAGAACTCTGGCATTGTATTGAACTGTTATAGACAGGAAGCCTTTCTTCTTCCTATGATTCCACTTACTGTGCTCTTCCTATCCTTCAAAGTCAAGACAGGCCCTAGAAGAGAGGTCCTGTTTGAAAAGTTAAAGCGGTTTTTGTTGTTCTGATGTGACTCTTCAGCACAGCAGAGATGAACATAATATAGAAGTCCAGTGGAAAAGACAGCATGTTACTATTCAAAGATTGTAGGTTTCTCCCAGCTTGCTCTTAGCTTATTCCTTGACTCCTGCCTGCTCTAGTCACCCTTCTCCAAGATAAGGCATACTAGCAGGTCTAGGAAGAGCTAATGCAGTGGATTGCTCTTAAAACACTATGAAGAAGAAGCAGCACAAAAAATCAGACACTTCTGCAATATAAAGTACTCCAAAACTATTTAAACTTTGCACTGCCACAATGTCTTTATGCTCTGCTTCATGACATTCAACACATATGCTCAAGCTCACTTTGGTTACTACATCAAGTAATACTCAGGTTTTAGGAATCACTAAGTAATTAAGAAATGCTTAAGTCACTAAGTCATTAAGCAATGCAGATACAGATAAACTGATTTAGAAAGAGCTAGATTTAAGCAGTGCACAGTGGACATAAAAAATGGCCTGTTAAAATGGTCCCTGGTCAAGTCTCTGTTTAATAGAGTATTTATATCAGCTAAATTTTCCAGTTAAATTCTCTGTCTCTTCAACCTTTGTCTCCCTTTTCTTTTTCCTGACTCAGTTCCTCTTTAGAATTGTGTCTTCTTTTGGCATATGGTGAAAGGCATTTCATAAACTGACAGAAATAGCAGGAGCAGGTTCTCTCATGGAGAAAGCAGATACATGTTTAAACATGAATTATAGCTACAATGAAATATATGTTTATGAGTAGAGTGCTCAGTGAAAATATATGATCACAATATATCCTTTTATTAAACTAAAAGAGAGGAGAGAAAATGCCTGGTTCAGCCACCATAAGCTACCAAAGAAAATCTCTCCTCCACTGCCTCTGAGTCTAAATTAATAATATGCCACTTTAAGGGATTCACAAATTTTCCCTTGAAATCTAATGAATTACATCCAAATTTTTTAATCTCAACAAGTGCCTACTCCTTCAGAGCGAATTATTTTTTCCACTGTATTTTGTCAAATGTGAGAAATGGCAATGACCTTCATGACAGGATATCCATGGCTAAAATCTTGTCTCTACCTAAATCAATGAGAGTTTTCCCAGGACTTCAGAAAGACCATTAGCACACTACCATCACAAAAAATATGATCTGACAATACCTTTAAGGTTTTGATAACTGGAACTTACTTTCTCTATGAGCTAGGCACTTCTCTTCTTTATACTTCTCCTTTAAAAAGTTTTTTTCACTGCCACACTGATCGTTACTAAAATTGTATTTAAAAATCAAATCTGTCACCCAGGAATCCAACAAATGAATAATAAAAATATTGGAGAAAGCTGGCATCCTTTATTTTGTTTCAAGACTTTCTCTAGTGGCACAGAAAATAATTTATGCTATTCTTTGTGTATTATGTATGGCTAGGATGTATTTAGACTGCATACAACAAGTAACAGCCAAAGCAGCTTCCAGCAGAAAGGTGAGTCATGATGAATACCTCCCATAGACAGAAAAAACAAGAAAGCAACAAGTATTTGGTCCAAAGGTTCTTTAAAAAAATATGATGTCTTCTTCTTGATAAGGGCCGTCCACAGTGCCGTAGAAACTGAAATTCTGAGATGCATTTAAAGCACTCTCTCATATCTTCTGGAACAGAGGTATGTTGGGGAGATGATTCATTCAGTCTCCAGAGAGAAGAAAGATACTGTTCACACAGCACTTCTACTCACCAGTTCTTGCAGCAGCAATGGTGTTGGCTTTGAAGGAAGCCAACTGTCCTGCTCTCCCAGCCAGAGGTAAAGAATTGCATTGGTGGCCACTAGAGGGAGGATTAGGAATATAGTAAATTGTTGGCAAAAGCCACCCATGATGAACCACATGGGACAACCTACAAATCCCCCACTGCTGCCCAAGGGCAACAACTCTCAGATACTGCTACGGGCTGGCAAGTAAAATCCAATTGTTATCATCTTCTACAGAAGAGCTTCCAGTGTGCATCCTAAACTTTGGTGGCTGGAGGATAGAAGGGCTGACTAGGATTGTGTGAAGGACACCTACAAACACACAAAGACACATCTCTTTATTTACAGATGCCTGTTTTGCCTTCTCACTTTTAATCTCCTTACTTAAAACTTCTGATGTCTTTTATCAACAAAGCTTCTGGGAAAAACAAACATACCAGCTTCAAGAGAGTCTCAGAAGTATCAGCAGAGAGAGACACTGTGCCAAGATACGCTGTATTTAACAAAAAGATCTGAACATATTAAAGGTACTTGAAAACAAGAAAATCCCCTGTGATTAAAATAAATGTTCATTAAGATCTGAGGCATACCTGAAAGAAATGTTTTCAATTAGTCACCTAGATAATTATACAGTGAAGTGTATGTTGCAATTCAGTTTACCCTGTAGCTTGACTGTCTGGTGTCTTACCTCCTGCACAAGTGGCAGAACATTCTGACCAAGGCAGATGATTCCATGCAAAGCCAACCTCATTGTCTCCACTGCCAGTGCGAGAGATCGGAACATTGAATTTATATTTTATCCCCAAATTCTGTTCCTGCAGCAGAATCTGTAGTTGAAAACAACTGGTTATACCATTAAAGCAGGCAAGCAGAGGGCAAACACAGTGACATTTATTCTAGGAGTGTGTTATGTTCTGCTGAACGGGAAGAAAGTAATAAAGGAAGTCACTGTAGTTCTTTTAGATATTCCCCAAAAGAATCTGTACCAACTTTTAAAACACATACAAAAGAAAAATATTATTGTCCAAGGTGAGCTTTAGCCTTTTTTTTCTCCTTTAACACAACATTATTATTTGTGTCGGTTCCTTATTCCTGACAAAATTTCATAATTTTGTTAGTTTCATAAATTTTATAAATTTTGCTAGTTTTCATAAAATTAATGTCTTCATGGAAATTAACTTGAGAGCTGAGTAATTATGGGACGACAAAGCTGGAAAAGCACATTACTGTAGAAACATGCAGCAGTTCTAACTGAAATCTTGTGAGGAGCATAGTCCACAGAGTTTTGAAACTATCTCTCCCCTTGTTAGCACTTTTAGTGACTACAGTACAGTACATTACTTCTAGTAATAATAGTAACACCAACAGACTGTTGCTGAGGCCATTGTTTTCCCCTAATGCAACAACCAACAGCTTAAGGTGTGATTGGTGGAATCACACCTGTGATTCCTTTAAAAGAATAACAAAACTCTCACTGCAGCCACATCACTGCAGGCAACATAGACAAAAGTGCAGCAATCACCCTGAGTTTTTGCCTAGCCACGCTGTTGAAGTGCACTTCTACAGATTACCTGTCCAACACTAGCTTTTGACTCTCAAACTTTTTTTTCATTGCTAATAGCACAAAATCAAGTTAGATGCAGCAATCTGACCCACCCTAGAGCTACTTTTCATGCATTTCTACTTTCTCTTACATTTTGCAGAGGCACATCTGCCTATGTCCACATGGCAAAAGAGCAGAGAAGTTTCAGAAAGAAAGTCAGTGACACAGACTGAATGAAAGAAGGCACTATAATTGTGTAGCTTATTCTGTATGAACTGTCTAGTTAATGCACAGGTACAGAAGAAAAAAAGATTATTCAAGTGTTTGAAAATGCTGCCTAAAATGTGGATATCCATGCAACAATTATTCTGTACAAAAAATATCCTTTCTGCTAAAGCAATCACTGAACTGCAAATCCGGCAGCTGACAGAATACACTGGGAAAATATCAACTTGTTCTCATACTCTTCCTCAACATAGCAGTGAAACAGCAGGTTCGCCACTGCCTGTTGTCACAGATGGCATCAGGATCCTGGTCATATCTTCCGTTACATTCTCGTACTCTATAAAATCTTTTGAGAGCAATGTATGTCACAGTAACATACTTAAACATGGGTCATACCATTACACTCATTCTGTGGTAAGGCTATATATAAATGTCACACTCAGGCCAGGCTTAAAACCACGGAAACGTACAGAACTGTCAGGGACTGTGAAGTGTCAGCAGTATGCAGAGATACGATACATGGCTCACTCGCAATTTTCGCTACCATTACTGTGAACCACATTTAAAGAGCTGTGGTTTATTTTCTGTGAGTTTTCCTGGTGCTTTTCTGACTTTATCCCCATTTCATCACAATGTTTGGCAGTCAGTTTTGAAATGTAAGAAATGTGTGTTAAAACAGTCATACAAAGTCCTAGCTAAACAAGCTGTATACTGTTGGTAAACTCAACCTATTTTAATTTCATTCATGACATTGTCTTTTCTCAGAACACAAATACATATTACAAATTTCAGAAATATATTTATTATAACTTTACCATGACTATGAGGTTTTCTGAAGTAGGGCCTAGTGCTTCCAAAGACTCTGGTTCATCTGTTGGTCTCTTGTAATGGAAAGCTGTTCCAGCAACATCAAACTTTCTTGGCCAGTCAATAGTCCAGGCACCATTAATATAGTAGTCATCCTCTTCAGATTTTAAAGCTTAAAAAAAAATACAAGCCACCTAAAAATTGGAAGCAGCATTTATAATGGAGAAGCCATTGTAAATTAATCTAGTAATCTGTTAGAAGTATGTGAGCTTCAGCTCTATATCACTGTTTTTTCAAGCAATACAAAGCTTTTTCTTTAGCCCTGGTAAAAATATCCCTCATGTAAATCAACAATTTTGCCTCTGAAATAATCTTCAATGTGCAGATTATTTTGCAGATTTCAACATGCAGATGCTGCATGAAATGAACCAGAATGCCTCACACCACTTGAACTACTATTCTGTACTACATGAGATACATGCACGTCTGAAATGTATAATCAATTATCAAACTCATCTTTACATTAAGAGGCTGGGGCTTGGAATAAGTATCACAGACAATGTGCAGAGAGAAAAAAAAGAAGGAACATTGAGTCTGACATACGGTACCGGTCAGCTGTTGTTTTGTTGCCTATGTCCACTAGTTCTTTTTTGCCTTACTAAAGCAAAAATACAAGATATTTCTACTACAAACTGAAATATTAGCTGCTTAATCTGATAAGATAGTTTATCCTTCTTAATTTACAGCCTTGAAACATGAAATATTGTAGACAAAACAGAAATTTCATAGCTAATCAACAATTAGGATGGGTAAGCACATCTTATTCAGGGATTTGAATTTGATATTTTATTAATAATATTACATTAAGTTCCTAAATATGAAACTGACATTGTATCTTAAAGTGAATATTCAGTTAATTAAATATTGACTTATTGATTTAAGGTGAAGATTACCAAGTTTTACATATTTTATTTATTTATTTAATTTAAATGGATCACGTTTTTAAAGGAAAACAATGGTTGGAGCCCCATAGTCAAAGAGCATGTCATTTTTCATTAAGACAAATAACTGATTTTTCTGGATAGGGGGAAATTTCACATCATAATGCTAAGGAGTAAGACAGCTTCAATTATGTGACATTTTACTCTCAACTACATGTGTGTGGACAGTTGGTTTACCTTAAACAGTTAGGGAAAATGCCTCAGTGATGCTTAAGTTGTCTAAAACAGATCAGAGAGCATTCATGTGAGCAGGAGATAGTGAGAGAGGCAGTACTGTTCCACTGGTGACAATGACATTCAGCAGAAATCAGTAACTATTTCCATTAGCACCATAAGGTCTGAAAACTAGCATAGGTATGCTACATATGCTTAAACTAACATACATCCAGAAGCAAAGTAGTTAATTTTTTACCTGCCTGCCAATGAAAAATGCATTTTCATTCTCTAAGTACATTTACCTAATGTCAGTTATGCACAGGTGAAGGCCACAGTTGTGAACAGCAGTCCAATTATTACATGACAGTAATTATGCATTGTCACAATGCTAGTAGCATATGAGACAGAAAGAACAAGCTCATGTTTGTAAGCAAATCATTTATGAGGACCTGAAATGCAGGAAGCCCACAGAAAATTATCATAAGAGGAAAGCCAGGTGTCACCCTGGATCAAGCCATTTAAGGGAATATAACAGCACTACTAATTATGCATTTTTTTTCTGCAGCTCTGAACACAGACAGTTTTGTTGCTGCTGGGTTGTCTGTTGGAGAAATCAGTTAAACTATTGTAGCATTTGTGCAGCTGCAGTAATGGGCTTTTGACCAATTTTGTCACATAACTAGGGGCGATACTGGTGAAAAAAATGATCAGCCAGATCAAGGTGAGAGAAGACAGGAGCTAGGTGAGCTAATCGAATTGTCTAACTGCACTCCAAACTTGAGGTCATGGATTTCAAAGGAACTCCATTCTAGTTTAAGGAACTATGGGATGTGTGCTGGGAGTTAGTTTGAAAGTCTTAGCTTGAATAAAGGAGCCAGTGTGACAACTACAGAGGAAGAGGGGTTTATTGTTTTGCTATGTTAGAATCATATACAAAGAATGTCCTTACCAATGTAGTTTTTTGACATTGCCACTTCTCTTATTTCAATGTGCACAGAACCTCTTGGAATTTGAATCACTTCCATATATCCTGTAAGACAAAGATAAATTTTATTTAGGAAGGAAAACTCTCTAAACTTTGTACAAAAATTTTTAACTGACAGCAAGAACTGAAGTATTCAGGAATTCCTTTTTTTAAGTGCTAATAAAGTATTTTCAACAGTGTATCTTAAGTAATTAAGACATTTAGAAATGTCTTCAGGAATCTAGGATAATTCAAGTGTTAGAGGACTTCAGTCAATCACTTAGCCCAACTTCCTGCTACAAGCAGGCGCTTGAGATCAAGCTAAGAGATCAGATTGAGTTACTCAGAGCTTTATCCTGCTGGGTCACGAAAAACTCCAAAGATGGAAACTGTACAACCTTTCTAGGAAATCTGATCCACTGCTAGACTGTCTGCCTGAGGAAATAGCTTTTCTTCTATTTGGTTATTCACCTTCCTTCTCTCAGTTCATACCTACTGTCTTGTCTCCCACCATGTACCCACCAGTGCAGAGCCTGGCTCTGTTTTCTCCATGACCTCCTCATAGTATTGGAGGGCTCATACCAGATCCCCATAAACCAGGGGATTCTCCAGGCTGAGCAAGCCCAGTTCTCTCAACCTCTCCTCACAGAGGGTCAAGCGTTCCAGATCCCCATAATCATGCTGCTCCCCTACTGAACAGAACTAATTGCTGTGCATCACTCCATTTCCTGAATTATGGAATCCAAAATCTGATGACACTAAGACTACAAGATTAATATTTTTTGAGCTAAGTTTTAAAATAATAGCCTATATATATTTCCAGAATTCTTAATATTATGATATTTCCAGAATTCTTAATATGATGAACTTCTGAGATTTTTCTTGCTATTCCAGAATTTCATGCATGACTATCAGATTCTACCATATACAGCAAAATAATACATAAACCAATAAAACATAATACAACAAAACATTACTCTTAATATACCACTATAACTAAATAATAACAAAAAACTTCACCAACAGAACTAAGCATTCAATAATTAAACACATTGTTGTATTTGAGATAAATTCAAACTCATACACAAAACCAGGAACCAACAGGCAAACATAGTCCAAGTAAATGACCAGCAGCAATGCTACACTGGGAATGAAGGCAGCATTGGTATTTGCTAAAGAGTGATCTAAAAGCATTGTGCAACAGAATGGACATACATGTACATACCTCCTCTGGGCAATGAACCATTGAAGAAACCTTCAATGGCTTCACATGTACTCCCATCTCCCCCACAAACACGGCATCTATCTTCCTTAGCATCAGACCCCAAAATATTATCACAACCTACATGCTGAGAACAGATAAGAACAAATATTTTAATAGGACACCAATGGTCATGCACCATTATTTCTAAAGCTTCTTTGAAGTGTTTCTCTCAAGTTTGACATATTCGGTTCTTATTTTTATCTATCATATTGTTGATAACCAGTACTTTAAGTGGATTTTCACTTGACAATGAAAGGAGATAAAAAAGGAGAAGAATTCGCATTTTGGGTTG
This sequence comes from Ploceus nigricollis, assembly GCA_013399945.1. Classification (NCBI taxonomy): domain Eukaryota; kingdom Metazoa; phylum Chordata; class Aves; order Passeriformes; family Ploceidae; genus Ploceus; species Ploceus nigricollis. The sequence goes on from VXBC01011261.1 coordinate 325,919, forward strand.
TTATCAAATCTTGATTAATAAGAAACTTGCATTTCTACTGTGACTTCTAGGAAGGGATTTCACAGTGTTTTGCATATTATATAATTATTATACTTATCAATATATGATTATGGATGTTATTTGATATTACAACATCTTCATGCAATCTACATTGCTTTCTTAAGGTCAACATTTGCTGTGTGATCCTTAAACATTTAGACAGTATAAGTAGTATTCTAAGGCATTACAGTTTCATAGACCATGTTTCCACATGCTGCAGGGGAAACTTGCATTTCGTACAGGTATGAATGTAGAGTGTAAATTACTTCACAATAAGAATAAATGCAGAATGAAACATAGTGAAAAGCTGAATTGCATGCTGTATCAGATGAAAAAAATTAAAATAAATTAAAATAAAGACAGGACCTTTGGGAAAAGAAAAAAATTAGGATGAAACAAGTAGGTTGTAACTAGAATAAAGACTGCAGCTTGCCAATATTTTTTCAGGACTCATACAAAGAACAAGGTAGCTACTTTTAAGTGTCTAGCTGTCTTTGCTTACTGTCGAGCACTGTTATTTGCCATCTTGTAAATAGCTAATACACACATTATAAAAAGTTAAAATACCTTCAACAACTGACAAAATATTATTAATTCTTTACATTTCGACTTACTGATTCACAAAGATGACAGACACCGAACTTTCTTCATGGTTCATTCTCAACTTGAGATTCTTTTCATTGGTTTACTAAAACATGGCAAAACTTTTGCTCTCACTATGTCATTCAATAAACATACATCTTCAGCCCTCCATTTAGCAAAACACTTCAGCATTAAGTTAAGCTTTAGTTATCTCAGTGGTTTTGTTGAAATCAAATAATTTTTAGAGTCACCAGTACTTTTCAAATATCTAGACCTAAGTACATAATTAAATGCTTTGCTAAACTGAGGAAGAAGTGGAATGTTAATAACCAAAAAATATGGCACAGAACCCCAATCCTATTGAAATTCTTCTAATGCAGTTCTATAGAACTCTTACAAGATAATCAGATTTTTAGTACATGGCAAATACTTACATCATTATACATTTTTTCCTAGAACCACAGGACAACTTTCTGTTTCAATTACATTGACAGCATGATTTTTTGCAACAGGATGAACTAGTTAAACAGATTAGTATGTTCACATTTAGTGTTTTTCAGCGAGAGTGATGTTCTAACTGAAATGATGGAATAGGCCTTGGAAGAGTGCAAGGAACCTGTTCATCTCCTGTTGCCATTGCCATCAACTCTTCAACAAGAAACCATAAAGCAAGAAAAAAGATAAAATGGCAGATTCTAGTAACGTCTCTGAGAAGTTACTGAAATTCAAATTATTTGTCTATTTATGCATTACCTTTTTTAACTTTCTGTCTCAATCCTACACTTTTATTAACAACTTGACCTGTCAACACTTCATTTCATGTAATATACAAGTACCTTAACTAAATATAGGTAACAGCAGACACAACAAAGAAATCCATAAGTACTTTATAAAACATTTCTAACCTTGCATTCTCCATTGATACAGATATCCAGTGAATCAGCATTGCACTGAGTCCCATCTATTACTGCAGGAGCGCGTTCAGTGTAAAAATTATACCCTTCAGCCAAGCAGTTTAATGCACATGGTTTAACCCCACCTGGACAACAAAATCAAATGAAAGGGAAAAAAATTAACAGAAATCTTACAAACTTAAGGTTTAGTTAAAAATATTATACATAAACCGATCTGCAATTTACAATCTTATCTCATATCTGACTTACACAAGGTATACACTTTATTTAACTTCCCCTTAATGATTTCTCTACTTGACTCCTCTCTTTTGCAAAAAGGAGTTGTATGTTATTTCACACAGCAAGATATGACAAGGTTGGCTGGGTCCATAATGATGCCAGTATGCTAGTATAATCTTAATGGTTATTAAACAATTTAGAACAACAAGGATACCACTTCACTAATTGAAAAGGAAGAATAGCAACAGAATATAGTGGTAGAAGTATATCAAAACCAAGATCAGAAAATTTCAATTGAGAATTCAGTCCTATTGAATTACACTACAGCTCACACCACATGATCATGATGACTTTTCTTAGGCTTTTAATCTATAAACTTGCTTGTAAAACCATTTAGGCTCTTAAGCTAAAAATCATTGGTAAATCATTTTATTCAAGTCAATAAAGTATAAGAACCACAAGTGATACCCTTCAGCTTTAGAAAAGGAAAAAAATTATTAAATTATGATATTAGAAATACTGGAATTATTGAAGTAGTCTTTAGAGACTCCTATAAATGCTTTTACTTCTTTCTCATTTTCCTAATATGTTCCTGACTTTACTAAAAGGCAAACTTATTGTGAGATTACTTAACACTAAACTCATCCCTGTAGCATAAGAGGCACTTGCAGATCACCTATGGAATATCTAATTCTAGTACAGGTGCAGGTGGAGAATGGCTCCATATTTTCAAAATGGAGTCTCTACAATGATGTTGACTCACTTTCAGACCACAGCAAAACCTACTGGAATAAAGAAATTTTGCTCTTCAGTAACACTTGCAGCAACTGACAAAAGTACAAGCTTAAAAATCTTAGCTCATGCTATTTTTGTCAAAACATTATATTTACAAACATTACCATCTATACAATGTTTCTATAATTTAGAAATCTTCACATATGATAATGGTTTTGCAATGCTAACCATTACCTCCAGTGTAGGGTTTCCAGTTATAATACTTTCCCCGGAAAGGCATATTGTCAAAATCCGCACATTGCTTCTCTCTAAAATCACGAGCCCCTGAAGGACATGGCTAAAAAAACAACACAAAATACTTAATTTATTTCAAATATAAACATGAAAAGAAATGCTTAGAAGCTCATGATTGCAAGCACAATCATGAAAGTGATTAGAAGGTTTTGTCTTGTGGCTCTGACTCTGAAATTTGCTTTATTACTTTACAGTTGAAGTGTCCATTTGCAATCTTAAGCTGGCAAGAAATAGCTGAAGTAATTTAAAGAAAGGTAAGTGTTACATAACAGATTCCATAAAACTGGAAAATCAGAATCCTGTCAAACTATGCGTCATAATCAATCCATCAGCTACCTTCTTATAACCACATTAAAAACAGCTGGAAAAAGAATTTGGTTGGAGCTGTAGGTTCAATTATACCGTACTAAGCAGCTGTACTGAGACGTTATTAAGACATCAAGGAAAAAAAAAACATTTTCTACAGAACTATATCACTCCTGCTTACTTGTAGCCTTGACAAAAGCATTTTTTAAGGCTGAGAAACAGAATAGATAGCATGTCTGGCTCTTATTACCAGCCTCCATGCGTCAAGAAATAAAAATTTTCATTTAAATTTTCATTGCTTTGCATTAACAATTACAAAATCATGAAGTAAGTTTTTCGCTTGGAATGAGGCTAGATTTAAGTAAAATTAATCTTGGAAATAATTACAGGAGAAATAGAATTCTTTGCTATTTAAAACATTTTTCGTCAGCAGATTCAAAGTATATACCCTCATCTCATTAAACATTGTTATCAATGTTTAAGTACCTGCTGAAATTGCAAGCTTCATCAGAAAGTATTTAACACAGATTAAAGTGCTGTTTAGAGTGAAAGAGAAAAGGATTTTTTTGACAGACATCAGAGGTGTTAATAAATATTACTACTTTATGAGCAAGAAAAGAGTCCGTTTTATGGAATTTTACTTGTCTTCCCTGTATACCTAAGCCAGTTAGCTCTTCCCAGGAATCAGAAATGCATTCAAGTGAAAGAGACTTGGATGCTAAAAATTTTTCACACAATGTAAATATAAACATAAAAATTATGATTCTCATTATACATTAATCAAGAACTCATGATGGCCAGGCCATTGCCATATGATTCTGGAGCTTTAATTTTTTTTCTGCTATTCTAAAGCAATATAAGTTAAAACAGTGACAATTAAACAGTATTTGTATTTTTAATTTTCCCTATTACTCTATTACCCCCTTCTAATTAAAAATACATTTTTAATTACAATCCATTAGCTGGTAAGAACAGAGTAGTGCAATTACTTTTATTCATGAATCCTTCAGATGATAACAAGAAGCATTCAAAATAACTACGTAATTTTTTTAAAAAATTAATTTTAGGGTGTTTTTAATAGTAATCCAAACTAAATTTGCCCCTTTGCATCACATCCTCCAAGCAGTGGAAGGATCAGTCTTGACATCCCTCAAAGCTAGAGCCTGAATCTCTCCGGTACTGGTCACTTCACATTCCTTCAGTCCCATTTGCTCAGCTCTTAATCTACAAAACTGGTATTTTAATTGCACTGAATTCTCCTTACAAGTTAAATAATGAAACCCTTTTTCTAAATAAACCCTTTATCTTATACTAGGATAAAATAATAAAATACGAAGATGAGTAAAGAAGGATCAAGATTTTCTTTTTTATACTCAAAAGAATATTCTCGCTACCTGGTCTTTGAGATGTAGTCTTGCTGCCTAGTTTTCCTATCTTTTTTTAGTATCTCACCAATATCTGACAGGAGGTAAAACTAAAGGCTACAGTCTCAAGAAATGCATTCAAAACTGTGCTTGACAAACCTGGCTGCCTTCTATGACACACTAACCTTCTTAGTTGCTGTTGGGTGGGTGGTGGACATTGCTTGCCTGGATTTCTCCAAGGTTCTCAGTATTGCTTCCCACAGCCTCCTTCTGCAGAAGCTGTTGTGTTATGGTCTAGACAAGGGGTCCATAGGGTGGGTAGGGACCTGGCTGACCCAGGGCAGTGGTCAATCACTTCTCTTCAAACTGACAGCCTGACACAAGGGCTGTTCCCAGGGACTGATTCTGGGCCCAGCACTGTTTATTTTTTCTGAGTGATCTAGAAGATGGGATCAAGTGTATCCTGATGCAGTTTTCCAGTAATAATATATTGGTCAAGGAAGCGGATGCTTGTTAAGGGAGAGCCACCCCGCAGAAAGACCTGGATAAGCTGGAATAGTGGGCTGATGAGAGCATTGTGAAAGTTCAGCAAGGACAAGTGTAAGGTTTTGCACCTGGAAAAGCAAAATCTTAGTCCAAGTGTGCAGCACAGGCAGGGACCTACCCAGCTTGGGAACAGCTCTGTGGGAAGGGGCCTGGCACTCCTGGTGGACTCAGCTCCATTGGAGTGCCCAGTGTGTTCCTGCAGCACAGAAAAGGAGCAGATCCTGGGTGGCTCCAACAAGGGCCTCACCAGCAGAGAGGAAGTCCTTATCCCACCTCACACAGTGCTTGTCAGCCCACACCTGCAATTCTGTGTCCAGTTTTGGCCCCTGAGGCACAACACAGATGTGGACAGGCTGGAGAGGTCCAGAGGAGGGCCACAAAGGCAATCACAGGGCTGGGAAGCCTGGCACGTGAGGAGTGGCTGAGGGAACTGGGTTTGTTCAGCCTTGAGAAAGGAAGGCTTGGGGGAAGTCTTATCCCCATGTTACAGTATTTGAAGGGTGACAACAGAGAAGATGGAGATTCTCTCTTTTACAAGGAGTCACATAGAGGAGATGTAATGTGTACAAGTAATTCCTGGGCAGATTCTGATTGGACACAGAAGAGAAACTTTTCTCAATGAGAACAACTGGCCATTGGAATAATTTTCTCAGAACAGTAGTAATTTCCCAACCAGTGGATACTTTTAAGATTTGGCTGGACAGGGTGCTAGGCCATCTTGTCCAGACCATGTTTTTCCAGAGAAATGTTGGGCCAGATAGTCCTTGAGGTCCCTTCTAACCTAAGACTCTATGAAAATCCTAGGCATAGAAATGCAAAAATTACCACAAGGTAAGCCAAAAAATGCATTTGCAAAATGTCATCTCTTTGGCACTGTCTCTTTGTGTATGTGTTCTTTCCCTAACGTAAACACGCAATAACTGCTTTTCTTTATTGGATAAGATATTTCACTTTTTTCATGCAATTATAATACATGGATAATAAAGCTAAAGACTGCTTGTGTCTCCAAATGCTCTTTTATGAGACTGCATATCATGAGGTAGGAATCCAGCAAGCATATGAGCATTAAAGCATTAAAATCATGTCTGAAGAAAGTCCTAAGAAGAAGATGTTTTGAGTTTAAAAAGTGTTAACAAATTACTAAACCAACACTGACATAACACCTGTTCATCTTGGAGTTTGGGGTCAGGCAGATTTCAGCAACTGAACTTGTTGTTTCCTATTAACAAAGGTCTATACAACCCCTCAGAGAATATCAGAAACAAGTCAGAAGAGAGACAGTTAAAACTCAGGTACTATTACAATATGTGGCTTCTTACATGAACTCATTTTAGGAAAAAAATTGTTTGAAAATATTAAAATTATGAAAGAAACAAACAATATCCGTGAATGGATGCATAATGAAAGGAACACCCCCTCTCCAAAAGAAACCAACATTATGTTAAGAGAAAGGACTGAAAAACAATAACCTTCTAAAAGTATGTATATACACGTATATACATAAAACATTTCCAGAATTTGTAAGCAAACCATGTTTTTCATCATATATATAAAAAATGACACTTTTACAATTTTAGATGTATGTCATATTAAGATTTGCATCCTTATAAATATTTAAAATCAATTTGTTACTATAACTGAGAAATTATGTTTCTTGCAATTCTACTAGAATTTTGTACTTTTTTTTTAAATTAAAAACACTTTGTTTGGAAAAATACATATTTTTTGTTAGAGATAATGTCATTGGCGGTAGAAAACAATTTTCTGATGAGTGTGTTCTTTCTACCACCCTTATGTTTCCAGAACTTATTAGCTAATGTTATTTTCTGCCGATCTCAATGTTTCCATTAGCAGATGCCTTTTGAATTAAGAAGTCATATATGGCTTTGGAAGTGCTTGATGAGAAAGAGGTCTAGTAGGAGTGTGTGCACTGTTTCCAAAGGATTAAAATGGTAAAAAAAAAAAGTCAAGAGAACTAACTCATGTCTGCAAGAAAATTGAAGTCAAAATGGGGGGTTTTTTGGGTTCTGAATGGTAGGCACTTTAGGCAGGGCTATGTTGAAAGTTACAGATGGGCAATAAATGTTGACACTGCAAAAGCAACTTCAACAGAAGAAATGTACAAAGAGCACATTATTCATACAAACAATAACAGATTTCCATGCTCTTCCATGCTCACTTACATTAATCAACATACCATTCCATTAAAACTATCAAGGACTAACTATCAAGCACTAAGGACTAACACAAATCTTGAAACAAAACCTACTAGTGTCTCTGATTCTTAGTGACATAGAATCCTAAATATTGCTATGAAAGAAATGGACTAGAATTGTCAAAACCATTAAGACTGTAAATTTAGACTTCTGAAAAGTACCAAGATGTTCACACACTGGAAAACCAAAAAACATGCAAAAAAATGGATCACAAACTGTAAGAATGGCATTTCCAAACTGCCTGGCTTGAGTTTGCAGTCAGTGGTTTATCAGACCTAGGCAAAGAAATGAAAAGTTCTCTTTCCAATACCTTGTCGAAATTACTGATTGAAATATGAGAATAGGTAGGAAACCAGTATTTCATAATAGAGTGCTGTAATTTTAAAATATTTCAATAGATTGTTGCAGTGGTTTGAATGGACTACAGTCAGGTATGAACAATTGGCTGTGAAAGCACAGCTGAAGAGTGACCTCCTAAACAGCACTTTTAAGAGTTTTGGGCACAATGAATCAACTTGGACTAAATGGACATTGTCATTATTGTAAGAAAAATTAACAAAATACTAAAATGAATTAACAGAATCCCATCACTAAGGTGACAAGCTAAGTTTGAAATTAGAGTTATCTCTGACAAGCCTCAGCTAATGCAGTGGTTTGTGCACCATGTTTTAAGGTGTGTGCTACTGGGATCCCAATGGTTACCGAGATGGTCTGGTGTAAACAAAACTAAGAACAGACATGATAGTAATCTGCATGCACAGGAAAGGTTCCAATCTAGGGAATAATACCAGTTACCTTCTTACTGGGGATAGTGGATAAGTAGGGATCTTACAGGATTGAAAAACATACATTATATTTTATGAAAATTGTACTGAGTGTAAGGATATTGAAACATCCTAATGTTATTTCCTGGACTGGAGGTATTTCAAAACAGGTCAGGTGCCTAACCATCAGTTAAGAATGGTTTATTGAGAATTATTTTGTCTTTGTGCCAGGGAATAGCCTGAATGGCCTCCTCAGAGGCCTTCTGTATGTTTCTCCTCTGACTCTGTAAACTTCCTCTCTGCAATAAATAAATAAAGAATAGGGGAAGAAAAAACAACTAAGAATAAAACTGTCTGAAAAGTGACAATTAGAAATTTTATATAATAAAAATAAACCAAATCATAGCAACATTTCTGTGGTGTGTCTAGGTAGATATGGTGTCATTCTTAATAATAAAAAAACATTTAAAATTGTATATTTGTGAAGGAATGGGATTACATACTACGTAAACATTTTTATATACTAGTTACTGTGGCAGATTAGAGACAAATACCACATTTGAAATAATAATAATGCCTGGAGAAATACTTCGCAAGAGTCCTCTGAGTTAAAGGAAGAGGGCTACTGAGTGCTGTGTTTTTTAAAAAATCTTAGACTGTGTACAAACTGAAACAGTACTAATGTAAAAAGATCACTATTTGAAAAAGATTAATAGAATAGTCTAGATTACAATTTGCCTCGTATCAATCCCAAATAAACAGAACAGTTGGTAGATACTTGACTGATACAGGTTTAAAAGAAAGACAAATAATAATACAAATCAGTATTTTTGTATAAGTTTTATCAACTAAAACTTGATAAAACTTTTTAATTCTTTAAAGTTTTAATTAATTCTTTAATTTAACCAGTACAATTCCTGGTTAAATTAAAAGAATAATGAAACATGCCTACATTTTGGTAAGTCACTTAGCTTAGTAGTAGACAGCATCATGGAAGATGTTGTAATAGTTCAATAAAGCATATGTGAAATTTACTAAATACTGACTGACAGATTTCAGTAAGCAGTCATCATGTGGTTGCCTAATTTGAAAGCGGATTTCCTATCAGCCATAAGAATTAGAAAGACACCTGATGTAACTCAATGTTTTCATTTGTGAACTATAATGACTAAAAAAAATTTCTTGTTTATGAAATACTCCAATTACAAAAAGACCACCTGAGTGAAAGTAAAGAGAAAGGTAAATTAATTACTGAGTATCATCTGATAAACCAGATCCATTCAAATTAAAATTGTACCAAGACAGACAAATGCAAAGATACATATCTACAGAAGAAAAATAACGCAGTCAAGGATCCAGAATGGTGCACTGGATTTTGGAGGTTAGACAACTGGAAAAGTTTTACAGCTCCTACTGGACAGCATCTGAACTTCAGCTTTTCTTACTACACTGTGGCCACTTCTGAGGCCGCTGTGTGAATAGGGCAGCTGTGATCAATAGTAAGAAAGTAATTTTTAATTAAGAAATTTTTAGTACTGCCTAATAATGGAATAACCTCCACAGAGAAATTTGTAGGGACAGAAATTACAATAATTTATAATGATCATAAATGCAAATTTTTTCAAAGAATTAGTATACAAACTATAATAATTTCCTGAATATATCAAAAGATTGAGGTGAAAAATCTTTAGCTATTGACTCTCTCAGTGTTACAAACTTCCTTGATTTAAGATGAAAATTAATATGAATTTAAAACTAAAATAGTAGGAGAGTCTTTTTATATTTGCAGTTCTACTGACCTGTAATTTTGACTTGGAAAGTTATTAGTGAAATTCCTTATAATGTGTATTTTTTCCTGGCTTGAATTTTAAGTTGCTTGAATTTTAAGTTACTTGAATTTGTAATTTAGGTTCATAATTTGACTTTATACATTTATACTGTGTCCTGCCCCTTCAGGATCCCTGTCCAAGGGGCTCAGCTCTAAAATGGAACTGCAGGATCATTCTGATAATACAGTAACTAGCAAATACCTGGTGGCAAAATAGCAGGTTTCGAATATATTTGCATAGAGCGTGTAAGAGGATAGCATAACACATTAGCACTGAATGTTACAAAGGTATAAAAAGTGTAAGAGGGCTTAAAAGTAGGTTCATGGAGGATACTTTAACTTGTGGTGTTGATGTGGTACAGATACAACATGAATTCCAGCAATCTTTAGAAACACAGCTTTTGGAAACTCACAAGGCAAACCAATAGAAAAGTCATTCTTTGCCTGTCAAAAGTGTATCATTTATTACCTAAAAACTTGTTATAGGCCACTGCTGGAAGATAAGACAGTGGGCTAGACAGATTTTTGCTCAGATGTGGAATGATCCTTGTTCACATTTACTGTGGAAGCTCAAGCTGAACTCACTCCAGGCCTTAATGCAAAGGCACTAGCTAGACACTACATCAAGACAGGATCCTAATGTTTACCAGAACACACAGGGTACCTGCAATACAGATGTGCCTTATGGGACTGTTTGCCAATTAAACAGAGAATCCATACACTTTCTGAACTGGAGAAAAAATGCAACCATTGCTGGTAAATCATAAACCAGTCAAGTTGATCACAGTAGAGTAAAAATTACTCACATCAGTATTACAGGAGCGATAACGCTTCCTTTCTCCAAGACAATATTTGCCTCCACCTGATGGCCTGGAAAAACATGTTTATATGTTAGGATATGGCCTAGAACAAACACAACTGCATGAGATATACTAATGCATTCTTAATATTAATACAAGTCCTAGAGATATATGTTACATAAATAAAAATAAAAATACATTCAAGTTTTAAGATGAGATTTTGATAAGAATTGTATCTTTGACTTGCATTGGAGCAGACACAAAATATTACTTGGTACTTGAAAAATCATCACTCATAATATTAATGGAGTTTGCATAAGTTCCAAACAGTACCGTTTAATTGGATTTTGAACATAATAAAAAGAACCCTGTTGATTTTAATTATTTGTTTGGTTTATAAAATTAAAATGAGAAATGTGTAAAAAACCTATATGATACTTTTTTTTTCAATCATCTCATCTTACTTGAAAACCAGCATAGACTGGTTTTGTACTTGGGACCAGGAAAGACTGTATATTCTAGTTCAGAAATTTGACTCCAATTTGAATTAATCAGATTAAAGCTGAGGAAACTCCAGAGTAAGCAGATTTCTGTTAGTGTAGGTAATTGTCTGTTAAATTCCCAAACTGCTCAAACACACTATCTATCTTCCATAGAGGTTAAATATTGAATTAACTTAGACTTATATGGAAGATTAATCAGACATCAGCTCTTTGACTTGCAACTTGAAAGCAGAAAGAAAAAAGTACTTTGTGAGGCTTTCATAATAAAAAATTTAAATATTCACAATTAAAAATTAACTAAAAAATTAAATAAATACTATTTTTCATATTACAATATTTATTCTTAATCAACAGGGCTTTTTTTTCCTTATGCAGACATACCCTCTCCCAAATGTATTTGCTTGTTAAAAATTTAAAATTTAATAATTTTCATCATACCAACCTAAATACATGGTGACAGAAGTTGGAAAAAAATCTTAGGATATTATTCATGCTCCAAACAAACATTTCACTGGGCTTTTTAAATACTGCTTTGAAAAAAATAATTAATTTCTTATTCTCTCACTAGCACAGTCTGACTGTGTTATTGACACACACAGATAATTTCTGCTTTTGTATTTCTGTATTTGTATTGAGTAAGTAGTGATATTGGCCAGATTAGGTAGTTATTGCTAAAATAGAGGACAAACAGACTGCCTTAAGTAGCAGTGATATGGCATTATGGTATCCGTCTTGCAGAGTGCAGTGGAAAGCTGATGGACAGCCTGGCTTGGAAAACATGGATATAAGAAACAAATAACCTAAGTGAATACAGGGCTGAAGACAAGAAAAGGAGTGAGAAAAGACACATGAATTTTCATGAAAGAAACACAAATGACTTTCGGAAAAAGTGGTCTTAAAAACCAGTAGTGGCAACAGAGACAGTGATTATGAGAAAATACAAGAAGAGAACATGGAGTAATAGAACTATCCTGTGAAGGCCTAGAGCTGTGGTGAGGTAATCAGAACAGGTAAAAACCAAAACAGAAAAGAGCAGCGATTCATTCAGCAAAGAACAGCAATAGAAATAAGCATTCCTCATTTGAGAAGAGATAGTGACAGAGAGAGGAGCACTTACCTGACAGAACTCTGGAACAGTGCTCAGGACGTTGGAAAACAGATGGATTGTAAGACAAGTACAGATACATATATATATATAACAGATGAAGCCATTGTGGAGAGAAGCTGGCCCCTCTTCAGAGAGTGCAAACACACTAATAGAAAGTATTGGCAGGGAAAAAAGATGCTGAATTGTTTTAAGAGTCAGTAGGAAGTCACACCTGAAGTGTTGGACAAGGCAGCACATAAATATATTGTATGCAATATAATATTACTACCTATGGTTTGTATGTAAGCAGTTATATTGAAAACCTTGGAAATACTGTGTTAGGTTTGGGGTTTATTTTTTTAACAAGTAACTGGCAATTGTTATTTTATATCTGAGACAAGCATTAAAGGAAATATGCCCTAAGAAAGAAACCTCTCTAAGGCATAATTTAAATATATTTTGATGAACAAGTTGCATAAAGAAAACCATTGTGGTTACTGCTAAATATAAATCCAGCTATCTTTACAGTACATAAGATACATTAAAAATGTCAGAAGCATGTCTAGTGAACTCCTGTTTAAGCATTTCTGTCTGCTATTTTGAAGACAAATGCTGGCAAACTAGCAAAACATTTTTACAGATAACAAGTGAAACCACAGTTTTGAATAATTTCCAAATGTGTCTTTTTGTTGGCTCCGGCTTACTTTAGCTACTTACGCTGGACTGTCACAGTGTCTTATAGATGAGGAGACTCCTCCCCCGCAGGTCCTGCTGCACTCTCCCCATATTGACCACGGACCCCAACCCCCATCTATGCTCTGGGGCCAAGTGCCAAAAGGTACGCACTCTCCCTGATAACACCACTGAAAGATTTCACAAAAGAAACACAAAATTAGCTTGGAGGCTGACAGAATTATCAGGACAGAAAAATATAAGGGTCAGACAATGACCAATTATAGGCATTAGCATTCCCTGTACAGATAACACGACTAGTATTTTACTTTTTCGTAGCCATGTTTAGACATTGCTGAGGGTGTGTGTGATTTGTTAAATGTCTCCACTCAGTCCTGAATTATAGGTCCCTAACACACACCAGAAATATTTTTTACTTCATCAGCCTCCTTAATGTTTCACAATTAAGGAATTAAGTTGCTTACATTCTTTTAAACACTAAGATTCATTTCCAAGCCCGGTTTGGTAAAAGATCCTCTATGGAAGACTCACATAGAGGCTTCATTATAGAAAATGAAAAATTCCCCTGATAATATTTTTAAGAAAGCATTTCTTTTTATAAAAGAAAACCTGGAGGAAATTACAATGAAGGAAGAATTTTTCGCAGTATTTCATTCACTAACACTACAGACATAATAAAAGTAGTGCCAAAACATTAGCCATGGTACAGAAAATTATTTTATAATAGTGACTGGCCACTTGTTTGGGGCAGAATGGACACGTGTACTTCATTCAAGTAAACATTCAAACTTTGCAATACTATTACTTCAATCAGAAATACAAAATGACAGACAATTCACCCAAATTATTAACTATTAAAACAAGTTTATAATTTAGTTCATCAGACACCTTTTCTAAACCATTCAGAAATAATCCTGGAGCCCATATTTTGATCACATTCTGGTGTCTACCATATCACTGAGAATTTGAAGCAGCTGAATTAGATACCCTTTTCTACTACTGCAGGCTTAGGTGACAGAGTAGAGCATGGACTCAGGTCTATCATGAACTGAATCTGCACGTTTCCCTTCCAAAAGCTGAGCAAGTGCTGTTTTTAAACTCCCTCGAATTTCTGTAGTATTGATCCTTTCCAAAAAAAAAACAACTTCTGTGTCCACCCATCATCATCACAGTGTTTTGCAATGCCTCTCATGACATAATAAGGATGGAGCATAAAGTGAGCTAGAGGAGTGCCTAAAATCATATGTTTTTCTTCTCTTTACAGTGATAAATTCATAGAAATTTTATTACAAAATATCAAAATCTCCTTGATACAATTTATTAGAGATGCCACAAAAGTACATGAACAGATATTTAATGCTAAAGTCAAAAGCTAAAAATGAAAATGCTTCTAAGATTAAAAATGTAAGCAGCTAATTTAAATTACACTACATTTACAAACACATCAAGATCGAAGCTAAGACATGCAAGATACTCAGATTTAAATTCATAAGAATATCACAGATATAAAACTGAATAGGTAAACCATCCTAATTCTATACTATTAGAGCTATAGAGACAATAGACAGGTGCAATTTACCTACTTTATTTTTCCAAATAAAATCCCTGTCATGCAAACATGGTCTTCCACATTCCCACACTACCTGTAAAATCTCTTTAAATGCTGGGTTTTCTCTTCTACTGAACTTAAATCTGAGGATTTAATGCTCACCTCTGTGTCTCTTAATTTTCTAGTAAAAATTTATCTTTCACTAGAAGCCAGTAATGAATACAATTTCTGTCATAGTAATTAAAAATGACAGAAGTCTTCATTACTTCTAATGGGACTGCAGAAATGCGTTTCCTCCAAGAATGACAGCAACTTCATCTGCTATAATGAGGTTAGGACTCTTGAGTAATCACCATATGAAGAAGAGGGGGTGACAGCTATTTTAAAAGAACAGTCCTTCACAGAAGGTTTAGATCTGAAATACTATTCTTCTCTAACATTGAAAGAATTATTTTCCATTATTTCAGCAGAAAGATGACAGTGATGCATTCAAATATGCATAAAATATGCAAATCCTCTGTGAATAAAAGGACTCTGAACTTTTTCCTAAAGAAGTAACTAATGAAAATAAAATATGATACAGTGGCACATTTGAGATTACTTTTACAAGTCTTAGCTGCTTTACAGAATTAACATTTATAAAAGTACGATTTTAGAAAAACCAAACAGTAAGTACTCTAATATAAAGAAAAATTTATTTCCTATTTTGTATGAGGAAGAAAAATATTAGTGTAAAATTTAACTACTAATTTTCAATCATCAATTCTATAATTATTTTGCAAGAAAGTATAAGGTTCAATAATAACTTACATTTATTTTATGCTAATGTCCAATGACAAGTTAAATCATCCCACACTGTAACTAGGTAAACTATCCTTTCAGCACTGTGGTTTCATTTTTTGCATGTTTGCTCCTCTTTTCCATCCCTAGCATGGATGTAATCTATGATCTATAGAAAGGGTCACCTTTTTTATTACTTTAAATTAAAACACAACATAAGTGTCCCTATCAGTTTTGTCTTATTGTTTTATACACACAATTTCTTCATGAGTGTATTTTTTTTAAATCTATCAGTTAATTTAGCTTCACAACCACATCTCTGGGAATACCAGAGAGAAACTTCATGCATATTTAAAATTCTTATTACAAATTAGGAAAAGTGTACCTTTTTGAACCCAGCTGATATGTAAAACCCTCCACCAACTCATGAATATATTAAAGCTTCAAAAGAGAACAGATGTAACAGTTCCATCAGCAGCAAGAAACAATTATATTCTTTTTTCCCTGTATGCAGAAAACAGCTGAATAACTCTTATGGAAAACACTCTAGAAACTTTCAGGGGTAAGCAGATATCTACCATGGAAAATTTCAACCCAAAGGGTTAAAAGCTTGGCAATTCTATAAAAACAACTGAAAGAAGGTTTTATTATAGAAGGTTGGGCTGATTAATTGTAGAAATCCCTACACATTCTGCCAATAAGATATTAATATATATTGCATCAAATTATGGTTTGGGGTTTTTGTTACACATAATACATAAGTAAATATCTAAATACAATTAAATATTCTGAGATCTTGTTAAGTATTTAGCTCTGGAAATTTAAGTTATTATATATTTGCACAGAATCCATCAAAATAGGGCTTAACTTGGTTGGGGTCTTTAGGCATGACTGCAGTACAAATGTAGCAGCAGTAATAATAATAATAATAATAATAATAACAACAACAACAACAACAATTAGAAGGCATTACAGAGCAGTAACTTATTTATTTCAGATTACTCTTTGGGAAAGGAAATTACATATTTGGAAAGAGCTCATGACTTTTGGTTTATTGCTACCAGGAACTATTAATTTACAGGAAGCCTTGTGGATACAGTTTATAGACACAATTCTCCGCTCTTAACAGGCATCTTTGGCTAACAAGTTTATCTTTGTAAAATGACATGGATTCTCTCATTTCCCTCTAAAATCTAACAATGGAAAAAAATACTGGTGACTGGAAAAAGATGTTTGTCAGAGAGCAAACTGATTAAAACTTCTTGACAAGGGAATAGATCAACAGTGTCTAAAAGGATCTCAACTTGTAGTCTCATGGTTCAAAAAACATAAATTGAGGTAAATTATTCTTTGTCATCAAAAAAGGAGGATGGTTCCAAAATAAACCTAGACTGTTGATTTAAGAGCAGGGCTTCTAACTTTTTCTATTACTCTGATATAAGGTAGCATTTTTGGTACTATGTGAAAGTCTCTCTATTTTTATTGGCTAATGCTATTCACTCTATTTTTTAAAATTACCAGTTCAATAAATTTATTTAACATGGTTTACCAGTTTTTCCAAACCCAGCACGCAGATGCCATCAGAACGATACCAGGTCATGTGCCCTGAATGAAGCCGTCAACACGCGTTAATAAACTGTGACAACTGCCCAAAAGCTTTCATTCTTGTTGTTTAAACATCAGATTGCAAGTCAAAATGCACTGTTATCTTTGCTGAAACCAGCTCAGCTAGCATGACAAAAGTCAGAGTGAGAATAGATGTTCAGTGAAAAATCCAGTCTGGATCACTGAATTTCATGAACAGATGCAGCCACTCTCAGACAGACACTGGAAATGGTTTAATATAACAAGCTCTCTTCACTTTGTACAAACCTGCATAAAATAGATTATCTTGAAAAAAGGTCGGTAGAATGCATTTTTCCTCCCCAGTACATATCTTTAAAATCAATTAAAATATTTTTTCTCTCCTCTTCAAGGTCTGTATAGATTTTGCCTTGTAACTGAGAAACAGTCTTATAACATTCTTGTCTGAAACTACTGATATACAAAGATTGTTTTAGAATTAAAATTCTCATATTCAGACAGATATTGTAGTGCTAAATGTATCTATTGCAACACTGACTTTCTGTACTTTTCTGTTAGGTAGAAGAGTTTATCTAACTGTACATCAAAGTCCGTAAAGCCAGTTATGCAAGCATAACTGAATAATGAAAAATAATTCAAAGTCAAAATAGAAAGGTCACTGGGAAATACAGGCTTTTATAAAACTCTTTTATGGAGTCATCCTTTTTTCTATATGCTTGTATGATTTGGCATATATCTGAAAAAATAAAATTCTTTTCCCTTCTAATAAAATGACATAGTTCAGGCTCTAGATTTATGTTGCACATTTTCAAAGTCCATGGCAGGCCTAAAGCTGTAACAATCCTTAATGGAAGAGTGGTATAAAATCAAATAAAGAATAAACTAAAAGAGTTTGTACAAAAAAATTACTCAAGAAATAGGCAGAAGAAATAGAACATGTTTTGGGGTTGTTTTTTGATCCAGGCTCTAGAGTTTCATAGAGAGGATAAATATTTTATTAAATTACACATATAAAATAATGGTGAAAAAATTCTGTAGGACACTTCTATTACGATGTACACTTATTATGATAAACTATGTTTTTGTTCGAACTGTTATGATTGCTGTGAAATACCTCGATTTTCTAGTTATTTCTTCTTGTAGTCTTTGAACAATGAATTTCTTCTTCAAACAATAAAATTTTTTGTACTCACCCCCTTTTCAATGCTGCCTGTTTGGCAAAGAGTACCTTCTGCTGCTGGAATGCTGTTGGTAACACAGCGGTTACTTTTGCTGAGGCACCAGAGCTCTCTACACACTTCCTAGGAAAGAAGGCAGAAGCAAGTTGATCAGAATAAAAGCCTAAAATTTCTTCCAGTCCTCATACATACATGTATACACAAATTTGTTTTGAACAGAGACAATTAAGACGTGGTCTGTAGAGAGAAATCTAAAGATGGCTGTGATGGCAGCAATTTTGAAGCCACTATATTTTGCCTAAGAATATTCTGCCCAAAAAACCCATTCTGGAAGGATCAACACTAGACAATAATATGTTTTTCACACCTGCCATGCAAGTAATGTTCTACGATTGCTTTTTTTCTTGACTTGTGCTAAGACTGGGCTTAGTATATTTTAGTGTTGTTATAAAAGTAGTCTTCAGATAAGCTGTAGTGTCTCCATTAAGGCTGCTATCTGCCTCAAAATTACCTGCCAAAGAGGATATCAATATTCTTGAGATATGAAACAGCAACAATTATTTTTCTTTCCTTTATGTAAAAAGAAAGTTTTTGACTTCAGACTAGCTGTATTCCTCTTCTGCAACACTTGTTAAAGCAGTGAATTTGTAGTTAGAACTAACTAACCTGTGTACTAAAATATTTCCTTTAGGCTTTTTAGATTTGCAGCTACTCTTTCATAAGTTATTTATCCTATCCTATTTCCTTACATTGTCAGTGTTAAACCAGCTGAGATTTTCAAATCATCTTTTTGTTCCTACAATATTTTCTCATTTGGCTTTGCCCATTTATTAATTTAAATTAAGCCAGTTCTGCTGATATTGGAGATAAATTCTTAAAACTAGCAAAGGGTTGAAATTCATAATGTGGGCATGATCCTAAATCGGGTGAACACTGGAAATCTTCACAGTTGCTTCCGTTGCCCTTGGATTCAGCTGTGTACACACAAAAGAATGAGGAGATGGTTGCTTTTACAGTAAATTACTTACACAATAATCTTTGCTGTATTACTTTGGGATCTGTGCAAGAGTTCACAACTTCCTTATACATATTCTATATTTTAATTTTTTTTTTTAATTTGGAATATAATAAGATCTTTAAAATGATCTTATGATAATCTTTACGTTTCATTTTATTTAATTACTGCTTGAAATAATATTCTACAAAAAATCCTTGTATAGGTTCTATAGTGAAACTTGAAAGAAAAAGAAAAAGGAAAAGACAGTGTGAATGAATTAAAGTTATTGTCCACTCCTCTCCAGGTGCATTGTTTCTCTGAGGTAATGAATAAGTATCTGGCACCTATACACCCTATACGATGTGTTCTATACACATCAACAGGAAGAACTGTTATGTTTTACCCTGAGATTCATATTTCTTCCATTGTACTGCATATAAAAATTGATTTATTTATACATTACTCTCTAGCGGCTGCAGCAACAGTTCAACAGTAGAAGCTTTTCTTGAAAAATGCAGAATTATTTACGAAGTTTAAAATCAGCTCGTGCCATTCTTGCAGGGATGTTAGTACAGTGTATTTAGTTTCATGACAAGGTATCTTCTCTACAGTCCTTTAAAAAAATAGACTATAGGAATGGTTTGAAATTATATGGAATGAAAACTGGTGATTACTGGATTTTCCATCCAATTTTTGACAATTAGGCCTAAGTTAATGCATCCTATTTAGTGTCTGGCTCTATGAAAACTCAAAATTATTAAGCCTGTTTTGGGAGATATACTGCCACTTGTAAAAGTCTACCTGTAGCCAATGCAGAACTTTTCAAATTAATTTTTTTTCAATAAAGAAACACAAGCAGTATAGATATTTACTTAAAACTCTGAACAAAATTTTTTTTCTCACTCATCTGAAAAATCTTCAAATTAAGATACACATAAATAAATATATCAATTAAAATAAAACAGAGAAGTAACAGAAGATACATCACAAAGCTTCTTGAAAAATTTAGCTTGATTACAAATTTGACAGCAACCAACTAAGGTGCTAAAATTCAACACTAAATCAATTTCACATCTAAATCAACCATGAATCCAACTTCAATACAGTACAGATTTCAAAATTAAAACGTAAAATTAATTCTTTTCAGACACAACAAGAGGTCCTCCTGTAATAATCCTGCCTTATTTACTTTAACCTTTAATTTACTTCCTCATTTTGTTGAACAAAATTGGTGTAATTTACTCGCTCATTCTTCACATGTGGTTTATATTGTCAAATAAAAAAGTCAGACTGTGATAAATCTACTTTTGACCTTCTGTCTATTTTAGATCTGACCAAGTTCAAATGTCTGAGTTAACAGCTGTTC
This sequence comes from Ploceus nigricollis, assembly GCA_013399945.1. Taxonomy (NCBI): domain Eukaryota; kingdom Metazoa; phylum Chordata; class Aves; order Passeriformes; family Ploceidae; genus Ploceus; species Ploceus nigricollis. The sequence continues at coordinate 346,263 of VXBC01011261.1, forward strand.
TGACTTCATGGAGTTTGCTCCAATGTTCTGAAAAGCAAAACATTCAATTGCATTATGAAACAAAGATTTCAAACATTCCAATATGGACAAAAGCAAAAAATCAGGTCTGGATAGCAGTCTGGAGTTTTAAAACATCTATGTTTCAGGATTATTTGAATCCAGAATTCTGGTTTTTGCTCCAGAGTTCATGTGCAGAATCTGCCTTCTGATCTGCCTACACAAGTATACCTTCTATATATCATGTAAGTGGAAGCCATAATTAACGTCCTTAACATTTGTCTCTACAAATGAGAGCATTTGACAACTTCCTTTCAATAGGATTCTTTCTGTATATTCAGACTTCTCTGGTGCATTAGACTCTTCTAATTTACTGATCTAATACCAGGCTGACATTTTAATTCAACTGTGTGATTTAATGAATACAGCACTCCAAAACTACTTTAGTCATTCATCTGTTTGTCGGAAGATTACAAGCAGGTCAACTCACCTCCCTACTTCACAAAATGAGAAAAACATTTATTCCTAAATTGTTTTGAGATGCAGTACATCAAAACTAGATATTATTACTGATATATTCTGATAGTCCTTTTTCAGACCGTAATTTCAGCAGGAATTTACCTCAGTAAATCCCTAAAGACAAAATTATAGTGGTGTAAAATTACTATGGGCTTTATCATACTATTAATGTGTGAGCAGAAATCTCTACTCAAATCAGAAAGGAGTTCAGTTTGAGACAGATATACAATATCCTAAAATCACCAGAATATTTCCTCAAAGAGAAACTATTCAAAGCACCAAAGATCCATAAAAATAACACATTGTATCAATTTGTACACATAATTTATACTAAATGTAAGAAATAAAAGGGTTTTTGTAATATCTTTTAAATACAACCAAATTTACGATATTGTTTATTTTTCCCTGCTGTACTGCATTTAAAAGAAAACATGGACTCTGAAGTATACTCTCCATCACCCTGTACATGAAATTAATAGTCATTTGAAAACAAATGAGATACCTATAAAGAAGTAACAAATCCATCTGTGTTGTTACTTCATTAAATGAAAATGGAATTAGACCAGATGTTCCTATGGCTNNNACCAGATGTTCCTATGGCTGTCTTCTTTATTTTCAACTGACCTTGGAAAGTTAAACCAAGATGTTCTGACTAAGTTTCATAAAGCTTTCTCTTCTCCAGCTCAACCCCACGAACCCTATACCTACTACTACTTCTGTTATTGACTGGAGCTATTTCCTTACTACCACCATTATCTGTAACACCTCTAACCAATAGTTTTTAATAAGCCAGCCTTAAAAACATACGAGAAACTGCCCGAAAAAGTCAGGCCCAAAATAACTAATAGAAAGTATACTGCTTTTTCTTCACACGCACACACACACATGCACACGCACCCACCCACACCCACCCACCAACGGGTGACCCTTTTAGGGTAGTCTTTTCTTCCTTGGAAAAGGATGAAGCTAATGGATATTTTGCCAACATTATATTTGTTTGAATAATTCAATGAAACTAAGAGAAAGAAGCATAATCTGAAAATTAATAAATTACTTCAAAATCAGTCTCCAAACATCTGTATTTGTAAATTACTTCAAAGTCAATCTCCAAACATCTGGATCTCCAAACTACTAATTTGTAAAGTAAACAAGGGAAAAAATGTAAAAATCCAGGAAACATAAACTGAAGCTGAGGCCTTTCACAAGATCAAGACAAGATAGATGACAACCTGTAACGGTGTATCTTAGGGTTCCATGACTTCAGTTTGGAATTCGGATGCTTGTATTTGCAGTAAATTAAACAAAGCTGAACCCATCTAGAGAAAAAAACACAGCAAATCAAATTACCTTTGTTTTGCCTGAGTATTATAAATGATGGAGCCTCTTTCTGTTGCATCATGCAGAGTTACATATAGGCATTTCAAATTATGTAATATCTAAGCATCCTATATCATAATCATCATAAATTATTACAATACAGCACAATGAAATCTCAGTAATACGAGCAAAGATCAAATCGCTGTGCTGTTCTTGTTTTCAAAACTTCAAAGCTTCCAACAAATGTTAGCAGTTCAGCCCATAAAATTAAAATTTAAAAAAAAAGGATGGGAAATACATTCACATGGCATATTAAATTATGATAATTTGGGAGGTTCACCTTTTGTTCATAAAATTTTAGAAATCCTAAATAGGTTTGTCTGTTACTTCAGCATGTTTAATTTATAATATGTTGCACCTCTTGATGAGCATTTGCTAAAAGAGAGCATAAAAACAATTAGCTTGAATTGCAATTCAGACCTGAAAATCCTCAACAGAGTATTTTCAGGCTCATTGCTGAAATGAAGATGAAAACTCGACTAAAACTAGAAGACCCTAATTAGTAAGTGAACTTCAGAAGGTTCAAAGTTTTGTTCAGATAAGCACCCAAAAGTTACCATTTTAGTGCTTCACTACCAAAAGCTCATTAAGTGGTGCAGCATGTTCTGAATCACACACCAAAAGAATGTGAAGTAGAATACAAAACTTAAGTCCCACCTCGTATTATGTTACCAACATTCTTTCATAAACATTGGGTGCTTATGTGAACCTCAAGGAAACTAAAGGAACCCTACAAGGTCAATCACTTCCAAGTACCATCTTCCCTTTCAAACTCATGCAACCTATCCATCCTTATTCAAACAACATTCTGGTATCTAGAATCTCATCCATTATTGCTTCTATGATCATCTAATGCACTTCTGTTCTGATCACAAGCTTCTCCTTGCACCTTCTTAACAGCATTCATAAGATGCAGCACACTGATGTTGACATCTGTGTCTCTAAGAGAGAGAGAGAGAAAAACAAGGACAGAAAGGAAGGAAAAAGAGGGGGGTTTGGAGACAAGATAGTCCTAATGAAGAAAAAACTGCAGGAACTTGTTTGAAAAAGGATGCAGAACTGCTTTAGGTTCCAGAAAGAGGAAAACTTCTGGGACTTCCCTTGGCTATACGCATCATAAACTTAGAAAAAAGAGGAAACAAAATTCATTTAATCACAACACAATTCTGTAAGTCTTCACACAAGAAAAGCTTGAAACTTTAATAATTTGTAATGCTGAAGGCCTGCACAATAGTGGCGAGCGTTCTTTCAGCTGACTAGGAAGCAAAAAAAAAAAGAAAATTTGATAAAAATGACAGAGTATAATACCAGTATCTTCAATTCCTCTCTTTGCTTACACATACTTTTAACATCACTTTGTAAGCAATGCAATGTAGATCCATCTGATGAAACTACATATGCTCAGCTACAAACAACAAGCATAAGGGCAACTTAGTTGTGGTATGACATATGAAGCTGGAGTCAAAAAAAGGCACTTTACAGTAAGTTATTATTATGCCTAAATTCAACTAAATGTATGATCCTAGGCATAGTCAGGGAGGGAACAAAAGGAAAACAGTTGCTTTGGTGCAAAGATACAAAAGTGACTTCTCTGCCTTTCCTTGTGAAAGATCACCAGTTTCCAGAATCTGCTTCTGCTTCTATCTTCCTATAAAACCCCTACATCAAGCCCAATACTATGGCTCTTCATTAAACTGGAGTAAACCACATCCATATTTCAAGAGAAAAGTGACAGTTTAATTCATGAACGTTAAAATTTGTATCACCCGATTACTAGGGTGAATTGCAATTCAGGTTTCTTGCCCTAGTGGAAATATTTTAGAACTATATAGTAACATATTTAGTCTCCTGGGGTTTAAAGTCAGCTGATCAATGCTGGTGGAAAAGCATAAAATGCAAGAAAAATATACCAAATAATTGTCAGCTGCTATCTCTGAAACCCTGCTGCTAGCAGCCAGCAGCTTCACAGATCGTAAAATGCAACACAGCAATACCAACCATATGCATAAAGTATTAACTGCTTTTAAAATGTCTGATGTTTTAGCCTCTCTCCTAAAAATGTAGGGACCAGCTCTAAAGTAGAGCATTATTTTGAACCACAAAATCAGTAAGTTAGGCATTTTTCCGGTATTATTTAAACTCATAAAGCAGAGAAATTTAAAGTCAAGACTGCAATTCTTTCCTGAGTTAACCCAGAGACAGCCAACAGCGAACTGTTACTAGGCAGATGCTCAAAGGTTAAGGAGATCAGAAGTCAATGAGAAAGTTTCCCTTACAATCACCTAAACCAAAAGACTAAAGGAGATTCTGAACTATTAGTGGAACAAAAACACAAACAGAGCAGAGAATTGAGACACATCTGATGATCAGCAGAAGAAAATCCACATCGCATCATCCTAGAAGATGTAGGTTATCCAGCAATTACATAACTGAAGAGGCGCTAGCACTGTTTCTAACAACCTCAAAATCTTTCACTGCAGTGAATTCAGTAAGACACCTGAAAACATGTGTTGCCTTTAGGAAAAAGCTATGCGTCAGTTTTGAATGGTGCCATTTCCACCATTAGAATTTGGCTCACTCTAAGTCATAAATTTAACATTCTCCTGAGTGTGAAAATATAAATTTAACATTCTCCTGAGTGTAAAAATTAAATATTTTAAATACCTTGAGACACTGCCTTTCAGTTTTTTATTCAAAATACCCATTTCTTCATCTAAATTCTGTAAAATTTTCCCTGTATCAAAAGGGATACAGTATCGCATATAGATTAGTATAGTATAGTATAAAGAACAATGCACATGTAACACTAGAAAGATCAGTCTCTACTTGCTAAAATACAGCTTTGTTTTTTCAGCTCGAACAGCTAAGGCACCACCTTGACTTCTTGTCTCAATATGCTAAACAACACAGAGAAATCTGACCAATAGCTGCAATATTTTTGCTACAAGAATTCTGTCCAAATGTAACTAAATAGTTGATTAGGAGTAGTCCTCAAAATAGCACCAAAGCTACTGAAGAGCTCCTTCTTATACCAGATTGTCCCCTTGTCAGTAAACAAACATACACAAAAGCAGAAATTTGAAGTCCCTTTAGTAATTGAGTTCTGATGCTTTGAATGGTGAAACTCCTCTCCATGTTAAATTTCACATTCCTAAGTAAGAACACCTCCAACCTTAACAGTGAAAAATTCATTGCAGAATTAGGACAGGATCTATGATCTAAAGCAACAGTTTAACTTAACATCCAGAGGGAGCAGATGAGGAAATAAGGGAGAAAAGGCAAGAAACACAGATTAAATTAAAGCTACATGGTTGAAAGAGGTGCTTTTTCTAAAGGTTAGAAGATTATGGCAGAATTCCTAAGCAGAAAGAACATGAAGATTTCCCAAGTTATTTTTAATAACACCAATTATACCAACAGGTTCATCACAGGCCACAGAAGATTTTCTGCCTGCATGCATTTTGATTTGAGAGTTCAACTGTTTCTCTTGTCATGGCTTGCCACTAAAAATCAGTGTTCATAAAGAACATGAGCAAGAGAAAAATGCAAGCAATTTTCTCTGAGACTTGGAATTTATTTCATTTTGAGTCACAAAACTCCCCATTGGAAAACCCACTCTACACCTTTTTTTATTAGACACTTCAAATAAAAGGGGCTAAAAGAAATGCTTGAAAGGACCTAGTATATGAACTACATTCACTGTAAATAGGTAGTTTTTGCTATGTTTTTCCATCACAGTTGCACATGTGTCTGTTTGAAAAAGATCCATGAACTATTAGTGGCATCTTCATTGAATAGTACATTGAATAGAAATATCCAAAGCACTGACGGCTTACTTTTGATAATAAGGGAGTTGAGCAGAGTTCTTGATTTAGCTTGTCCTGGGATTTAGATCCAGTTTCACTCTTCAGTCCTGAAACCCTTTCATACATAAATAAATCTTTTCTAAGTAGGTTATTTTCATCTGCACTACAATCTCCCAAAAGCTGTTTCACCCCTGCTTCAAAATTATCATTTCAAATCTCTAAGATAATAATCACCATGGTCACATTCCAGAGCATTATGGTCATGGCAGATAATACTTTTAAATGTATATACTATTTTAAATGCATATTGTTTCTTAGAACAGATACTACCAGACTCTTACAATAACTTATATGTTAATATATGCTGTTTGAATCCTGTGATCAAAAACAGGGTGGTTATTTTCTGAGACACTTGGAAGTTATGTTCATATTGACGGCACACTGACGGAACACCTCACCCTATATCAATTCAGAGGTCTGGTAATGAAGACATAGCTTCGCTTCATGAAGACATTGCCTCAATTAAGTGTCAACATCTTTTCCATAACTCTTAGGGAATCCCACAAAAACCTTTTAAAAAAAAAAGAAAGCAGAAGGCAAAAAGAAAAGATAACCTACATGTCTTCATTACTTCCGATTATTTCTGGTTTAGAAACTGCTTTAAGAAAGAAAATGCACTGTGCAGTACGATCATCACAACAACGGTTACACTACATATATGTGGAAAAGACAGGTTTTGCACATTATGAACTTTCCAGTTTAATTTAGAATTAAATATGGAATATATCTCCAAAGACTGTGCTATAAATCATTGATTAAATAGCTGCAGATTTACCTAGTCTGCAAATAAAAGATTGTGGTGAAAATTTGTCAAAAAAAAAGAAAAATAAAAACTGTATGACTTAGATGAAGAGACAGGAAATAGGGCCATTAAAAAATAGAGATAGGAAGTGAGAACCTAAAGAGGAACAATAAAGGCCAAAAGAGGCTTGATGAGGAATCAGAAGACACAGAGCTAATTAGCCAGCTACATAGCTTTTAGATCCTTTCCAAAATGCAATCTGCCAAAGAGGCATCCCAAAAATAATACTGTATTTATCACCCCAGAAATATTTAAAATGGAATTTTGTTTTATTTCATTATTTTATCTGAATAATCTAAAAATTTAAAATTATTAAAACTATTTACTTTTAAACCATAAGATATGTTCTCAATGTTTACTTAGTGTGGTCTCAGCTGATTATTTCATAACAAGCATAGCAGAATGAGTCCTTTAACTGCATACTTTTGGCTGGAAGATTTTAAGTAAATATTTGTAACACAATGACCTACATTTGAAGGTTTTTATTTCTACTGTGAATTTATTTACTTTAATTATTGCACACTGGTACTTGCAGCCAAATCTTTGCTAGTACTTTGCTGCTCAGTATTCTATCCAGCTATCTAGCTTCATGTTCATCTTTTCCATAATTCATCTTTCAAAATAGATAGCTGAATAATGTGAAATGCAATAGACTCAATATCAGGGGAAAAACAAACAAACAAACAAACAAGAAAGAAAATAAAATCATATCTGATCAATCAGTACAAGTACAAAAGGAACTTCAAAATGTAGCTTTATATGGAAAGGTTAAAGCCAAAAAACCAGACTTCATGTTTCAAGATTAATACAACATAAACCTGATCTCAACCAAGTGAAATCAGGGAAAATTCTCGATTACACTTTACAAGAATTGGGCTCGAGTGTTCTGGGCTCTTTTTTTCCCTACAATTAAAGAACAGCTTACCCGGCTCATCATTACCCACATTTAGTGTACAGCACATACAAACGGCTCAAGCAAAAGATGCAGCATAAGGATTAAAACTAACCCTTTGCTCATAAATGATGGCACCGGACATGCTATTGGAAATCTGTAACCCGCTACTCCAACTAACTAAAGATTTATGCTATAAAGGAATATATACAAATGACTAAGCAGAACACTCAGCATAAGGATTAAGACTTCTTACCCCATATTTACATTGGCGGGATGTTGCTCCATACTGGAAGCGACACTGTTCATCAGCATCATACACCTGACCTGGGGCCACAGCTGGATAAAGAAAGTCACGCTTGGGAGGCTCATTATCAAGGCAAGTACCACGGCCCGAACTGTTCAACATAAAGGACCAAATCAATTAGGAATTCTACTGAGTGTAAATCACAGTAATGATATTATGTATCTAGTTATTACTTTTAACAGTGCTGGGTGTGAAACAAATATGATTGCAATAAACAGACAGTAAGAAGGTACACCCATATATACAAGAGAAAATATTTAGAGGTAATTAAGAAATTAAAATAATTTTTCATCATTATTATTTTAAAAAATGCTTATTTTAGATTGTGAAATAATTTTATATATTATCCTTTTTAAAAGTGTGATAATTTCTGAGCCACACAAGACTGATTTTCATTTTTGGTTTAGGATTCCTATTTGTTTTCACTGAAGAACAGCTACATTTAGCCATAGAATGAAAAAAAACCAAATCAAGCAAATGCAAGAAATTCAGTTTACAATTTGAAATGATCCTTCTGATACTTCAAACAGTTAAGTATAATCTTATAGATAGAAGCAGTTCAACTGGCTTATGTAAAACTAAAACACATTGAAGTTTCAACATGACAAAATGTTTATAGGATCATGCAAGCTTTTCTTCCATTCAAATGAAGAAAATGGTTACAGAGAAAAAATTCTGCAGGAACTTCAAATTTACCTATACTAAGGTGAGTGAAAAAATTTGTACAGGTCCAAGATCTTTTTTACTGTACTAACAGTTAATCCTAAAAAATTCATGTTGGAACCAAAAGAATCATCTTTGCAAACTTCAATATTTTCTTCTTTTTATATTCACTGTTTTGTTCAGTGGTTGATGTTTTTTTTCCAAAATATGCCCATATTCAACCACAGTATTTTAGTGTAGTGGAATAAATGACAAAGAAAGCCAAAACCAGACTGAGCTCTGTTTAGAAAACTTTGTACTTTGCTAAATACAATTATTCTGTTTTATTGGGTCAGTGTGCATAAAAGAGGACAGATGCTTTTTTACTTTCATTTCACATGTGAATAAGTGAGGATTTTCAAAGAATTCTTATGGCAACACTTAAAATTTTTTTCCGACATTCCTACCAATTTTGCCAGCACTTATGTTCTGTTTTTTTCCAAATCTTTTCCATGCACCTTGCCAAAGGAACGTAATTTCAGAAGTGAATGTTCTACACTGTTTTTTGGAGATCTCCAATTTTCTATACTTTTCATGTGCAGATAAAAAAAGAGCAAAAAGCGTCCTTTAACTACATATTTTATGTTCTCATTTTAAATCTATTTTGATCAATTCTTCAAAATACTAGAAAAGATCCTTTGGAAAAACGAAGAACCAACTTCTGCCAAATACTTCAGAAGGTGGCAAATAGCAACTAGTGCAAGAACCAGGTAAATACTGGAAAAAATACAGTATTTGATGACAAATTCCAAGGATTTCAATGTGATTCACCTGCATGCATGCATACACACCACACCCATGCATCCACTCAGCTGAAATCTACTTTTAAAATATCAACTGTGTGGTTCTGGCATAAAAAAAATTGTGTATTTTCCCTTTTATCTGATGTAATCACTGCAAGTATATATATTTTCTAGCAGCAGAAGTTGGGAAAATATCCTTCAATCTTTTAAAGTATTTCAGTGTTGCATTTTGCATATATGAGGAGTGCATGTTAATTCCAGTATTAAAAGAACTGTCATACAAGATGATTTTTCTGCAATGTCTGGACTAAACTGCAGATAGAATCTTTCCTTAAACAAGCAGTGAGAAGTTTAACATTTGGCACCAGCTTGAGCCAGTATTGCCATATGATGGGAACATTTCCATAGATTCCAATATTACAGTTAACAAGATGACTGTAAACTATGATCTTGTAAACAGATGGCCGAGGGCACAGCATTTAAAAAACCTCACCTTCAGTGACTTCTCTCCACAGGCATATGTACCCCTGTCCAAATTAGATTAGAGAACCTGTTCTAAGTCTTTAAATTTGCTAAATTAAAATCTATACCTACTCTACAAGACATACAATGGCAGAAAAGCAAGTCATAAATCCTTGTACTGAATACAAAAATATTACTCTTCCGCTCTAATTACCAGATTTCCACCATAATAAAATATTGTTGTAGTAATTACGTAGAAAGTACTACTGAGAATTTATTCTCTTACTAACTGTATTATATCACAACCTCTAGACTGAAAATTTATTTCTGACTTTCCTTCTGCTTCAGTTCTATTATTTATCTCAAGCAGTTGAGCAAAACTGACCCCTGATACTGTATTGCAGGAACTGAATTATCCTGGAAAAGAAATGGCATGATCTTTATAAACACATTAATAAAATCAGAGACTTTCCATTGGTAACGAAAGGTCTGACCAAAGCTGTGCAAAGGATGAATACTGGCTGAGGACCAGTTAACCTTTCCAGAAAACTTATACAGGACTTGGGAATGGTCCGATACTCTTGTGTGTATGTCCCTGTTCTCTCTTTCTTTGTTCCATCAAAGCCCAGATACTTGAGAAAAAAATTTGTGTTAAATCTAGGGGACTGAACCAAAAGGGTCCAAGAAGATTCATGGTTTTGGAGAACTTTATAAACACAGATCTAATAGTTATTATCAGTCAGGCATATAAAAGTGTAGATGTAAAAAAGGATAGGAAAGAATGCCCCAAATACCTTCATATCCACAATTTTAGAAAATTTCTACTCATAATTGCTTTTGTGCTTTGTGATTTTATCTTATGTAGGAAGTATATACACCAAGTAAAAAAATCTACAGGATATCCCTGCAGAGCATTTGCATTTCTGAACATGGGGTGGATAAATCTTTAATGTCTGCAACAGAAATAAGATGATCTCGAACTGACCATTACATTCTATTACTCTACAAGGTATTAATAGTACTCACAGTTTTTCTCATTTTCCTAACTTTAGATTAATTTTGTGAAGTTTTATGGGACATACTGGTACTTGTTTCAAGTATGAAATAGCTAAGCTTGATGTCATTTCAGCCCAATATTCCAGTGTAGTGTCTCCAGAGATCATTTTAAAACACTCTACAATATAATTTAAACTTTTTTTGTATTTTAATATCAGAGGACAGCAAATTATTCTTCTGTTTGAAAGGATAACAAGGATACTAGAATTTTCTAGGAAAGCTTAAGATTTCAAGCTGCTATCACTGCTAACTGCTCAACCAAATTAATAACAACCAGGGATTAAATGTTTCTAAATCTTTACAGACTGAACAACACAAAACTCAGGATCACCACCTCAGCACAGATATCACATTGTATTCAAGACCAATAAAGAGAAAAAGCAATAACCATGGATGTAGATCTCTGATGGTTTATGTTCCTATTACAGTATCTATTCCCAAAAATCCCTACTTACGTAGTATAACCCAACTCCTTCAATGGCTGAAGAAAATATCCCAGAATGCTGGCTCTGAAAATTGGTTTTGAATGTCACACAGTGGCTTCATTCATAATAATTATGTGGACTATAATGCAAGCTACACTTCATGATCACAAATTAAATGTAATAGAAATATTTGTAAATATCTGTAATAGCTAAACAATCATATACATAAACACATTGATGTATACATAATGTTTTATTTAATACTGATACCAAATAAGCCATAAAATATGAAAAAAAAGTAAAAATTATTAACAAAAAACACAGAGCATTTTTACATATACATACCATTATTTACATGCCAATACATCTGACTCCTAACAGAATCCTTACTTCATATTTATCAGTATAAACTGATGTTTTTAAAAGCATCAGATTATAGTTCTGTACAGGTTACAAAAGCTGCTTTACTTGACATTAATGGGTAAACATTAATGGGTAAACATTGCTCAGTAGTCTACAGATCTAAGCACAAATATTTGTAGAATCTGGACATAAGTAACAGAACTGAGATTTGGATTTGGTGTGCTTAAAATTAAAATTAAGCCAAATGCAATTACTAAATAAAAACTTTCTTGAATGTTAGGGAAATTCAGATTTACCACTCACTCTTCTGATAAAATCTAGTTCTTTCCATTCTTTTATGCCAAGGTTGGCTCTGTCTTAGTATCTATTTCATACAAAAGGCTTTGTAATTTTGCACAATCTTTTCATCACACTCAACGTTCCTTTTGCTTGGAGGTAGCAATTTGCTGTTTCTTTAATGCATACTATCCCCCATGCTTTCCTGTGTTCCAAAGCGTTATTTTATTCATTGGAATATCCAGCAGCTCTACAAAGAAAAATCTATCAGTTCATCTATCAAAATCATCCTCCTACCAAAATCTGGTTTTAAGAGTTCAGGAGATACTAACATATCAAATAGTGGACCAATCATTTATTTCATCAGATACTCTACAAATAAGTTAATAGAAATCTGATGCTGATTCTGCTCCTTACGATTCCCTTATATTTAAATAAATCAAAAGGTAGACAAAGAGTAATACTTGCAAAGTCAACACTCAAAGCCATATTGTCATCCCATAATTACAGAAACTCTTAGGTCTTTTTCTCAACTAAATAGCCTTTAAGTAAAACATAAGACTTTCAAAGTTTCAGAAATCTATAGCCAATGAGGGCACATGTTTTTTATTTAATTAGCTGTTAGTAAAAAATAATTTAAATATTAGCATAATTTAAAGAAAATAAGTAAATTATAATCCAAAGTGTGGGTCAACACATAATACTGAATGCAAGTTTTCTCCACTGATTTGTAGAAAGAGATATTAAATTTTCATATGATTGATGTGATTTTATCTTTCAAAACTAGTCTTGGTTTATACTTTTTTTCAGAAGTTACTTTACATTTCTGGAGTATGAGGGAACTGGCCAGTGCACCACAGATAATATATGAGGCATACGTAGACATATCCTATATTTACCTTGCATATTCACTTGTACAATTAAGATTCTTGGGGCAGATGATATCTGGACCAGAACATTGAATGATTTTTTTTTTTTCTATATTGTCTGCATGGGCTTGCTTGGACAAAGATAATTTTGTCTCCCTTCCAGAGTTAGAAAGTTGTAGTCTAAGATATAAATCCTGCTGTATGGCAATCACAGAGTATCTCCAAGAATTTCCTGTGATAGATCTTAATGAAATAATTTAAGATTCTTGGTTCTCCTCCATCTTCAAAAGATAATCCTGCCTTTGAAAGACAGAGCTGGCCATCTTGCTTCTTTTAACTCCTCTCCTGTTACTGACAAGAAAAATAAACTATGATTCCAGAAATCACACAGTTTTTTTTTAAACAAAATGTAGAACACGTATGTTGCATGGAATTAAATTCATACTCATCCTTTTTCAGTCATTAAAATTTTAGGCTTGGTTCTTTTCTCCTATGAACAAATATTACAGGTTTCTATTCATCTCACAGAAATCTCTGTCCCCTGAGACTGCCCTCCAAGCCTTCAATTCTCAGTCAGTATTACTGTAATTAGTTCCATATAATGTTAGTGAAATTAAAGCCATTGCAAAGCACTTATGAACAATTCAGCTGATAAACTGAATTACATCAATCTTTCACTTGACCTAAAAGCTTGATAGACAACAGCTATTTTAAGTTTGGCAGACAATAGCGCTTATGTTCTTCAAGAAACGTTTTCTCCAGAAAAAAAGTATTTCCTTTGGCCATTCCAGTATCTGTGCTGGTTGATCATCCTTGCTGAGTGTTTTGGTTGACCTATTAGCATTACACAACTTTGCTCTGTCTTATGGTCATACTTTGAGTCATATTCATCCTCTTTCCAGCACTCCTGCAAAATAATTTGCTTTCCCAACTACTGCCTGATTGAACTGATACCCTCCAGGTGATACTTCATGGTTACTCCTCAGTGCAAAATTGCTGTAGCAAGTGGTGACCTGAGCTGGTAAACTAGTAAATCCACATTAGCCTTCCTTACCATAAAATACTGTGAACATGTAATGAAATTCTATCAAAATTCATTCCAGTTGCATTAACATGGTACCATGACAGCATGGCCCAAACACGTGCAAAGGTCCAAAGATAAAAATCTAAAAGGTCTCACAGACCTGCTTTCTGCTCGACTATCTGCATTTAATATGCTCAAGTCCTACCTGTCTTGTTACACACAGCTAAACGAATTCCAAACCAGCTTGGCCTCTAAAGCTCTATATCAGCATTTTTCTCACCTGTTGCTAAGTCATCAAGAAATATTAGGGAAAAAAAATCATTTTTCCTGTGAGGATGCAGACTCTTCTAAAAGCAGTCACAGATATGTTGCCACATGAAACTTGCTATTATTTTTTTGATTCTTGCTAACTGTTTACTACCTGCAACTGAAATATATCTGCTCTTAGAGCTGTTCTGCCTTAAGGAAAAGTGTGAATTGGTAAAAAGTGATTTTGGGTTCTGACAGTTGTCCTGCAGGTATTTGTTGTACTCTAACAGCTGCCTATTGTCATTGAGATGGCATAAAAGCTGGTGAGGAAACTAGAAACTAGAGAAAAAAAGTACAGTTTTACAGAGTATCTACCTTATGAAATAATAAATCAAATATTTTAAGGAAAAAACTATCAATTAATTTATAGGATATTAGATCCACAGACAATAAGAAGCATAGATTTATAATGAACAGATCATGTTTGAGAAATCTGACATTTTTGAAAACAGATTCCAGGATTAGTAGATGAAAGAAAAGTTATATTTGTCTCTTAGTACAGTATTTAATACTGTATTCTATACAACTGGAAAATCTATAAAAATTGTGATGTGTAACAT
>VXBC01011261.1:360858-376660 GCA_013399945.1 Ploceus nigricollis
AAAAAAAATAAGATCTCGATTCCAGGTTACAAAAATACAGCTGAAGTATTATGAAAAATAATTTATCATTGAATCTGCTATGCATAGATTGCATATTTCTCTAGTTCAAATATCACTTAGTACCTTCAGTAATGATTTTTTTGTGAAATTCCTTTTCAGTAGTAATTCAAGAAGAGTTGCAAACACTGGCAATGATAGAGAAGTATCTCAAAAAACCTGAGGAGATTAGAACTATGGAAACAGATTCAACAGAGTACTTCTGGCTTTATAGTAATATAACTACAATTTCACTGCCATCCCACAGACTTCAAAAACTTAACCAGAAATCAAACATATGGAATAGAAAAGAATAATAGAGGTGCTAACAGTAAATAATAAACTAAATCAATAAAAAAAACCCCCAGTGTAAAAAGGCTCAAGATAAAAATGTTTTTAACTGGCAGTAAAAATTCAAAAGACCACTGCATGCATCAGGCTAAATTTTAAAACTGTGCAGGAGCATTATGAACAAATGTTCAGCTCTATTATATTTGCAGAATAACACACACCACAGAATTTTATCATGTTCCTTTCCCTAAATCCATAAATAAGAAATAACTTCTTCACTTTATGTTGAATTATTTCCCCATCAACAGACAACTTATTGTCAGGATAATTATGGGATTAAAATTTAGTTTTTTGGAGAAGAGCAACAAATAGAAGTAAATGAGACAGAGAACAGCAGAAGTGTAACAAGAAGAACAAGCTCCCAGATACTACAAAGAAATACCTGAACAGTAAACTTACAGTCAGAACTACAAAGCTGTGAAATAATCTTAGAAGAGATATGAAAACAATATTCTTTTTCATAGTTAAAACCAGGCTGCAATGACATACTAGTAAGAATGATTTACTCATTTACTGCTCTAATTTAGACATTCATCTTAAATATACCAGTATATAAAACTGCATGGATGTACAGCTCAGAGGTGTGATAACAAAATGTCCTAAACCTATTACAGTTTAATAAACCTATTACAGTTTACAGATGAGAAGTTTTCTTCCTCTGAATAGCACCAACATTTAAATGTCTGTCTCTGACCACTGACTCTACAGAAGCTCAAGCTTCAAGTTCAAGAAGTTCAAGCACCTTGACAGCCCAAGTCAGTGATTCTCTACATCATGTGGGAAGCTACATTGGAACCAACCTAAAGGTTTTGGTCTAGATGAATTCCTTCAGAAAAGATACAGAAGACAGCATCTTATTCTGAAGTTAGATCCCTAAAAGAAAAGAAGCAGCTAATTTTGTCCTTAGTAGAAGAATGGTTAGACAATTGACTGGTTTAAGTCCCTCTCTTAAAATACAGCATGTGTCAGAATTACTGAACAACCTGTATTTCTTAGGGCATGATTGCACTAATGACACTGAACCTGCCAACTAACTGTTATTTGCCTCCAATAAAGACCATCTTTCAGCATCTAAACAAATCTGTTAAGAATCTGTTCTCAGTGAACTCATGGTTATATGTATTTGTCTTAAAACACATACAAGGCTTTATTATGAATCACCAATATGTATAAATGTATATATTGATACATTTCTGTGAACAACTCATTTTGACTGTTTGAATTTTTTCATAGTGAAATTTCAGGTAGCAAACTACTTCTGGATAAAAATCACCACAGAAGTAGAGGTTATCAGAATTTTAAGGTACTAACATGAAGATCCATGCCATCCATTTCTATAATCTTTATATTCTCACCAAAGGTACTAAAGAACATTGATAGGTAAAAACCCACATGACTCCATGAAAAATATCTGAAGAATGAAATGTAAAAGGAACAGGGCTATAACCATCTTCCCTTCATTGGATTCCCTCACGTAATGTATGCTAACAAAATATGATCCATAGACAAATCCTGCCCTCTTTTATTTCCCACTCTCAGGTTAATGAAGTAATGAGGTATGATCAGAACTTCAGAAGATTTTGAGCAGATTAAAAACAGCAGAGAACTGTTAAGGTGGTGAATGGAGCAAAAGAAGCTTTTGCCGTTTACATTGAAAGAATGCTCTACCGAAAAAAAGTTTTAAATTACTCACTATATTTCTGTCTATTCATTATAAAAATGTAAACCATCAGAACAGGTCACTATATCTCTACAACTGATCCCAAAAGGTGTCAATTTTTTGAAAATGCATTTTTCTTGAGAGGTTACTTACTCTAAAAAACTGGTGATGTAATCCCGACTGCAAGCTGACCAGGAGAAAGGATTGGTGTTTGCTGTAATATGAGCTGCCATTAGCTTTGCTGCTTCATGGCCTTTGGTCCCACAGGAATTTCCAATTCCGTCATGATTCATACCAAAACTGCTCAAAAGAGTAGGAGAGAAACAGCCCATTACTTTTCTACAGCATCATATATCGCTGAAATCATGTCACTTTTACAGCAGTCACATTGAACCTAACAGAACACAGTGCAGGAGAACTCCTAAGTAAAGAGTTTTTTAAGTTCTGATTAATTTATTCAGATCTCATAGTATAGCATAATAACATAACTCTCTTCCCTTCTATGGATTTTTGGAAGCATTTTATTTGTTTTCTAAAGCTTTTAAAGAAAACATAACAGTATTCTTGCAAGACAACTACAGAGCACTCAAGCCTTTATTCTGCATCAAGGTATGGTACCTGGATATGGAATATTTATTACAGTGCAAACTCATGGATTAGCAAAAAAGGACTAAGAATAGGTACTGTTGCTGTAACAATACACTATACATAGGCATGGTGCAACCAATGATAATGCAAGTAGAACATGGGTTTTGCAATTCCTAGGACCATCCTGTATGCACACTCTCTCTCCGCATCTACTCACAGAGGGACTTGGAGCCCTCCTGTTAGAGCTTTGCTTTGTCAAAGAATGTCAAAATGAAGACCATTAAAAATCAGCAGAAAATAAAATACAAAACCTCTGGATGGGACTTGGCCAAAAGAGATTTTCAGGAAAGAAATTAACTTTCAAGAAAGATGATATGACCCTAGTAAAAAAATAGCCTAAAGAATCCTTATTCTTATTGTTATAAAATAATCCTTATTCTTATTATTATACAACTCCATGTTCTTAGTCCTTGATTAATTTCCATTCAATCACTTAGGGAGAAAAGTTTGTTCCCTCATTTCTTATTTTTTTAAATATTAAACTTTGGTCAAATTCACTCCTTCTCGAAGGCTTACGAAATCAGAGGGGCAGATAGTGAGAGACAGAGGAACTTTCCTGATAATGAGACAGAAGTAATTAAAACAATACCAAAACTGAGATTCTGAACTCCCAGAATCATATAGAGAAGTCTGTCTTTGGAGTCTTCTGTATGCTAAAAGAACTGACTCTCTGATTTCTTACTCGTCATTCAGGAAAAGAAACGTATTGAGGCACTCAGTTTTGATTTTCTGTAACATTTAGGACTGACACAAGAGCATACAAAAAGTAGTAGAAAAGAAAGTATTATCAGCTGACAATACAACTTCATACCAGTTCATGCCACTTTCTTCACTGAAATCAGTGCAGTTGTCTTATATTAGTCTGAACATATTGCTCCAGAATGTGGTGTAATACCCTAAGAGTTTAATGTTACCCTGAATTTCAATACACTGAGTACTATTTCACCTCTTCAGATGATCATAACATCCTACAAGTGAAAGGTGTTGGCAACCATTCCTTCCAAAAAAAAAAAAGAACATCAGTGCACGAAGGATGATTCCTACAGGACCAGGAAGGATTTCATCAACAAAAAAGCATGGCTGCCTTGCCCTATGGAATACATATTCTGCAGCAAAGTCTGCATATATCTGGCT
This sequence comes from Ploceus nigricollis, assembly GCA_013399945.1. Classification (NCBI taxonomy): domain Eukaryota; kingdom Metazoa; phylum Chordata; class Aves; order Passeriformes; family Ploceidae; genus Ploceus; species Ploceus nigricollis. Next base: position 364,688 of record VXBC01011261.1, read on the forward strand.
CAGTCTGTGGTATTTCACAAATGCAGAAGCCATATACTGTATTATACACCGGAAAGGTCTAACTGACACCTTAGACTATTATACAATCAAATGAAGGATGTCCCTTGTTTATAAAAAATACAGCTTTAATCAACTCATCTGAGCAATGTCTATAATGCAATGAAACTTTCAGACCAGTGTTAATTCCTATGATCTTATCAATAACTATTCATATTAGGAGAGGAAAGAACTTAGATGTCCTGTGCAGCAAACTGAACCAGAATTTTACAATTTGAAACATGCTTTATTTACCTGTTCTCAGTGACAATTATTTCCTAGAATTTGGGGTACTTCAAACAGAAACATTCCTTTTTCAAATGTCTCTGTACCATTTCTGAAAACAGAAAACCTTATTTTTTAATAATCTCCATAAATTACTCCTTTATAGAAATGAGTTGGATGATTCTTGTATTCAGTTTATCTCTAGTTAGTGTATTCCATTTGTTTAAAAACTTACAGACTTCAGTTCTCTGGGAAATGAAATTTTTATCGTTTGGGCATATAAGTAAAAGAACAAACTTCATAGTTTAATAACCTTCCTTCTACCTGCTCTCCTTGTGAAAAAGACAATGTTGGTGAGAGTGGCAGTGATATGCCTGATAAAAAGCACGTCTGTTATTGGAAGTCATAATTTCTGATGCACATGGGAACTCAGTCAATGCCTTTCCATGATCCAATGGTATGCTTTATAAATATTCATTCTCCTAAATCATATATCCCTTTCCTAGAAGGCTTTTCTACTTGTCCTTGCTTCTGAATTTAAGAGAATCATGAGGTGCAGGTAACTTTTTCTGATGTTTGCAGAAGGGTTTTACAACTACTGTCATCATTTCCAAAGATGGTAGTGGCAGCATGCCACTACAGTCCAGTAACTTGTCCTCCTGTGGGCAGGATTGCAGATGGAAACACATTTCTGACCAAATTACTAGTTTTATTTCCATCAGAACAAGCTGGTCATATTTGGCCATCATTACATTAAAACTAGATCTTTATAAAAGCATGCTTGCAATTGGATTGACACAGAAATGTAGGGAAGAAAGTAAGGAACATAAAATATTCTTTGTGAAGCCACTGTTATAATTTGCCTAACTTTTTCTATTTCACTAAACATACACAGACTTCTTCCTTTCATTGGCTTAAAAAGCCTGTCTAAAACTACCAGTATAATTTTGTCTCTACAAGAACAGCCAGATGGGTGAGCAGAGACTGAAATCTCCTCAAATGACACTGAAGTTATTTTATGAAGTTATCTTTCCACCTGCTATCTCAAGGAAGGATGTTTAACCCAGCAGCTCTTGCATTTTCATGCATTATGGCTCCTCATTTCCCAAGAGATCACTCACTTTACATTAAAGGATTGTGCAAAGTAGGAACACTTAAGAACTTTAAAATTATAACTGAAAGTCTCCTGAAAATTACCTCTAGTCTGTATGTTTCTTAAAAACTTCCAAAGCAGCACATCCTAGTAGTGCTCACTGCCTTGTTTCACTTACTAACATCTGTAACTGAATACATTTTTTTTCCTTTGGCGATCTGCTTTTCATTATATCTGAAAAAATTATCTGAGGGAATTATTTGTAATACGCATCCAACTTACAATCCAACCCCAAAAATCACAGGGGAGATAACTAGTGTCAGCTGCATTGAATAAAAGGGCAATAGATAAGCAGAGACCCTGGAGTATAAGCAGAGGGAAGGATGTGAATATAAACTCCTTGTCTATGCTTCCTTGATCTTGCAAAAAAACCAGCATTGCAGGTAGGTCCCTACAGTTTCATTGGGTTACTGGTGTTTTTGGTAGTTCTAAACAATGATGGTTATGGCTGCCAAAACACTTACTGCTGATTCATACGAAATTACAGCAGTCATTTTTGTGAGACAGCCAGAACACTTCTGTCCTTATGTATTACCCAGACACTTCAGATCCAGAGAAGACAGATCCACATCAATCTGAATGCATCTCCATACTCTTCATTGAGATTTATTTTGTACACCATGTACTTTATTAGCCCTGAAGATATCTTAAAAGTAGTACTCAGGTGAAATGTTATTTCTCAGCCAATTATCTCTGCTATCCAGCTGAAGTACTAATTATCTTCATATCAAACAATTTCCTAGCTTTCTTAGGGTTTGGAGGATTCAGAAAAAAAGCATAGATTGTTTCATTTCTCTAAATAGAATAGAGAATGTTATGGTTTTTTTGTTTCTTACCTGTAGCCACAGGGCCCCCAGCCAGGGAATAATTAGCATTGACTCCATGATTGCAGAAGGCTGATCAATGGCTTTATTATATCATCTTATACTATATTACACTAAAACTTTATTATACTAACAAGAACTATCACTAACTAGCTAACTCAAAAACCTGTGACTCTCTCCTGAGAGTCTTGACACATCTGTGGATCCAATAGGTCAGTGAATCCAAACAACCACCACCAGAATCCAATCAAGCAATAACCTTGGGTAAACAATCTCCTGAACACATTCCACATGGGCACAAACACAGGAGCAGCGAATGAGATAAGAATTGTTTTGATTCTCTTTTCTCTGCTTCTCTCACAGAAAATGCCTTCCCCAGGAAAATGCCTGGGAAAAGTCTGTGCCTGCTCCCTGCGGCCAGAGAGCTGCTGCCATACTTACCAATTCATACGTTATATGAATTTGACCCATTTTTTTTAAAGCAGTGTCTTTTATGTTGCTCTGCCACTTAACAGCTTTAGGAAGAAGAGTATCAGAGACAGAGTTGTGAGTCAGGTGAGGAAAAAAGTTACAGGAACACAAGAAAGAGAAATAGTGTTAAGTCAAGCACTGGATCTTCTTGTCCATTATCTGAAGTTGATTTACAGCTCCAAAATGTACATATCCCCACGATAAAGAATTGGCACCCTGTCTTCCAGAGAGAAGATAGAAAAAGAGAGAGAAAGAAAAGCAACTTACACCTTAAGAGGTCTAATGATACTAATTAACTGTTCTAGGAGATGAACACACATGCTAAGAGTGAAATGGGGTATTTTCAAGTGAGTATCTTGACCCTAGGTACATTGTAAGTATTTCCTCCAGTGTCTCACACTGACCTAGCATTTATGGAGATTGACATAAAGGGTAGGGGGGGGTCATAAAGTGTATCAGTGAAGAATGCTTTAAAAGTTTCTAAAAGTAAATCTCTGCCACAGTATGGGCATGCTTGTACAAGTATTCTTGTATTTGACAGAAGACCTAAACAGTGAATCATAATTTGCTTGGAGAAACTGAGTTTATTATATTAGAGACAAAAATTTTAATAAAATTTGTATTAGGCAATTTTCCACTGTATTGTACTTATTCTCATAACGGTTTAAAAAGTGGAATTTAAATCTATATATGTACTTCATATAGCTTAGAATGTCTGTTTAGGGCCTACATTGAAAAATTATAACTGTTAGCTTCCCTACATCTGTAGGGAATGGCTTCAAATACACCTTTTCTTGGTGTCAGTAGAAAGTACATGAGGGAAGAAAGGGAAATGTTTCAACATGTTTCAAATGTACCATGTATATCAACATTATTTTGTTCAGCAAAAACTAGGTGAATCTGAACATAAACTTCTATTAAAGAATAGTAGAAATTTTTTTCCCTACAATATCAGAGCTATGTGCTACTTGGAACAAAGCACAATTTTTATGTGGACATACATGGTAATTTTGTTAATTATTCTTGTGTCTACTAGGAGTGAAATATTTGTCAGTTGTTATGAGGTTATGGTAAATGTTGGAGACATTACAATCATCAGATTTTATATTTTCTCAGTAACAGAAGTAAGCACTTTTTCTTTACTTTTGTAAATATTTCCCCCATACTGTCCCTTAAAAGAGAATTCTCCTCTTTCTATGTAGCCCTCCATATAATTTTAGCCAATGTTATAAAAGTATTGGTTGTATCTACATAACAGCATGAAAATTAAAATTTACCATTAAATGACATTACAAATGAAGGGAAAAATAATCAAAAAATATTGTCTTGAAAAATCAGTTTATTTAATTTTAGTATTCCAAACATTGATAGCATGTTTTGAAACTACCTAACATTGCATATTCCTCAAGGGAGGAATCAAGGTTAATTAGTTACTTCATTTTCTATTTCCATGTCTTAACATGGACTTTAACCTTAACTACTGATTTCCTGCATTTGGACATCATTCTGCGGTTTGGAGTATCCCTAATGCTTTATTTTGAAGTAATGCAGAATTTTAAACTTGGGTTAAATGTATTAGCTCCCTGAAAACTTAGGAAACAAACTAATTCAATAATAGGAGCTTTATAAAAAGCATTATCTGCCATGAAATTCAACATAATTTTAGCACACGTCTATCCTAATTTTTCCTATTTATTTTCTAAATATGGTTCTTCTCTCAGTTATGGATGATGACCAAACACCCCACCAAAACCAATTTTTATAAATGAGCATCATTTACTATTAAATAACATATGAGGCTCTTAAAAGCACAGCAATTTCTAAATTACGAAAAATCAATGCAGTTTATTCAGAAACCTGAACTTTCTTATGGGGAAATTACAGACTTCTGTGGGACTGTTACAAAAAAGCAGAGCACAAACTTCTCCTGGATTACATTGCCATAGCTTCATAGCCTTCATGGCACAACAGTAACATCAAGTAAGGCTTGTGTGCTACACAAAGCTAATAGTGCAAATGCATCAGGTCTTTAGACTGTAGGTCAAAGTGGAAAGTATTGGCTCCAATTAGGAAGCAAACTTCTGAGCTCAGATGTCCTTTGGAAATTCAAGATGCCCTGAAGGTTATGATAACCTTCCACTTCATCCCCATCTATTCTTCTTGCACTTTTTTTGAGACCTGTGAAGTGCTACAATGTTCAGTTTCCTTGATAAAAATGCTTTGATGTTAGAAAAATTATTTTAGTATTGCAAATTCTGAACTTCAAATATTTCAGATATGTAGAGAAAGACTTTTTTCATATTTTAAATATAAACATGTCACACAACTGGGGGGTTTTGCCATTTGTTTATGACATTTTACTTTATATGCATGTCACTAAAACTGAAGTACCAAAGAGAACTTTTAAAAACTTGCAATATTATAAAAGCAGGCACAAAAGAGTGTTCCTTTAGCAAAAAAGACCAGAGCAGGGGATAGACGGTGGGGAGTGAGATAGTTAGAAATAATTATGTATGGTCCAATGTGGCTTGTGGACACATTTTGGTTAAGGTTTTTGTTGCTTTTGTTTTGTTGGGGATTTTGTTTCTGTGGTTGGTTTGGTTTGGTTTCATTTTGTTTAATTTAATTTTGTTCGGTTTCATTTTTATTTAGTTTGGGGTTTTTAAACTAAAAAAGATAGTTACACTGTCCCTAAAAATTAATGCCACTTGAACTCCATCACTCCTAGACATCTAGCAGGAATAAGCTTAATGTTTTCTGTTTGCTGTTGAGGTGTTCATACACTGTAGATTTGAGAGAGACTGCTATAGTTAAAGACAGAAGACATCATCATCTGAGACAAAACAGTGATGCCTGCATCAACTAGACAGCTGACAGGAGGTAATGTTAGTACAATTCATTCTAGCTGTATTTCAACTAGTTTTGAAAAAGCTATTGTAAAGTTTGGTATATATGTCTATATTACCTCAGAGTGGAGTATTTTCTTTCCAGTTGTACAAAAAAGACATTCCTTGACATGCACGTCTTCTAGAAAACCTCTCACTAAAACTCAAGTCCTGTAATGCAGCTGAGGTTTGACTGATTGTAGTGAGCTGACCCTGGCTGAATGCCAGGTGCCTGCCCCTCTCTTCCTCAGCTGGACAGGACAGAGAAAATACCAGGAAAGGTTCATGGGTTGGTATAGGGACAGGAAGAGACCACTCACCAATTACCATCACGGGCAAAATAGATTCAACTTGCTGAATTCAGCTTAGTTTTATTACCAATCAAATCACAGTAGGAGTATGAAAAATAAAAAGTAAATCTTAAAACAAGTTTGTCCCCATCCATCCCTTCTTCCCAGGCCCAAATTTATTCCTGAATGGAGAATGGGGGTAACACTCATTACACATCAGTGCTGCTCCTTTTGCTTCACACTGTTCTCTTCTGCAGCATGGAGTCCCACCCACCCACTGCAGACAGTTTTCTATTAAATTCTTCAACACGAAGCCTTCCCATGGGCTGCAGTCCCTCATGAACTGCTCCAGTGTGGGTCCTGTCCCTCAGGCACAACCAGCTCCTGTGTGGGTCCCCCATGGGGTCACAGGTCCTACCACCAAACCTGCTCCAGCATGAGCTCCTCTCTCCACAGGGTCACAAGTCCTCCCAGGACCCTGCTCCAGCACAGGCTTCCCACAGGGTCACAGCCTCCCTTCAGGCATCCACCTGCTCCAACATGGTGTTCTCCATAGGCTGCAGGTGGATCTCTGCTTCCCTGTGCTCCTCCATGGGCCGCAGGGGCACAGCTGCCTCACCGTGGTCCGCACCACAGGCTGCAGAGGAACATCCTTGTAGCCTGCCTGCCACTAAAACCTGGACACGCAAACCCAATGCACTGCTCAAACATGAAGCTCACTGGTCAGTGAAGAATGAGGTACAGACAAGTACCTCCTGAAAGTACCACCAGATTACAAGATTTACTCCAGCACTGAAGACCATCCTTCTCATATAGAAGGAGGGGTATTTATAATATTTTTCATTTTGCATACAGGCTGAAAAGGGACTTTGAAATGTGCTAGAATTGCAGGCAGACTTCAGCTGTATGAACTAATTTACAACTAAATGCATGCTTGAAAGTATCGCTGTTCTTTATTTTGAAGACAATTTAGCCAGTTGGACTATATGTTCTTATTATTTCTCACATCTTTTTTTATCAAGATATGACTGTCAAATTGTCAGATTTAAAGTTATTACATCATCTATAAGTCAAGACAATTCTGACTTTTCAGAAACAATTTTAGCCACCAGTCTAATCTACCAGCTTCTTTCATACAGCCCTCAATGGTTGTCTGTCATTACTAAATTATTTTCTTACTCCAAGTTCTATGGGCAACTTTCTGTCCTAAGCCTAGTCCACTATCCTCATATTTTGACATTTCCTTTGTTTACCCATTTTTATTCTATTTATTCTTTCTCATTCTGTTTTTCACTTTCAAAATCTCAGCCAACTCCTCCACAAAACTGCAACAATGAATGGTAAAATACTTTTCTTTTACCGATACACCTCTTCCAGTGGAATCTGGAATTTCTTACCAGTTTAACTAAGCATGCTTTACACCATGCATAGGACAAGCTAGACATTTTAGAATGTACCCAAATATAAAAGCATAGAGCAGAAAGCCACCTAACTCAGCTGGCTGGGGAATAGAAAATGTGACTGGATCTTACATCATTCAACTTGTCTGAGATAAAAGCATGATCAGGCCTGCAAAGGGTTCCTCTCTTCACCAAGAGAAAAAGTTGAACTTTGACAATTTAGGGGATACACACTCAATTCTCACTCCTGGCAAAAGAAGTTACTGTTTGTGATTTTTGCTTACCAGAAATCTTAAGCATCTTTGGTGTGAAATAATGGTAGGAAAGCAGACATTCTGTATGTCAAACATCAAAATTCAGTTTTCTAGAGAAATTATTCTGAAGTATTAAGGGCCAGCTCTGAATTTTATTTAATTCACAGAAGTACTAAGAGTAATACAGGCTGTTCTCTGAATCATGGCTAGGGAGAAACAATCATAAAACATTAGTTTCTCCATTGTTTATGCCCTCAAGAAAGAAACAAACACTGTGTACCACCATCTTCAATAAAAACAGCTGGTTATGAGCCTGAACTGCACACAGCTGAACAGTACCAAAACTGGGTTATATACATATAAACTCTACAAGTGGTAAGGAATGGAAGCCAATTTTTTTTTTTTTTAAGCTGTAACAACTTAACAGAAAGTATGACTGACTATTACAATCAGACTACCAGTTCCTTTAAGGTTTCAAGAAGTACTTTCCTGGTATTCTTCAATTAAATTGAACTAATTTGAATCAATACAAGGTTATAGGAGTTAAATTTAACACACAATGATATACAGGCATTCAGACTGAAGGCTCTAATGCCGTCTCATCACTGTATAATTCAATAAAGTACTAACAACAAGTTGAGCCTCTTCCATCAGGGAAGCTGATAAAGCGAATTTTGGAGAAACTGTGGATAATCTATCAAAAAAAGTGTATTATCATAATTGTTCTCTTTTAGTCACTAAAGAATTTTGATCCTCGGTTCAAAAGTTTTTAAAATTTCGGTATTCCATAGCAACTATAAAATTAATAACAACTATACAATTAATTATACATTAATAATGATCTTTCAAAGTGCAATTCTTCCATTCTAATCAAATTAGAAGGTTATCCAGAAAAGCATTTCTCCTTGAAAACTTAAGAGACTGATAGTCTGATTGTGATTATAATGTTCATTCATACCTTCGGTAAAATATTTATTGTGGGGGGTGGTGCAATTTCTTTTTGCTTCTGTTCCTCACCACTTGTATATTTTTTATGTGTATACTCATCAATCACGTGGATGAAGGGCCAGATGCCTGCTCAGCACATTCACTGAGGGCACAGAGCTGGGAGGAGTGGTCGATACCCAGATGGCCGTGCAGCCCTTCAGAGGATGTCGACAGGTTGGAGAGATGGANTCCTTCCTTCCCTTCCCACCTGCATTCCTTCTTGAAGAAACAGCTCCTCCAATCACTAAATATTAATAGTTCTCAAATTCCTGTAAATAAAATTTTGTATTGTGTAGGTGACCTTGCTGTGAATTTGTCACATATATAACAAAATCCCCATCTTCCAATACAGTATTTTCATTCTAATTCCTATGTCATACATCTACATATTCATGGAATCACAGAATTACTAGGGATGGAAGGGAACCATCTTGAGTGGAACTCCTTATGTTTTAGTTTTTGGCTCCTTGTCCTGTTCCTGGGCACCACTGGAAAGAGTCTGGCACCATCCACTTGGCATCGGCATTTGAGCTATTTGTATATGTTTTATGCATGTTATTCCAGAGATACACAAAATTATTTAATATATGCAGCAATTTTATAATGCAAAGATGGCATGATGACCAGAATTTTCTTGAAGAGCTTAGACTGTTTAGAATCTGAAAAAAAACCTCAACATACAGTGATAGCATATATCCTGCGATCATAGGAATGTTTTTACCATCGGTGTTTTCTGTGTTTCATATCTTTTGGCTTCTTATGTATAAGGTATTTTAAAATTCTGAAATCTCAGCTCTTTAAGGCTTTCTGCTAATTCTTGAGATAGCATGATATGTCAAATGCTGATTTGATAAGATGCAGAAATAATATTCCTTTAGCATTTATACAAGTTTTTTTGTAAAAAAATCTTCAAGATTTATGTTTTGTGGTAGCCACAACATCCCCTGTCATTCTACCCACGCAGTAACTGAATGCCTCTACAAATGTCAAAGTTATTTCCTCTAAATCTCCTAGTTTCCAGTACCTACTAGACATTATTTGCATATGTGAGTAAAATAATTGTTTCTGAGAGCCTTTTTCTTTGGCTGTACCTCTTTTCAGACTTAGAATAGGAAATTGGCTTCATTGTTAAGTGAAAAATAGAAGCATTTAAAGGACATATCTACATCAAATACGTAACGTACAACAAAAGAGCACTCAATTACACAGAATGGGTCATCTGGTCCAATCTCCCTGCTCAAGCAGGGTCAACCCTGAGCACATGGCACAGGTGGTATATCTGGTCAATCTGTTCCAGTGCTTGGTCACCTGCACAGTAAAGAAGTTCTTCCTCGTGTCCAGATGAAACTTCCTGGGCATCAGTTTCTGTCCCATCACTCAGCATCTCTAAGAAGAGTCTGGCTTGGTACTTTCCCTTCATATAGGCACTGATGAGATCCTCTCTCAGTCATCTCTTCTCAAGGCTGAATGGACCCAACTCCCCCTGAGCCTTTCTTCATAAGAGAGATGCTCCAGTCCCCTAATTATCTTCACACCCCTCTGCTGGACCTGCTCAATCAGCTCCATGTCTCTTTTGTCCTGAGGAGNGAAGGAAGGAAGGAAGATGATCAGAGAAGTTAAATTATTATTATCATTCAGATCTTATGCAATTGTTTTGAATTCAAAAATTCATCTACACTACACGTGTAGGGGCTTTTTCATGCATAATATAAATGAGAGCATAGTTGCCTGGTGATTATCTAATATAATAGGTGGGCTAAAAATAACTGTTTACTTCCAGCTCCTTTTTTTGATCAGCAGATTGCTAGCTTTCATTTCAGTCCACACTGGAACTTCTAACAGTTCCATCAGCTAATGGGTGGAAAAGCATGTCATCCATAACTCTGTATCGGTCAACCCACATACACAAAAAAGAAAACCTCTTGATAAAAGAAGGTGCCCAGTCTTTTTAGAGTCATCACATTGTACTAAGAGTGCTGTCTTTTGACAGAAGTCCTGAAATATTACCAGACCAAACACTACTCAGATTTTATCAGTGTCATAGCAACATACTCTTTAAAACTATATGCTAATACTTTAAATGTAACAAGCGATGCTGACAGCTCTATGCCTGTTTTATACAAATCATGCTTGAGTGAAAGAGGACTTAAAGCATATGAATATTGACAACAGAATCAATGTTCCAATGATAGTAGCTTGAATTACATTAAAGACAAAATAAAAAGAGCAAAAAAATTTTACCTTTTAACCACTTCTCTTTCATAAAGAAAGGCAGAAAAAAGTAATGGGGGAGAAAATATTTTCAAAGCCAGATATTTAAAAATATGAAACAGAGTAGGAAGGTTGTGAGTCAAGTCTCAGAAGGACAGATTTAACTGGAATCTGAAATCAAAGGGTATACAATGAGTCTTCAGTTCTAAATTTAAAGTCCCTGGTAATACATACCAAATAAAATGTAATGCCACTTATGAATACCATATACAGAAACATGGAACACCAGAATAGAGATGATGCAGGAAAAAAATTATATCAATTATTAACTAATATTAAAAAGGTGGTAAATTAAAACGCATTCTTATTTTAAACTCACTCACTTGTGACCAATCTCATGTGCAATGGTAAAAGCTGAACCTAGGCCAATATCTTCATTAATGCTGCAGCTCCTTTCAGGCTCACACATTCCAGCCACAGAGGCCAAGCCTGAATAAACAGAAGGAGACACAAAGGGTCACGCCAAGGTGTTTCAGTCTTAAAAGCCCTAGTTATAAATGCCTGGATTCTTTTTAATAACTTCTATGCACAGAAGGAGCAGTTGGCAAAAGGTTAACTTTCTAGTCATTTGCAAAATCACTGGGGGGAATTTCACTTTGCCGGCTAGACATTAATATTTTTTTGAACTGCAGTCAGTGCTGGAAAATGTCTAGACTAGGGGTTAGATTTATAAATTTTACTTCTGGTAACTTGGGACCACCTAGTAACTTGAGCCAGGAGAGGGAATTCAAGAAAGCATTTCTATTTTAACATTCTTGTGCCTGAAGAAAGCAAAATGTATCCACATTATTTTTCTAAAGAAATCTCTTTAAGTTTAGTGGGTTCATAAAAACATACAAGCAACTTTTTTAGCTATGAAAAACCTCACATGGTATGTTAAAAAAATTAAAAAAACAAAACTGAATGCATCAGTGAAGAGAGAGGAGACATGTTAATAACAAGCAAGCATTTAAGCATGGAAGTCTTTTCCATTTATCACCCATCATCTTCTGGCATTAAAACCTTATTGTGTTACAAGGGCTTTTAAAAACTTTCTTCAGAGAGAGAACACCACTGGCATTTACTGACTACGGCTCTTCTGTATCTTACACATTTTTCAGCAACAGATTATTACAGAACATACAGTCATAATTTAGCACCATTAGAGAAAGATTTAAACATCAGGTTTATTTAATAT
>VXBC01011261.1:379331-391612 GCA_013399945.1 Ploceus nigricollis
TTGTTTTTATAAGTGCAGATATCATATCTGTTAAGAAAAAAAAAGTAGATAAAGTATGTCAGTGAATCAGGTTTGTAACATACTTTGTATATTTATCACATATCTGTATCATAGTCCAAGTTGTCAGACCACAATCAGTTTAATTATGTGCAGCCAGCTGGTGTCGGCCTTTTCTACACTCTGGTGTAAACCACAAGCTGCAGTACACTCACAGCCGCTGGCCTCAGGCCAGTGGGACACCTGCCAGCAAGAAAAAAATGGTTAAAGTGGATCTTTGTAATCACCAGCTCCATAAAGCAGTCTACCATTCTGTTATGAAGTTACAGCAGCATGGCTACAGACTGCTACTGATTCTTAAACCCTAAGTTTTACTTATTCAACATAATTGGAAGCCTCCTATGGTCTCACACTTATCAACTAAGTCATACTACTTAGACTTTGGTTCTATTTAAGAAGCTGAACTCCTAATTATTATACCATTTTTTAAAAACATGATCTTATGAACTGTCATTATAGTGCCCTTCTCATTATCCTTCCATAATTATAGGGTATCTTAAGAATATGTGCTAACAACCTACAATGAAAACCATTTCTGCAAAAACTTAAAAAATTTCTTTAAAGGAAAATTTTTGTCACTGTAGATACAATCTTTCAAACACAGAAGATAATGAGTTTTTGTGTAGTTAATATGTAAATATCTGGAGCTAGCAATGAAATTAAAATGTTTTCTGTGGCATAGCTTTTAAAATAGCAGTGGTCATGCAGCAGTCAATTCATTAATTACACCCTCATATTTTGAATATGCAATTCTATAATATGGATAGTGATAAAAGTACACTCCCACAATGCTATTTATTTTCAAGGATTTATACTAATTTCCTTGATTTCTGAAGTATACTATGCTTCAGAATAATTTCTACTCTTTAGAAAGCCAAGTGAGAAAAAAATACGAAAAGATACCATCTTTATGCTTTAATTTTAAACCCAAATAGTTACTAATTTTGGGCCACCAGACATTTTCTGTTAAAAATACCATAAGGATTGCTATCATATAGGAGTCTGATCACAAGATATATACCTTTCACTGCTAAAAGAGTTATGGTCTGTCTGCAAGCCAAATCCATGGACAAAATAACAAAGCTTAAAATTTGGAACAAATCCAGTAAACTCTCTATGCATGCAGACTGCTGTGACCACATGGAATTCCTTTGATTTTTAAAGGGTACTGAGTGTGGAGCAGTCTGTGGGATTAAGCTATAATTTTGAACTTAAATGTTCATGTGCATTAATTTCATCAAGGTGGTTCAAATGTGCACTGATTTCCCGTTTGCTGTCTGGAGGAGGGGAAGGTAACCAAATTAGCATTCTTATAGAAAATATTCTTATAAAAAAGCATTCTTATTTCTCTTGAAATATAACCATTGAAATGGCCCTAAGTTCCAAGATGACACGGATTCAGAGTAAAAGAAGGATTTTTACTGAACATTTCCTGCCTTTTACATAATTAAGGAACCAAACTTCTTATTTCTGTGTTCAGGAGAGTGTCTGAACCTAATCCTATTGAAGTTCAAGAAAAATTTGTTCCTCAGAGAAAGTAGACGGCTCAGTCTTATTTAGTGAGAAAACCCTAACTAAATTCTTTAGAACATAGTTGAGAACTGAATGGAAAAAAGTCTCTGAAATACATAGGTCTTCTCCTTCTTAACATCCAGTGGCAGGTAAGGAAAAACAATTAAAGACATACATCCTTAGATAAAATGGATGTTTGAAAATAAAGCCAATTCCACTCAAGTAAAATGTTGTCACTGACTTCAGCAGAGTTGAAAATTTTCCTGATGGTCTGAATCAAATTATTGTCCTACAGGTATGATTCTGAAGTTACTCCTCACTTAAGATTCAGTTTCACAAAGAACTATGACAGGAGAGAATTATATTAATTACGTCCCTTGCTTCTGTTATATTTTTGAAAAACAAAGACTACAGTATCCTTCAGTTTCTGCTGGGAAGTGTGTGTTCTTCATTATGCATAACCTAGCATTTTTAAGAAAATATGATGATAATGAAACAAATTAGATAATAAAACTAAGGAAAAGATAACTTTATTTTCCAATACACCAATTACTTTTGCAAGATCATACTTGGGTAGTAACATGTTCTAAATATGCCATCACTAAATATTCAAATTTTATAGACAATGAATAATTTTCTGTAAGGATATTCATTCATTCTCCTAGGCTCCAGTTTACCAGGAGAAAAAATTTTTGAACTTTTGAAAAAATTTTTAGTCTAATGACTTACTTTATCTACATCATCTTCCAGCTCCATTTTTTCATCTTATTACTTTCATATGAATGGTTTCCCCTTGTGATTTGTCTGAAAGCTCACAGCATTCTTATGAATCAAATTGCTTGCTTCCATCATTTGCTTCTCTATATGATTTAAAATCAGACTGACTTGTCTTTTTTTTGGTTGTGACACCACTTCATCTAACTTTATTCTGAACCTTCAAGAAATCCATTTAGTTCTCAGATGTTGGGTTCCAAATGCAGAAGACTACAGATGTAATACTTGACACTAGTAATTTTAAGATAAGAAACCCCTGAAAATACAAATCATCAAGACTACCCATGAGATTAGATAGGTCTAATTGCTATAGGAAATAAAAAAACAATAAAAAGGCAATCCACAAACAAACAAAACTAAACAAAAAGCCCACATCCAAAAAAGCAGCACAAAGGTGCAGTTTGATCACCAGGTGCCTAGTAAATACTTCAGGAGCTAAAGAGACCCAAAAGGGAGAGTCTCAAGCCAACAACTATCTCAACCAACCATTAAAGATTATGAAAACAGTCACAATTATGACAACTGCAAAAATGTTGGTTCAATTCACTGACAGATGGTGTAAAAGGGACACCATGCAAAAGCTGAATGAAAGAACACAGTTACAGAGGTAAATAACTTGGGATAAGATGGCAGCCAGACCATTTTGAGACAGCCAAGAAAAATCTGTGCCCAAGCCAAAAAAGAAGATCATATAACTCCTAATAAAGTGGGTGCAGTGCCCCTGAAATGTGACCATACTGGGGAAGTGGAATGGAAAAGAGGTAGGAGGGAAGATGGTTGATTACATGGCCATGCCTGCCCTGAAGAAATCAGAAGGCATTTCATGAGGCAGATGGGGAAGAGGTCTGGGACTTCTGGGCATTCCTGTGGGGCTGCTGAAGAGCTGCACAGACAGACAGGAAATGCATGACGAATGTACAACTGTCACTGACAACTCTGACTGACACATCAGCCAGAAGGAAACTGCACAGACAGACCATTATCTGTTCAACATGCTGGTCAAGGACTGAAGCAGCAGTACACTCCTGTTATGGCATGGATCAAACAGCAAGAGTTAGTGCACCATACAGGGACACCTTAAAAAGAAAAAATCCTAATCTTTTTTGGCAGGATATACAGGCACCATGCTAAATCATACTTGCACATTGTATTAAAAAGTGAAAGGGATCACACTAGACACTGAAATTCTACTATCTGCATTATCAAGCTGTTTTAAAACTCTATCACAATGTTTAAAGAAACGTTCCTTGCACAGATTTGGCCCACAAGAACAACTGATCTCAAAGAACTCCCATGAAAAGTCGTGGAGATGGCCATGATTATTAACAGGCAAAACATACAAAACTAATTAGTTTTGAAGAAGCCAGCTTAGTAGTGTGTACACAAGATCTGTGCCAGTGGTACTCAGTGAAACAAAAAAGCCACTGACGTGTTTATTTAATGTATTAGTGTAGATGTAAGCTACAGACTATCTCTCCAAGAAGTCTCTCTTATCTGTAACTCTACCCTGAAGAAAAATCCATTTCCTTTGCAAATCTGATGACTGGCTTGATCCTGATTATTTGACACTTAAGTCAAACAGATAAGAAAGACAAATTCTAAGCACTGCTCAAACTTGTCAGGTAAATTATCTGCAGCTATAGCCAATCCCAGGCACCTTAGGGGAATACAGCCATTTGTCTCCTGCAGAGAAAGGAGAAAAGATTCTTCCTGATCCCTGCAAACTGTCCGTTTTCAGGCCTAATGCATGCAGTTTTGCAATTATGTAGCTCACACAGAGTTCCATGATTGCAAATGTATTCCCACATTAACAATAAAAATAAATTTTTAAAAAAGAAACATACTAATTCACAGATTTGATTACAAGAAAGCATCACAATGATTCAATCGTACTTCTACCCACCCTTAGCATAAAAATGTAAGTAATTTATTCTAGAAGCTAGAGAAGTTAAAAAATACTCCTTAGAAGCTATTCAATCTCACATTAAGAATTATTTAGAGCATAATTTGAGAACAACTGTCCTAGGTTATGCAGTTATCTGCCCTTCCCTCCACAGCAGTCATTTGTGAGTGTTTGCAAAGAAAACAGGACAGCTCATACTGATAGAAGTCCCCAGCTCTGTGGCTTAGGGTACTTCAGAGACAGAGATTGCATCTTATCATTTAATTGATTTTTCTTTTATTGTCTTCAGCCCTTTATTAATTCCTCTTTATTCTGAAAAAAACAAATTGTTTCAGTGTCTATCCGGGGGATATGGTCATGCCTTTATCATCAAAGTTGAGTCCCACTGTTTCAGTAAAGCTTCTTCCCTTTCAAATCACTATTTAAATTTTCTTTTAAATCAGATTAATATATGGGATTTCTCAGAATTGTACCATTACACTGTGGCCCTTCTGTGACCACCATGTGAACTCACAGGCTTTTCAGACTTTCTGAAGTGTGTGTATTACAGTTCAAAAATTATTCTAACAGTGGCATAAACAGTAGCAGATACAAAGGCAAAATTAATTATTTCTCCTTACATGTTAATGTGTATTTATAAATTCAAGGATAACATTGCCCTTTCTACCAATCTCATTATCCAAATTTGCCCTTTAACTGAAAAGAGGCTCCATAAAACACTATTTTACTAGCTGTATGCTACTGGAAATGTCCAATGTGCCAGAAGGGACTATTTGCATCAAATTAACACTGAGATAGAAATATACCTGTTACAGGATTGGAAACATACATGAATACTAGTATTAGATACACTCTAAAGAATTTCATTAATCAACAAGGATAGCCCACACAATATCTTTGATTTAAGTACAGTAAATGAGTAAAGCATGAAAACTCTTACTAGAAAAGCAAACTGTTCAAAATCAGTATGATACACCAGCTCTTTAATTATACATACATCCAACTACTCCAAAACTACTCCGAAAGCTACCAATAAGCATGAGTAATATTTAAGATAGATATTGACATAAATAACCAAGACTTTTGAAGGAATATTTCTTAATGGAAAAGATTTTAGGAGACCAAAATACAGTCACAGTGAATCGATGAGGGAAAACCTACCAAGATGGATGAAATTCAAATGTAAAAAACAAAAGTAAGAAAATTCAGGTTAGGCAAAACCAACAAATATGTATGATTGGACATGAAGCTCTTTATAAGTTTCAGATAGGTGAACACATACTTCGTATATATAATACTAGATGATTTGCCAGTTAATCTGCTTGAAAAGGTTGTCAGAAAATAAAATAAATTAAAATAAAGAGAACTGATTTTCTCCTGACTAAGAGTAAACAGAGCTAAATACTACAAATTATTAATGTTTCATTTTTAGGGAATATTTCCAGACATGTTATGTCTGAAAGCAAGGTTTTATTTTTTACTTTTAAACCAAACTATACTTTTTGATACTCACTTTTTAATTATTATAGGTTTTAAAAACAAGCTCTTTAAATAAGGGTTATCCTTCTCACACACTCTTGCTCAACAATAAACCTAAAAAGTTCATCACGGTTACATATTTTTTACTTTTTATTCTTCATGCTGTGCAACATGATTTATCTATGCACCCAATCATAGATGTCCTGTTTTTTGAATAGAGGTAAAAGACAAGGCAAAAAGGTACCTCTTATGAAAAATTAAATTAACCTAGTTCCAACACCTATGACTATAAACTGAACTGCTGCCCCATTAGACTGAAATCTCAGATTTCTCTTAAATTGATCAAAATCTTCAGGCTATCTGACAACTCCAACTCCTATTTCAAAAGTACAGAAAATCTAAAAAGAAGGAAAAAAAACAGTGACTATCTTGTACTTTCACCTTTTTTTTTTTTTGCATACATATACTTGGCTATATTAAAAAAGTGCTCATTTTGCAAGTGCAGAAAATGTCACTAATGCTAGAGAACTGGATGTCACTAATACTAGAGAATTGCAATGGAATTAATAATTCCTACGATAATTTGGTCATTCATTAGATTTGCACAGGTTACCAGTAGTAATACTCTCTACTACACAGTATTTTTTAATGTATTTTTAAAGGTTTACTTCAGCACATCCTTTGGCTTACAGAAAGTGGTACACCACAACAGCATTCTGCCCCAAAATAAAGAACATGTCTTATTTGGTTCCTTCCTCAAAAACCTCAAACCAAAAAGAGCTATTTAAACCAAGGAAGGAAAAGAATAACATACATGTTACACATCACTCATCAGAAATAGCTTTTTCTATTATTAGTTTTCCATGTCTTTAATGCTGCCATAGGCAACCAAAGCCTGTCTCTATTGGACTTTATTCTGATACTTAGCTTGGGTGGATAAATTCTGAGTTACAGCCAGAAAAACTATTGCTGCTGTAAGTTCTAGCTCTCCTGATTAATATAAATCTTTTAAATAATTGCACTGTAAATGAAACACTTCTATACTACTTTTTCTAAACTGCAAATGCAGTCAAAAACATAAAAAAACCCACAGTTCTGAAAAAAAATTTAGATCTGTCATTTGCATTCATCAATTTCAACAATGTAATAAGAGAATAGCAGTTGCAAGTTTATCACAATCAGTAGTATTATTAGTGCCCTTAGGACACTCAGGATAATTCCTGATCCACATAACAAATATTATGCAACTGCATCAGAAATACAGAGTCACCTACCTGTGTGACAATGGTGACTTCAATAATATTCAGGGATAACATAGAGATTCAGCATTTGCACTATCACTAGAGTGTAGGAAATACTTCATTTGTTGCATTCTGAACCTCAAAAGCGTTTGGAACTTTTACTGCATTTTCAGTATTGACCCAAAATTTAGATGGAGTTATACAGATGTTGCTAGCTCAAACTGGACGAGAGGATAAACCAGAAATTTCTACATATCTGCTCTAATTACCCTGTAAATAATTTATCTGTCAGTACATTCAGGATAAGTCCAGCAACTAATACATAAAGCTTTTCTTCAAAGGACATTAACACTGAACAGCTTAAGCAGCTTGTAGGGCAATGTTTTTTCAGAGTGTGGTAATGCAACCAAGTCTGGGGAAAAGGAAAGCTAGCAAAACTAATTACATAGGTGTGGTTGGGGGCATCCTGCCACACAGCAGAAAATAGGAAGCAACTAGTCTAGACCTCTGGCAGAAGGGAAACACAGCTAACAGCTCTGATTACTAACCAAGTTTTAGCTCTGTTGTACAGAAATAAATTAGGTAAGGTAGAGCAATAAAATATTGCACATATATTTCTATGTTTTGCTATTATCTCTTTCTGTGATTTTACTGTGGGTATGCCTTTTTTTCCAAATTTCTGAATATTGTAAACAATTAGTTTACAGCCTCTGAGAAGATCACATTTCTTTATACACAAAATGTCCACTTTATTTACCCTTACTCACACTGCATATGGCATAAAAGGCTAAGCCTTGGCTGTAAAGAATAGCAGTTCATTAGGATGACAGACCACACCTGGTACAGAAGAACCTAAGAACTGCAACATGGGCCAGACCACAGATTCCACTATCCTAATACCCTGCCTTCACAATGAACTAAGAGAAGGCCCAAGAAAGAATAACACCACTGTAAGCATAAAATGTCAATTATACCAGTACTCTCCCAACTATTTTTGGCTCAGAAATTTTGAGACAGATGTGCTTCTGTGTATTTAGTACTTTCAATGGATTTTTCTTCTGTGAACATGCCTAGCCAACCTTTCAACCTATACATATGTCCAGCTTCCATAAAGTGACTTGCCAAGAAGTTTCAACATTAGCTAAACCTTGCATTAAAAAGGACTGCCTCCCTTCTCCTTTTGAGTCTTTCTTCTTCTGTATTTTCTGGACAGCCTCAATTTCTTGTGGTGAAAGATGCTATGAACGATTTTTTCCTCATTTATGCCCTCCATACAATTTTGAAACTGGTTTAGATCACTGTAGTGCTGTCCCAGATTTGACTTTTCCAAAAGTTGACTTCTCCAAGTAAGAGAGTCCTCAATTTAGCCATTCCTTGTAAAGGAAGTCACAGATTTTTCAGTCATCCTTGCTTCTCATCTCCAATTCTCTGAAAACCTTTTGAGATAAGAAGGCCAGAGTGATACAAACTATTCAAGATGTAGGCATACAATACCCACTTTAATCAACCACATAATAAGGTTCTTTATTCTTCTCCCAATAATCTTTAATACATTTAATTTGCTGGATTAACAATGTATACTTGACAAGAAGTCCAAATGTTCTCAGGAAAATAATAATATTATCCAGTAACAGGAACAGTGGTTGTGTTTTGCTACTTCTGGTTGATATTTGTACAAAATTTCTGAGAAAAAGATTGAAACTCTTACACATATACTGTCACAACTTATTTTTCCTGAAAATAATGAGAACCCTGTGCTTGGACTCAATTAAAGAATCACAAAATTATATTTACACAAAGAGCTAAATTTCAGTAGCGTTATGCATTAATAAGAACCTTCTTCAGTCAACGCAATACAGTTTATTTGCTGACTTCTTCTAAATGTCAAAAACAAAGACAGTCATTCCACCCAAACGATTTTTAACCTGGACTAAAATCAAAATAATTTTTGGTCTTAAGAGCATACTCACAGCAATCTATGTTACAAGTTTAGTGCTTTTTTCTATAAGCATGTGTTACAATAAGTTACAAGAAAGGATTTCTCCTCTTCAAAAAATGTCGGCAAGTAATTTGATCTGATTGCTTAAAGAACAATACAAAGCCAATTGAGTGCTGGACATCTGCGGTAGTTTTCCAATGACATGCAAAATACAGCTAATAAAGTTTGAAGCTAGCATATTCTGGGGTCTGCTTATGAACTGAAATGAAAATAAATGCATAGAGTGACAGAATTAAACGGCAGCAGAGGCAAAGACTGCTCTAACAAAGATAATCAGTTTAAAAGAAATACACAAGTTTACAAGAAGAAAAATATGCCAGAGATCTTGTCCAAGTTTGTTAGAACACATCAACCTGTCATGTTAAGACCAGAAGGAACTTAATTTGATTTGCCGTGTTTTTTAAAAGGGGCTGGCAAATGGAATACATGCACTTCACATGGATCTTTGAAGTGTGTCTGTATGAAAAGCAGAACCCATACAATTCAAAATTGCATGCAAATCTTTGTTTCATCTTCTTTTCTATGGAATACAAGCCAGGAAGAAATATTAGCTCTACTGAAGACAAAAAAAGTTTGCGTAGCATCTATTATCATTTTTTGTCTAACATATTTTTTACAAATAATTTTAATGTCAACAGCAACTAACTGTTGTGAATGAAGGGCTGAATACCATGAGAACACTAACTGACTTTACAGCAGTCACTCCTCATAAACCACATCACTCTTACTGTATACAGGTTAGGATAAGTCAACTGTATCTATCCAGGCTGTCTGCAGGCATACGTCCTTGCTTCCTCTTACCTTAAAGAATGTAAGAGTGAAGCTGGCGCAATTTATTTTATTACTCCTGACAAAAAGAAAAAGAATCACAGAACTAGATAGGAAAGAAAATGGGCTTCAGAAACCATGATCTATCTTGCAAAGGGATGCACGTGTCAGGGTGCTCTGTATATGAATTCTTCAACCTAAGCTATTAAATCCGTATTAAAACTACATGATTGTCAAAAGGAATTTCTCAGTGATTCCTTAGGTTTAAACCCTCCATATATGATCCAAGCCTTCACTTTGTAAACTAGTCTTTCAAAGCTAACCTATCTTGAAGTGGGAAAATAATTTAATAAATTCCTCTTCATTACGTTTATTAAGCCCACAAAGTATTTAGCTACTTTTGTCTTTACTGAAAACATTTACAGTTATATTTCCAAAATTAGTTTGGTTCCCCCTACAGATATTATGAAACAAAAGTTCCATTATTTTTTTTAATTGACAATCTATTCCTTCATATTAAAATTGACCTGAACTTCTGTTTTATTTTTACCACATACTGCATATTACCATGAGACTATTAAAATAATTATTCCCATGACTTTTATAAAATTTTAAATGCTGAACAGAAATTTTGGCTGGCTCTAAGGAGAACCTTTATTCCCATGAGGGCAGTCAAGGAGTAAAGTGGCCTGCCCAAAAAGGTTTTGCAAGATTTGACTGGGTAAAGTCTTGTGAAACCTAGTTTGATCTCATAGCTCACTCTGCTTAGGGGATAACATTGGACTGAAGACCTCCAGAGGTCCCTTTCAGACTGAATCCAATAGATTCTAAGGAGGTGTTACCTAAAAATCTTCACATCATTTAATTAATAATTATGAAAAAATAAATATTACATTCTAACACAGCTCTTCAGAATATTATTGGAAAGTAAATTACATGTAAATTACATTACTCAAATGGAAGCATCATTAGAACCATAGTTATTTTATAGTATTAATTTTTTCATCAGTACAGAAAACTGGGGGAAGAGGTTCCCTCTCCCTTCCACTCTGAGTTGGAATAATTCTACATCTTCCTAACAACTACACATGAAAGCTCTTGAACTCCATTCCCCAGTTAGCTGACTGTGAAGTTTTAAACACCTGACATTGTTCTGTAAAGAACATTCTCTTCTGCAATGCCAACACAATTGCCCAAAACACTAACTGTAAGAAATACAGGAAGTTCAAGCTGAAAGAAAAATAAGCATGCCTTATTTCTTTTTGCCTCATTAAATTTTAAAAATTAATGTAGCTAAACCATTATAAATAATGCCAGGTAAATACTGTAAGATCTACAAACAAGAAAAAAAATCACATCCAAGAAAATATTTCTTTCAATTGTGGCTGAAAAATGGGGAGAATTTCATTGTATTAAGGTCACAGAATCATTATTTTTTAATTATTAGTTTCATTTATGTAAAGTTATTGAACTAAAACACTTAACTTCTCCCCAGATTTATAGAAAAGGAAGGATCAATTTAGAAGTTTAATAAAGTAAGGATGATTTAAAAGAGGTTGGATAACGTTTAGGAACTACCACTATTTGATTTTCTTTTTAATTTATTAACTGTAATTTCTCTTTTATAAAGTAGTCTGATTCTCATTTGTTCAGTTCAAGTAATTTTGGTGTTTCTATTATTGTCAAGCATGGCTTTATTCAATAAATACAAGTCATTTACAAATGTAAATACTTTAATCAAATTCCCACTTTTGCTTGGAAGAACCTGGAAAAAAACATGTGGTGTTCCTCAGAACTGTGTTGGGGCCAGTCCTCTTTAACATCTTTATCAATTATGTGTATAAACCTCTGCAAGTTCACAGATGACACCAAGCTGGGTGGGTTATTGATCTGCTGGAGGGCTGGAAGGCTCTGCAGAGGGATCTGGGCAGGCTGGATCATGGGCTGAGGCCGATGGTGTGAGGTCAAGTAAGCCAAGTTCTACTCTTGGGTCACAACAACCCCAGGCAGCTCCACAGGCCAGGACAGAGTGGCTGGAAAGGACCTGGGGTGCTGGTGACAGCAGCTGAACATGAGCCAGGGTGTGCCCAGGTGGCTAAGAAGGCCAATGGCATCCTGGCCTGGATCAGCAATGGTGTGGCCAGCAGGGCCAGGGCAGGGATTGTCCCCCTCTACTGGGCACTGGTGAGGCCACACCTCCAGTGCTGTGCTCAGTTTTTGGCCACTCCCTTCAACTCACTGAGGTGATGGAGTGGGGGTAAAGGAGGGCAATGGAGCCAGGGCACAGTCTGGAGCACAAGTCCTGTGAGGAGCAGCCGAGGGAGTGGGGTGTTTAGCCCAGGAAAAAGGAAGCTCAGGGGAGACTTTATCGCTCTCTACAACTGCCTAAAAGGAGGCTGTAGAAAGGTGAGGGTCAGGCTCTTCTTCCAGGCAACAAGTGACATGATGAGGGGAAATGGCCTTAAATTGTGCCAGGGGAGGTTTGGATTGCTTATTAGGAAACATTTTTTCACAGAAAGGGTTGTAAAGCATTGGAACAGGCTGCTTG
>VXBC01011261.1:391693-413369 GCA_013399945.1 Ploceus nigricollis
TTAAAAAATTGTGTGGGTATGGCACTTGAAAACATGATTTAATGGTGAACGTGGTGGTGATGCTGGGTTGACAGTTGGACTTGATAATCTTAAACGTCTTTTTGAACCTTAATGATTCTATTATTCTGTGATTGTGACTTGTAAATCCTAAAGCAAAAAAACTGAATTAAAATGATAATTTTATTAGTTAAAAATTTTTATAAAATTAAGATTCATTAATCTGTTTAAGTTCTTGAGCTACTTAAGAGAATGTGCAGGAGAAGAGTTTCCTTCCAGTAATGTGGGGAGAGATGGTAATTTCAGCAGTGCACAGACTATAATGAAGAGCCACATGTTCCAGTGAAGTTACTACCTCTAGAACAGCACCATACTATTTAGAATGCCATTTTTAGGAAGAGACACATACAGGAACAAAGTTTTTTGGACTGTCAAACNNNACTGTCAAACAGTCTGCTTAATTGACTCAAGACATAACCAAAAATAGAATTGCAAAACATCACAATTTTCCTGACCAAGTGCATCTCATACTATTGCTATTGTTTTATGCTTGGTTTTTTTAACCACTAGATAATTAACAATCATAACCAAAATGTGACTAAAATGGAATAGCTTCAAAACCAGTCTTGGTCAAAGACCCATAAATGCTTCCATGGTCTAAGAGACTGCATTTCACACATCTGAAAAATTCCTTGGTTTTGCTAGTATTTGAAGTACAATTTCTTGTTCTTTACTGATTTCAAACACACTGTTCACAATTGCGTAACATATTTCACTCTGCTTTGGCAGGTGGTTGAAAGAGCTCATAGGGTAGAAATTTATTCTGAAAGAATCTGGACAATGAACATTTGTCAGCATTACTTATGACCTTGCAATTTCTAAGCAGGACTAACTGTCCTAAAATAACAAAATAAGCAAATACCTTTCATTACAGCTAAATTAATGTGCAAGCTAAGGAACTGCCTGTACCTCTTCCTGCCTATTTATCCAATCATTTAGCACTCCCTTTTTCAAGCTGCTGAGCATAATAAATGAGAGATTTACATGGGTCTGGCTGAAGTAGTGTGAAGGCAATCCAAATGCAACCTCAGTGCTATCCAAAGAGCCATCTTAAAAGGTCTGAAAAAGAATCACATTTGGAAGCTGAATGTTATCAGCTCCCAAAAATACAAGTTCTACAGTTTTCAGAACACAACTTGAACAAAATGTTCAGAAATAAAAAAAATATTAACTTTAATAATTTACACCTGACGCTCTAACATAATATTAGTGATTTGATCCAAACAGCAGTATTGGATAGTCATTCCTTCTGCAACTCACTACAAAGCTAATTTTAAAACAAGGTTTTGTAACTGGCCATATGGAAAAGAAAAAATTAATTTTGGCAGTTTCTATCCTTCCTGCTCTGACCTTAAGGCATCTTGTCCTCCAAGATCATAACTGCATTAAATCTCAGCTTATTGACAGTGAAACAGTCAGCTTCATGGACTAAGCTAACTTCTATTTATTATCTTGTTGGTTCTTGCTAGTAAGTTGCTTATATGTCTGACTATTACAGAGACTCTTATATTTCCCTGGCATGAGCCTTACTTTATGTAGATCTAGGAGTCTTCCCAGAAAAGTCATGTTGGTCAACATGTACTTAAAACTCCAAAACATGTAAAACTGTAAGTCATTTAGGAACTGTGTCTCAACTGCAGAAAGAGTCCAAACAAAAACATGAAAAAAATATTTTCATTAAATGATCTGAATATTCTTCCTTCTCCATTAGACTGACCAGGATTTGACACTCCAGTTAGTCTTATACTGATCTAAAGCCATTAGTAAGAGTTCCAAAATTTCATCCTTCATGAGTGAGTAATTAGTCTGGTTACACAAATTCCAGACTACCAAAATTACATCTCACTGCTAAGATATGCTACTGACAACATTTTCAGTTTTTTAAAACAACAAAAGATCAGAAATTATCTCACTCTTTTGAAAATCACTTGGGAGGGCAAGTCGGGGGATGGGGCAGGCAGCAGAGGTCAGAATTAAAAACAGGGAAAAATTAAATAAGTGAAAATGAAATATTGAAACAATTCAATATTTCATGGTTTTTTGCTTCTAGATATTTAAGTATTGTTAATTAAATCTATTATACCTAACAACTAATAATAACTTGCTTTTACAAAGGAAAAACATTTCTCCGTTTATTCACAGACCTGCTTTAGTACCTGTTATGCCAGAATAAGTGTTTTCAGAGCATCCCTCAAAAACTGATACAAGACTCAAAAGATCATTAACAGATTCATTAATAAATGATTCAGTTAGCAGTTTGATTGCTAAAAGCAATGTCAGTCACTGTAGCAACTTCTGTAATATGCACACATATCTTCTTCTACTTGGAAAAATACTAATTATAATAATTACCTATTATAATAATTACCTAATTAACAGAGAATTGTCCTGAATGACAACTATGTTCTGAGAGATATTAAAAAGCTTTCAATTCCAAATTATAAAAGTCACAATGATTGCTCATTTAAAAAAAAAAGAATATAAAGTGCATATGTGTAGAAACATCCTTTTTCTGCAGTACCCAGGACACAAGTGTTTCTTGCCAGCAAACTGCAATACCACATGCCCAAAAACTCAGACTGCAGACTAACAGTAAACTGTCAAACTCTGAAGACTCATGAAGGTACTGATTCAAAATGATTGTGGACTTAAGCTGTGGGGACATATTCAGGATAATCTGCTTGCACAAGAAAGGCTTGGGCAGAAAAAACAGGTAATTAACTATTTCAAGTCATGTGAAGATTTCTTTGGCAGGGGGCAGGCAGGCAGGAATCTAGAAACCTAGAATCTAGAAACCTAGAATCTAGAAATGTAATCTTGTCTTAAAGTCTAAATCTAATCTAAAATTCTATAGAAAGAAAGATGGTCTACCATCCAATCTGGAGAAAAAAGCAAGGTGTGACTGGTAGTGCATTAGAAGAGCATTAAAGCAGGAAAGGGCACAAAATAACGATTCTGCTTTCGAAGTCACCACAGAAAGAAATTTGATTCTGGGAGAATCTATTCCTCAGTGCTCATCGCCATATAACAGATCACTATCCCAGGGGCAGATAGCTGATAGCTTTTACTAAAGCAGCCACAGATTGCTGGTTGAGAATATATCACAGGTATCAGGAACAAAACATCACAGGAGCACACCTCAGTTGTAATTTCTGTTTGGGAGGCTGAAGAGCATTTATCTTTTCATTTTACCAGATTACAAAGAAAAAGAGAGACTTCAATTAAAGAGTAAAACTAAATCCATGAGGAACAGGAGAATATGCATCCGAAGCATAACTATAAAAAATAAGCCTATAACTTTCTTTTCTGCTTTGTGGAAGCTTTCACTGAATATTATAAAAAGCTTAAGACTGACTTTCCTGATTTAACTGTCCTCTCAAGAAAGAAAAACCCAAACCAAAATCAAACCAAACTAAACAAACAAAAAAAACACAAAAAAGCAAGAAAAAAAAAAACCATCACAAACCAAAAATCTTTGGATGTGTCCAATAATGCTACTTCAAATCTGTATCATAAAACAGAATGAGCAGCATTATAATATGGGCATATTTCCAAACCTGATTCTTATTTCCATCTGTAACTTGCTACATTCTCTTACTGTGGAAAGTAGAGAAAAAGTATGAAGAAGGTGTGGACACTGTTTTTCAATGACCAGGCTGCACAAAACCAGAAGAATCCAGACTACCCTAAAGGGCTAAAAGAAAAAGCACATGGTGTAGAAGTCTGTGGATGGTATAAAAGCACAGTGTCTTTGGCATAAGTACTAACAATAATGAAGAGATAGTAAGCCCAGTTTTCCTTGTTGCCATGGGTTCAGGGGACGCAGATATCTGCAGCATGGCATGGACAAAGGTACT
Organism: Ploceus nigricollis; assembly: GCA_013399945.1. Taxonomy (NCBI): domain Eukaryota; kingdom Metazoa; phylum Chordata; class Aves; order Passeriformes; family Ploceidae; genus Ploceus; species Ploceus nigricollis. The sequence goes on from VXBC01011261.1 coordinate 395,608, forward strand.
AACAGTCAAAACTGTAAGACTGTAACTTTATATGACCCAAGCACACTGGCAGTAAAATTCAATTACCAAGTGAATTTCAATAACATGCATGTGAAAAGCATGTATTTAAATACTGTACTTCATATTTAAAAGGATTTACAGGTTATTTGCATTTATGTCTGTAGTGGCACAATCAGACCTTTTAGCAGATAAGAACCCATAGTAAGAGATCCTCTTTGGACACAACGAGTGCAGAGTATCAACACAATTGAATGTGTAAGTGTCACACAGAGAATTTTCACCTTTGCATGAACACAACTCTATCAAAATCATAAGACTTAGGTGACTAAAGATTTGGCAATGAGGCCCTGTTAGGTGCAAGCTGAGAAGTGAAGGTTAGAGGCATGTATGTATGGGGGGGCATAACAAGTATTTTAATACTAAAACACACAGCAGTTCACAAAAAAAATGTTATCAAGCAGACATAGCAAAGACTGAGACAAGCAAGAATGTAATAGTTAAACAGAAATTTTGTCAGAATATGACATTTGATACTCATGTTCTAATGAGCAGTGGTAATCAGGATCAATTCCATACTGTAAAAAAAGGGAACCTTAAATACATTTGACCTAGTACCTTGGTGACTCAGAGGAAAGAGTGCCATCTACTGAGGCAATAACTTAATTATAATACAACCAGCAAATCCTATTTTTGTCGTGAAACAGAAAAGGAGTTTTAAAAGCAATATTTAAGTGCCTTCTATATTCAATTGAAAATCTAAACTTTTTATTTTGAAATATTAATACAATTTATCTGACTGTGGTTCTGTGTTCTTAGTAGGCTAGTGTTTCAGCTGAATTAATATTTAAAATATGTTTGAATAGCTTCTAAGGCCTCTATTTCTAAATAACCTAGGAGCTTTAGTTTCCAAGTAAAAGATGTCACTTTCTGAATATTCTGCCTCTTAAAAAAACCTCATATTTGGACACAGAAACATGAAGATACTCAAAGTGACAATTGAAAAAGGCCTTTATGCCTTTTTATTTTCCTTCATATAAGATTCTGGTGTTGAGTATAACTATGCTGGAGGACAAAAAATAAATAAAAACGTAAGGAACCAGTTACAGAAGATATTCTGAATTTATTTGACCTTTGGGTTAATAAACTTGTTGATAATCAACCTGAAGCATACTTTTCTAGAAACATATGCAGTAGCCAAAGAAAAGTACATAACCTCTTAGTGTGTTCTGTTTGACACTCTTTGCCAAGTATAGCAGAATATTATTTGTGTACAGATTTCAAATTCTTTAACTTAAATTGTATAAAGCAAGCGATTAGTTCTGGATGTTTGTGAACCAATTCCTCCTGTGCTTTATATATTTGCTAAGTATACAATACAACCTGAAATCTGGTCCTTGGAAAGTACTAGAAATGGAGCACAAACTGCACTGTCAATGTCTCTTTAAAGGTTATAGGTATATCTTAAATTTTGTTCTCCAATACAGAATAGTAAAACAATAGCAAACTGTCTTACTGGAACCCTTGCCAAACTTAAAATCTGCATGAAGACTATTACAATACTTGTATAATGTTAGATTTCTACTTTTTCACCTCCCTGGTTTCATTTTTCAAATACCTTGCCTCACTTGTGTTTTACTATCTTAATGGGAAAACACATTCAAATGCATACACATGGTAGTTTACTCAAGTATAATAAACCACAGCTTTATGATGGCTATTTAAAAAGCAATCCAAAAAATTTCATCTGTGGAAAGCAAAACTTCAGAAATCTGACCATGTTTCTACAGTTACCTAAAAAAAGCTGTATTTGAAATATGAAGCAATCATGAGATGGCATTCTTGGATTTAACCTCACAAAATGTAACAGGAAAATACTTGGTAACTATTTGGAAAAAAATAGATGCATGGAGTAGAAGATCATCAAGATTTTGGTTTGAGAGCAGCTATAAAATTATGTCTCGTATAGTGTTCAGGGAGTGTATAACACTGGAAAACTAGAATTTTTCAGCTTGATTTCAGCATATAAAATAGACGTAATTCCTAACAACAATATAAGCTGTGACATATTAAGGGCAAAATGACAGATGAAAAAGAGTAAGATATTTTGGTGGATTACGTAAATTATGTTACTTACCAGCAAACTGAGTTCTTCAAGATACTTTACCCAAATGCACATTTTCATAAAAATACTACTACTGATATGATTATTTTCTTGCCCTAGTATTGACAGGCAACCATTCTCTTTCTGGTTTGTACTGACTTGGTATGATTTCCCATGCTCCACACACTCCAACAATTTTCCCTAATTTTCAAAATCAAGGTTGTGAAGACTTAGGAAGGAGAAAGCAGGATAGGAGAACATCAGTGTAGATTCTGATGCACGGTAGATACCAGCAGTAAATTTGCTTCCTTCTCATAGTGCTGTCAATACACATCATCTTTGCTAGAGAGGACTGTAGCACTGAGTTTCTGGAGACGGTTTCTGAGATCCAGGGCAATAGAAACTGTGTGCCTCAGAGCTGCATCCATCCCAAGCAACCACCCGATGCTCACAGTGAGCACTTATCCCTGTGTTAGAGACCACAGAATGACTGGGATTGGAGGGGAACTTAAAGATCACCTAGCTCCAACCCCACCACTCTCAGCAGGGAATCCTTCCACTAGATCAATTTGCTCAGCGTCCAAGCTGGCCTTGAACATCTCCAGGAACGGGGCATCAGATACGTCTGCACAACCTGTTCCCAGTGCCTCACCACAGTGAGTAAAGAATTTTCTCCATGTATCTAAGCTAATCTACTCTCCTTCAATTTAAAACTATTCCCCCTTGCCCTATCACTACATGGTCTCGTAAAAAGTCCCTCTCAAGCTCTCATAGTCTCCTTTCAGATACTGGAAGGATGCAATAAAATCTGACTGGGGCATTGTCTTTACAGGATAAACAACCTCTGAGCCTTTCCTCAGAGGAGAGGTTTTCCATTCCTCTCATCATCTTAATGGTCTTTCTCTGGACTCACTCGTGTCCTTCCTGTTCTGAGGACTTCAGAGCTGGATGCAATACTCCCCATGAGATGTTAAAGAGAAGAGCAGAGCAGAGGAGAGCAGAGCAGAGCAGCAGAATCACCTCCATCAACCCGCTGCCCCCATCTTTTTGATGCAACTCAGGGCACATTTGGCTTTCTGGAATCCAAATGCACATTGCTGGGTCATGTNCACTCTCAGCAGGGAATCCTTCCACTAGATCAATTTGCTCAGCGTCCAAGCTGGCCTTGAACATCTCCAGGAACGGGGCATCAGATACGTCTGCACAACCTGTTCCCAGTGCCTCACCACAGTGAGTAAAGAATTTTCTCCATGTATCTAAGCTAATCTACTCTCCTTCAATTTAAAACTATTCCCCCTTGCCCTATCACTACATGGTCTCGTAAAAAGTCCCTCTCAAGCTCTCATAGTCTCCTTTCAGATACTGGAAGGATGCAATAAAATCTGACTGGGGCATTGTCTTTACAGGATAAACAACCTCTGAGCCTTTCCTCAGAGGAGAGGTTTTCCATTCCTCTCATCATCTTAATGGTCTTTCTCTGGACTCACTCGTGTCCTTCCTGTTCTGAGGACTTCAGAGCTGGATGCAATACTCCCCATGAGATGTTAAAGAGAAGAGCAGAGCAGAGGAGAGCAGAGCAGAGCAGCAGAATCACCTCCATCAACCCGCTGCCCCCATCTTTTTGATGCAACTCAGGGCACATTTGGCTTTCTGGAATCCAAATGCACATTGCTGGGTCATGTCCAGCTTTTCATCCAGTCCCAAGTCCCTGTTGGCAGGGCTGCTCTCAATCCCTTCATTCCCTAGCCTGTGTTGATACTGTGGTTGCTGTGACCCAGGTGCAGCATCTTATAATTGGCCTTGTTGGGTCTTCTGATGTTCACATGGGTCCACTTCTCCAGTTTATCCAGGGCCCTCTGGATGACATCCCATCCTTCAGGTGTGTCAACAGCACCACTCAGCTTGGGGTCATTTGCAAATCTGCTGAGGGTGCGCTCGATCCCTTTGTCTATGTTATTGTTGAAGACATTAAATAACAGTGGTGCCAATATGGACCCCAGAGGGCACCACTTGTCTGACATCCATCAGAACTCTGAGCCATTGACCACTCCCCTCTGGGTGTGATCATCCAATCAGTTCCTTATCCACTGAACAGTACACCCCTCAAATCCACCTCTCTCCAATTTGAGGGGAGGATGTTGTAAGGGACCATGTCAAAGGCTTTACAGGGTCCACATAAATGACATCTGTAGCTCTTCCCTTATCCACTCATGTAGTCACTCCCTTGTAAAAGGCAACTACATTGGTCAAGGGGGACTTTTTTCCACTCACCAGGCACTTCACATGACTGGCACGACTGGCCAACTCTCTCAGGACTCTGAGGTGCATTCTCATCAAATTCTGTCGATTTATGTATGTTCAGGTTNTCTTATAATTGGCCTTGTTGGGTCTTCTGATGTTCACATGGGTCCACTTCTCCAGTTTATCCAGGGCCCTCTGGATGACATCCCATCCTTCAGGTGTGTCAACAGCACCACTCAGCTTGGGGTCATTTGCAAATCTGCTGAGGGTGCGCTCGATCCCTTTGTCTATGTTATTGTTGAAGACATTAAATAACAGTGGTGCCAATATGGACCCCAGAGGGCACCACTTGTCTGACATCCATCAGAACTCTGAGCCATTGACCACTCCCCTCTGGGTGTGATCATCCAATCAGTTCCTTATCCACTGAACAGTACACCCCTCAAATCCACCTCTCTCCAATTTGAGGGGAGGATGTTGTAAGGGACCATGTCAAAGGCTTTACAGGGTCCACATAAATGACATCTGTAGCTCTTCCCTTATCCACTCATGTAGTCACTCCCTTGTAAAAGGCAACTACATTGGTCAAGGGGGACTTTTTTCCACTCACCAGGCACTTCACATGACTGGCACGACTGGCCAACTCTCTCAGGACTCTGAGGTGCATTCTCATCAAATTCTGTCGATTTATGTATGTTCAGGTTCTTCAGCTGGTCACAAACTTGCATTTCAGTTAGAATGGGAAGAACTTTGCTACCCTAGTCCTTGTTTTGAGGTCCATGACAGACACAGAAATATTTTTCAACAGAGCTACCATGGCATGCATGGTAGAATGGGTTCTGAAATGCAAGGCAAGGTTTTCCTTAGCAGACCACTATCCATTTGGTAATTTTAACTAAATTGCTGTTATTCCAGATCTTTCAGCTATAAAGGCAAGTAGCAATAAAGAAATTTGCTTGGTTTTAGTAAGTTTAGTCATATATAAGTGAAACTCTTCACACCAATTACATAAAAGATATTAAAACAAATACATAGAAGGCTAAGAGAGAAGAAGAAAATGGCCTGTCTCAACCTAGGGCAATTAAAAGGAAAGCAGATTGACGTTAATGAGTGGGGAGGTCTTAGACATGTGGGTTAGGGCAATGCCAAGCACAAATATAGGCTGGGTGAAGAATGAATAGAGTAGCCCTGAGAAGCACTTGGGGGTGCTGGTGGGTGAGAGGCTGGACATGACCCAGCCATGGCACTCACAGCCCAGAGAGCCAAACGTGTCCTGGGCTGCATCCAGAGCAGCATAAACAGCAGGGCCAGGAAGGGGATTCTGCCCCTCTGCTCTGCTCTGCTGAGACCCCACCTGCAGTGCTGCATCAGCTCTGGGGTCACAGCACAGGGAGGACAGGGACCTGCTGGAGCAAGTCCAGAAGAGGCCACAAAAATGATTAGAGGGATGGAACACCTCTCGTGGAGGACAGCCTGAGAGAGTGGGATTGTTCAGCCTGGAGAACAAAAGGCTTTGTGAACACTTTACAACGCTTTGCGAACGCTAGGCAGTCCTCCAGTACCTAAAAGGAAAGCTAGAGAGAGACTTTTTACAAGAGCTTGTTGTGATAGGAGAAGAGGCAATGTATGAAATTGCCTCAAATGTATGAGATAGTCATGACCTTTTCTCTGTTGTGTCTTTATAACCCCCTTTATTCAAAATACTACACTGAACTGCCTCTTACATATATATGTATCTTTGATATTGTGTTACCAGACATAAAATCTTTGGGTTTTTATTATACTCTTTTCTTTACTTTCTATCCAGTTTTTAATCTAGCATCTAACACAGTAGTTTACCTAACAGTATTTGACACAATGGAAACAGCAATTCCAGAACCAAAGTGTTTTACTGTGAGCTAGAAGAAACCACGCACACTGAAACAATAAAGCCAAAAGATAACTTGGGGAAACAGGTCCACTTAAACTGATTAAGTGTCAAGTGATCAAGTGTCTTGTCTCTAAAAACACACACTGATAAATTCCATCATATGCTTGTCATTTACAAAAATCAAATATATTTACCAGTATGTCTGAAATCCAAAATTCGGGCACTCTCATGAAGGAGGTTCACACACTGAGGACTGTACATTGTCTTAGTATAAAAAAATTTTTCCTCTAAGCATCTGAACAGACTTTACAGACTGCATATTTCTAACTATGTAGAATCAAGAGACAACAGTATTTCCAAACTTGAAGACAATGATGTAACAACAGAAAGGTTGAAATTCCTTAATGAAATACCCTATGGGAATGGAAAGAATTTTAAATGAGAAAAATCCATCCCAGTTGAACATGACTTCTCACTGCCAAATCTTCCACAACACAAGAGTAGCACAGGAACTAAACCCTTAGCCAAAGGACCTTGATGAACCTTTCCATTTTGTGAGTTTTTATTATGTACCTATCGTCTCTAGACCATAAAAAAAAATCCAAAGTACACATTTATTTTACATTGCTATGGGTGTATGATTCCAAATAACAGTTTAACAATGGAGCAATTCTATTTCTACAGATGACGTGATTTTAGAAACAGGACACTAAAACACATCTGTATCACCAGTTCCACAAAACATTGCTCCAGACTACCTCACAGAAAATACTTTTATACAGCTGCACCAGACACTTGGGACACAAGTGATTTAAGATTTGTATGGGAGAAGAGTCTCTTCAACACACAGTGAGGGAGCAAAGGATACATCTGAACAAGGATGACAGAAAAGCTTATGGCATACAATATTTGCAAGATACAAGTAGATACAAGTAGAACAATGACCTCTAACAAAAGAAGGCACAGTGAAATATCATTGAAACAGTAGAAATAATTTTGCAGGCTTAAAGAAAATACCATTAACATTTTTATTCTCTTTCCTCATTTTACAGAAGTTATATAACTTGAACTCAAGTCACAACATCATCATGGCAAGAGAAAAAAACCCGCAAAGTTGGGAGAAATGCTTTTTAAGAATAACACTCTGACATTGTAAAAGAAGTCCTAAGTATTACAGTTTGTTTTAAGAGTGACACTTTGGTGTTTCAGACTGAGGAACCTGCATGGTTTTGTTGGCTTTAAAGTGTGGAAGGAAAAAGTGGTTTTGGTGTCATTCCCCACACATGCACACACATAAAATATTCTTTTGTTCCTCCCCCTCCCTTCCATACACTAAATCTAGTTGTTATCACCTATAAGCAAGAAGAAAGTACTCTGCCCTCTAAATGGCCTTAATCCTTCAATATGATATACTCATGCAGAGTTAGTTTTTAGATATATATAGTTGTGCAGAGCCAAGTTAATATTTAAGGCACTTGGCATAAGTATTAGAGTTTGACTTAGAGATCAAAATACAGGACTGCAGCCATAGTAAATACTCTTCCTGATAACTCACTAAACAGAAACACTTAAAGAGAAGTTACATGTATAGAGGTCACAAAGGATGATAACATTATGTAGTATAATTATATAATTATATATTATTCTAGTGGCAGAAAGGCCTTTTGGATGAGGCTGAGAAGGATTAAAATCTTCTTTTACAGCCAAAGCAGCCACACTGCATCTGTGCATCTCTAACAGCTCAATGTTTTAATATATTCCTGATTCTTCTAATGATCAACACAATTGCAATTGATCCCTTACACATAAATAGATGTATCAAATTTATTGAAATAAAACTGCTGCATGTAACAAATAATGGTTTTTCTCCAACTAGAATGCAATATATTTCACTGCACTGTGCTACCACAAAAAAATCATACTGTGGTATAAAGGAAATTAAAGGAAATTTTAATCTTCAAGCAGGAAAATACATACTGAATACCTCTCCTCTCTCTGAAAGAATGCAAGTTCACCACTACACCCTTCAACACTAAAACACTTTATATATTTAGCGCTTCCCTGAATAAGTTTCAAGTAAAAACTTCTATAAACCATTAAGAAAAGCGTATGTCAGTTTGAAGGGATGTACAGTGATAAAATAGTTCAAAATAGATAAAAAATAGAGAATAATACAGAATAAACAGATAAGGTACAGAAGGAATTCTAGTTGAAATTAAAGAATACTTTTACCATGCATGATGAAAGTAGATGAGAAGAGAGAGAGGCAAAGGTGACAAAAAAGTTCTTTGGTTTTTAGCTGGTTAAGACTGGTCTCTGTAGATTACTTACTAGTAAGTACAGCGTGCTTTAGGAACTGCTCTGAAGATACAAATTGGGTACTTAAAATCATTTTTAATCATGGATTAAGGCTTAGGTCCACAAGTCATAGAGAAACAGAAACAATTCTCACATAAAACTAGAATAAGAAAATTACTACTGCAATATGTGCTGAAAAATTAGTAATTGTTGGGTCAATTTTGCAAGTCAAATAATCAGAAACACTTTCATGACAGTTTGAGTTGACAAGGGTTCCCTGTACTAGATCTAATATTTTCTATAGTTATTTACCCAAGGGTTCCCTCCACCAGACCTAATAATTTCTATTGTTTATTACCACATTGCTGGAATTTACCATCCTAGCTGTGTACGAAAATAAATGTTAAAATAAAACATGCACACCCCTACTTATTTTAGTATTCAATCCACTTCTGTAAGACCTCAAGTTTATACTTACTATGCAAAACCTAATATAAAAAGCTTCTTGAGCATAAAAGCACTTTTCATATAAAGCAGTATTTTCCTGTTTGTGATACTTGATGCTAATCATGACCAGTGTTCCAAGTCTAGTTCAACAGCATTTATAACTTAAATCCACTTCTCTCTGGATATAAAATAATTACAAAATGCAACAGAGCAAAAGTGCATGAAACATTCAGCACAAAGGACCTATACACAATTTGGTGCCAAGCCATCAAATACTAGAATACCCATCACTATTGAGAAATTAACGCTTTGACTCAATAAACCACTCTAAGTTGCTTGAATATAACTGTTGCCTATTAATGAAGTAAATCAAAAGAAGATACATGCACATAAATTTTAAAACAATTAATTCAAATTGTTGATTAAATGTATTAGCTTGAGGTATCATGACCACACGTGTCACTGGTGGTAAGCCTTGGCAATGTACATACAACAACTTTGGGCTGTCTCCACAGTGTTCACAGAATCTCAGACTTTATGGATCATCCAGTTCCAACTCCTCTGCCTTACCAGGGACACCTTCCACTGGACCAGATGCTCAAAGCTCCATCCAACCTAGCCTTGAACACTTTCAGGTATGAGGCATTCACAACTTTGCTGAGGAGCACGTAGCAGGGCCTCACCACCCACACAGTGAAGAATTTCTTTCTAATAACTAATCTAAATCATAGAATCATAAAATACATGGGACCTTTAAGGATCATTGAGACCAGCTCCAGGGTCTGCACAGGACTCCCTAGTAATTACAACATGTGCCCAAGAGCGTTGTCCAAACACTTCCTGAACTCTGGCAGACTTGCTGCTGTGACCACTTCCCTGGAGAGCCTGTGGCAGTGTCCAACCATCCTCTGGTTGAAGAAACTTTTTCTAATACCCAGTCTAAACATTCTCTTTAATGCCATTTTTCCCTTGGGTCCTGTCACTAGTCATCAGAGAGAAGAAATCAGCGTCAGTCCCTCTGTTTCCCCCTGTGAGGAAGCTGTAGACCATGATGAGTGTCCCCTCAGTCTCCTCCAGACCAATTGACCTCAGCCACTCCTCATATGGCTTTTCCTTCACCATCTTTGTAGCACTCCTTTAGACTCTCTCTAACAGTTTAATATCTTTCTTATACTGTAGCACCCAAAACTGCCCCCTCACTCGAGGAGAGGCTGCCNAGAATCACCTCCTTGCCCTGCTGGCCACACTCCTTTGGATGGAGCTCATGAAAAAATTGGCTTTCTGGGCTGCAAATGCACATTGACAGGTCATGTCCAGCACGTCATCTGCTGATCCCCCAAGACCCCTTCTGCAGGGCTGCTCTCAATCCATTCTCCATTCAGCCTGTGTCCATGTTTGGGATGACCCTAACCCACATGTAGGATCTTATACTTTGCTTTGTTGACCCCCATGANCATTCCTGTACCTACCCTCTTTCAGTTTAGAGAATCATAAAATAATCAAGCCTGAAAGAGGTATTCAAGACCATCTGTTCAACCACCAACCCAGCACAATCATTGTCACCTCTAAACCATATCCCTAAGTGTCACATTGAGAACACTTCCAGAAATTATGACTGTACTACCTCCCTGGGCAACTTATGCTAATGCTTATTTCACACACAGTGAAAAAATATAGTCTATATATCTAATCTGAGCCTCCTCTGGCACAACTTGAGACCATTTCCTCTTGTCCTTTTACTTGACACTTGGCAGAAGAGATTGGCCTGCACCCCACTACAACCTCCTTTCATGTAGTTGTAGAGAGCCATGAGGTCTCCCCTGAGCCTCCTCTTCTCCAAACTAAACAGCTCCAGATCCCTCAGCCTAATGGTGCTCCAGCCCTCTGATTTCCTTTGTGGCCCTCCTCTGGACCTTACTCAAATGGTCCACATCCTTCTTATGATGGGGGCCCCAGAGCTGGATGCAGGACTGCAGGTGGGGTCTCATGAGAGTAGAGGGGGAGAATCACCTCCTTGCCCTGCTGGCCACACTCCTTTGGATGGAGCTCATGAAAAAATTGGCTTTCTGGGCTGCAAATGCACATTGACAGGTCATGTCCAGCACGTCATCTGCTGATCCCCCAAGACCCCTTCTGCAGGGCTGCTCTCAATCCATTCTCCATTCAGCCTGTGTCCATGTTTGGGATGACCCTAACCCACATGTAGGATCTTATACTTTGCTTTGTTGACCCCCATGAGGTTTGCACTGGCCCAGCTCTCAAGCCTGTCCAGGTCCCTCCGGATGCCATCCCTTCCCTCCAGCGTGTCGACTGCCCCACACAGCCTGGTGCTGTCAGTGACCTCGCTGGGGGTCACCATCCTTGTTGCCAACAGAGAAGTTAAAATGTGCTGGTCCCAGTATCAACCCCTGAAGAATGCCATTCATCACTGATCTCCATGTGTTCACAGAGCAGCTGACTGGTCATCTTTTTGATTGCAACCACCCAGACAGTTCCTTACCCACTGGGTAGTCCATCCATCAAATCCATGTCTCCCCAGTTTAGAGACGAGGATGTCGTCTGGGACAATATCAAATGCTTTGGAGAAGTCCACGTAGATGACATCACTCATTCTTCCCTTATCCATCAAAACTGTAACTCAGTCACAGAAGGCCACCAAATTGGGCTGGCACAATTTCCCCTTGGTGAAGTTGTGTTGGCTATCACCAATGACCTCCTTATTTTCCATGTGCCCCAGCACAGTTTCCAGGAGCATTCAGTCAATGATCTTGCTGAGCACAGAGGTGAGACTGAGTAGCCTGTAGTTCTTCAGATATTTTCTTTTTCCTTTTTTAAAAATGGGGGTTATGTTTCCCTTTTTCAGTCACTGGAAACTTTACTGAGCTGTCATGGTTTCAAAAATACGATGAATAGTGGCTTAGCCATTTTCTCCACCAGTTCCCTCAGGTCAGCTGGATACATCCCAGCAGGTCCCATGGACTCATGCACCTTCAGGTACCTTAAATGGTCTCAAACCTGATCTTCTCCTACAGCCAGTGATCCTACATTCTATAATCATAGCCACTGATATTTATAGCCAGCGATATACAATTATATATTGCCTTCTGCAATTCAGGCAGTGTTGGCTGGAGGACTTGCCAGTGAAGACTGAGAAAAAAAGTAATTGAGTACTTTGGCCTTCTCCATTTCCCAGGTAACCAAGTCTCCTGCTTCCTTCTGGAGAGGACCCACATTTTCCCTAGTTTTTCTTTTATCATTGACACACTGAGAGGAGCTTCCCTTGTTGCCTTTGATAGCCCTCAGCAAGTTTAATTCTATCAGAGCTTTAGCTTTCCTAATCTGATCCTTGACCGCTCACACAATTTCTCTGAATTCCTCCCAGGCTGCTTTTCCCTGCTTCCACCCTCTGCATGCTTACATTTTTGTGTCTGAATTTGTCCAGAAACTCCTTGTTCATCTTTGAAGGCCTCCTGGCACTTCTGTCTGACCTTCTTCTTTGTTAGGATGCATTGCTTCTGACCTAGAGGAGATGACCCTTGAATATTAACCAGATTTCTTGGGCCCCTCTTCCCTGTGCAAGTCTTTATTGCACAGTACTCTACCACTGTGTTGAACCTTCAACAGCTCTTTGAGTGGCTGAAGTCTCCATGAGAACCAGTGTTTGGGAACATAAGGCTGCTCTTATCTGTCTATAGAGGGCCTCACCCACTTGGTCTTCCTGTTCAGACCCCCACTATAATGTCACTTGCCCTCCCTTTAATCCTAATCTGTAAACTCACAGTTGGATCTCTATCAAACATCAGGCGGAGCTCTGTGCACTCCAACTGGTCACTGACATAGAAGGCAACACCCTCTGCTTGTCTCCTCTGTCTGTCTTTGTGAAACAGCCCCTATCATTCCATTCCAACACTCAGTCATAGGAGTCATCCCACAACATCTCTTCGACACTGATACGGTGTCATGCGCAGGCATGCGCAGGGCTCCATTTTGTTTACTCTTCATGCTACATGCATTAGTACAGAGTTACTTAAAATGGGTCCTTGATGAAGGATGAAGGCAATTTAGTGGCTTGAGCACCTAGAATTCCTTCATGTTGCTCTTCACATGTTTTCCTGCTGACCTCTGGTCCCTCTCCAAGCTCTGGGCATCTCTTGCTGGCCCTGGGATCAAACTGGTAGGAGTGGAATGAACTGCGGTTTCTTTCCTCCAGCAACATTTGCCTAAAGCCCTCTTCACCATCTTGGAAAGCCTATGACTGAAGATGCTCTTCTCCCTCTTCTGACAGATCGACCTCATCAGTCTGCAGGAGACCAGGTGTCATGGACTGCTTCCATACAGATTTGAAATACAATACATAGGGCATATTAATAGTTTAAATTAGGAGTATCTAGAATTTGGCATAAGTGCATGTTTGGATGTTTAATGAATGACTAGTGATTTAAGAATGACACTTGATTATGCAGTATTAGAAGAGACTTTTTTATTCACAGTGTTGATAATATTGTTATTGCTGTCCTGCATTAGATTGATGAGAAGCCATACAGCAAGGAAAGGCCAAATCAGGAGTTCAAAGATTTAGAAGTCTAGAAATCAGTAAGAATTACAGCATCAAAAACCCCAAAAATTGTTGCAACTGTGGAGTATATTCCCACTTGGAATACTCCCACTGCCACAATTTCACTTGCTGATAATAGGTCAGTGCGGCAGCAATAAAAGAGAACTGAAAAAAATAATGGTAGGAGGAACTAGAACATAGTGTATGAAAGAGTAAATCTACACAACACTTGCTAGTCATTTAATGTGTTTACAATTGCACATTTAAGTCTCTACAGTTTGCCAGACCACTGCTCTTTCACAGGTTGTGACAATATAAATGGTTTGACCAGAATTTCAGTTAGTTCTGTGTTATCTCAGTCTTCATATTCCAGCAACCATATTTTCCAGAGTTAACTTTATATAACAAAGACTGTATAGCATGTGTCTTACACTTACTGCATACAGCAATGACTGTAAAACATGTATCTTTAGAAAAGTAGAAATGCCAGTCAAGGAAATAACTGGGAATGCATATTCACAAATAATTGGGAATGCAACATAGGCAGCAATTTAATTCTGAATACACCACATGTAAACAAATGTGGTTTCTTATTTTCTATATCAATTTCTCATTTATTAAAATATTTGTATTTGAGCTGAAAACAAAAGATTTTCATTTTATATGAGTTTAAAGAAAAAATTTATCTCTCGTTTAGAAAATCTGATTTCAAAATCAGCTTCAGTACCAATTAGCCCTGCACATGTGGTTAGTCTAGCACGGCAATTACAAAATATTCAAGTACAGAATTTTAACTGCAGATTTTTATTATACTTCCACCATCCAGGTCTGTCAGAATTTTAATAGCTATTAAAGTTACATTTCATCATACACTATGAAAGTGAAACAGAACAGTTACAATTCCAGACATGAAATATAATTTATTTCTTTACTTGAGATGATTCTGTAATGTCCTCTGCTCCTGCCTATTCACATCTGCTCTTTGAAAAGAACTAGAAAATTTCCAGACACTTCCCTTGAAGTGTCACTTCTTTGCTGTGGATTCACTGAGAGCAAGCAAGCAGGGGGAAAAAAAACCTCAGCAAAAACCCGCTGTAAGTAGTGCTTTGGAAAGTACACTTAACACATTGAATATACTTAAAAATGAGTTAGGAAGTTTATAAAAGGCATTAATTTAATACAGAAATGGGTAACTCTTCAGAGAAAATACCATATCTAATTTTAAAAAGGTTGAGACACTCAGGCTCATTACTTCATTATTCCACTGCAACATTTTTCAGAAAGTTTTAAGCAACATGGAACAGACAGTGCTCAGTTTAGGTTTTACTTCACTATTTGCATAATTAAAATGAAATAGCCATAAGCTCAAATTGAAATCTTATCCAGATCCTACTAAAATAATGGGCAAGCTGCAACTGACCTCAACACATAAAGAATGATGCCCTTCTTTAGAAAGATTGGAGTAAATTATCAGAAACTAGAGAACAGTGAATACTAAAATTAAATAGATATGATGTTGCCACTAAAAGAATGAATTTACAACCAGTGTCCTAATTAAAACCACATTTTTAATGTGCTCTTATACATAAACAATCTAATAAAAGGTAGCTGTAGACTTGAGCTAAATAGTCCAGAGTCATGTTTAAAATGTGAAGAAAACATGAAACTGTAGTACATATATATTCATGTGCGGCAAGAGACTGAATTTATGCAACAGATCCCAAACAAAATCCGAAATTGGTCAAAATCCAGGGAATAAACTGGCCTAATATGTTTTTCTGGATTGTTAAGAATGAGAAAAAAAATACTCACTGGCAAATGTATTATTCTGCCAGTCATTGCAGGTTATGAAAATAATAACATCCCCAAGAGAAGGGGAAAACATAGAAGAAGGTAAGTATTCTACTTAGACTACTAAGAAAATTTAAAAATGGGATATTTTTAAACAAGTGTATGTACTTTATAAAAATTTAGAAAAAGAAAGCAAAATACAACATTTCAAACTGCTAGAAAGCCCTTTGTCAGATATCTGGCCAAGCAGTAACTGAGTGTTCTAGCAGATATCCCAAACTATTACCAGCAAACATTTCCTGGAAAAACTATAATTTGAATAGTTTTATGACCCTTTGTGCAACTCAGAAGGTGAATGCCTGGAGAAAAAAAGCAGGGATGGGGGCAGGGAGGGGCGGGGAATAGAGCATTAAAAAGTATTTTTCACTGTTTTTTCTTCTTTCTCTGGTAAGTCTAGTGTACAAATGGAAAAATTTATTTACAAATCACAGAAGACATTAACATACCATTACTATCAACAGCATGTGTAGTTTGGCATTTTATAGGTTTATCGTGATACATTTTTAATTGCCAAAAGTTTCATTGCCACATTTAGAGGAAGACTTTAACTGGGGCAGTTATGAGTTGCATTGCTCATCCTGTGTGCTGGTAGATATTCTCAAATTTTGCAATTCAGAAAATCACCAGGTGTGTAACCAGCTCCCCTCAGTGAGCACATCTTAAAATAAATTTGTGGGATTACACCCAAAATTTCTGTCTCTCCTAATTCAGTTGAGATAGGAGAACATTATTTTTATTCAGTCTTTTTATTCAGTACCATTTCTTTTAATCAATCTAACAACAACAACCAAAAAACAGAAGAAAAAAAAAAAGAAGACGAAAAGAGCTTTCAGACTTCAAGTCAGAGCATGAAAATCTGAGCTTAACTGCATGACAGTGGTCACTCTTCTGGATTTGGTATTAAAGCACATTTTAAACACATTTTGTCCATCTGGAATGGATTAGGCAAACTCTGGGTATACCTTATACCTTTTCCATCCTTTCACCCTCACAGACTAAAATTTTATGAACTAAATCAGAATACACATCTTGTAACTAACCAGCTGTACACTAAGAGTCAACTAATGGCATCAGAAATTAAAAACAACAGCTTTTTTATTAATTAGAAAACATTCCACTCACACGTTGTGCTTGTTAATTAGCTGCAAATAACCTGCTGGTTGACATTTGCCATGCAATAAGCAGTTTTTCAGATTCACATTCTAGCTACTTTATTGTTCCACATGAGTTCCCTCAAATCCCACAGAGTCTATTTGATTCCCTTCAGCCACATAATATAGGAATAAAGTTTAAAGACAAACTTACCCTCATCTACCCCTCAAAAAAACACAAACAAATAAACAAAAAAGCACTCACAAAAAAAAATTCTCAGCCATGAGTGGACACCTGAACAATATTTCCAACCTCATTCTGCTGACATGAGGTGGGGGATTAAAAAAACCCACACAACAAGTTTATAACTGTCACAGAAAGGAGAATTACATAACATGCCAAGGGATTTTATTAATTTCCAACTACTTCCTATTTTCTTCTATTGCCCATTTATCTACAGATTTCTGTCATGTCACAGCCTACAGACTCTCATCTCACAAAAAGACAGAAAATGGGTAACAGATAATTCTTCACTGAGATCTTTGAGTAGGTTTCCCCCCCACACAGAATGCACAGCGCTTGCAATCTTGGAACATGGCTCTAGACTCAGATTTACCTAAAGTGAATCATCTACACACAGATCACAGTTGTTATGCTGCATGTCTCAGTCACAATTTCTCTTTTATCAATCTATCATCATTCCAAAGAATATGCCTTAGCAGAGATAACAAAGACCCCCAACATGTTTTTGACACAGAAGTAAGAATATAAAAGCTATGACAGTGGTGCCATATCTAGCAACATGACTGATTCAAGTGGTCAATAGCAGGTCTCTAAAAAGAAGTGTAAGGAATACATCCTGTATAGAAACCCTGAAATAAATATTCCTATGTGAAGCACTGCACACAACATAAAATGCCTCACTTGCCTCAGTCTGCTGAGCAAAGCCTTAGTAGACTTCAATTTTGTTTGGGTTTTTTCCCCAAATACATCATTTTGAATATGCAGATACATTTTTTCCTCTTAGACCCCTTCAATTCCCTGAAAACAAAGCTACATGGGAATTTAGTGCTACTGTTTGGAAAGCTGGCTCCTTACATTTTATAAATCTGCAGAGACAGACAATAAGGGCAATATATGCCTCTCTGCTTTTCAAATGTCTCCCTCAATCTTACACATGCGGTCACAAGAAAACCAAGTCAATGGACACTGTTATAATTTTTGCACAAAAATCAAATAAGGAAACATAGCCTCCTGTCAGGGGCTTAAATTCATCTGAAGGAACTCCAGTAGAAAAAGCTAAAGGG
>VXBC01011261.1:414735-439726 GCA_013399945.1 Ploceus nigricollis
TATACAAAAAACAAGGGCGAAAACTGCTTAATGGACTTCAGAGTCAAGTAAGTAAGAAACAAGACACAGAATTACTGCTTGAAATTGGAGCTCTTCTTACAAACAGAGGAAATAGCCACAGGATGAGGATCCGAGACACGGCTACATGAGAACAGAAATGCTTCGGATCTACAGATTTATTGGACAAAGCTAGGAAATTGTGCTCATGGAGCTGGATAAGAGTACCTTGTATAAAAGAGGAATCTTGCAACAACTTAAGAAGCCCAGAAGAAAAGTGGAAAATGCCTCAGAAAAGAAGCATAACAATCTTGGACCTGCAGGAGTAAAGGAATGTGCAGAGTCCTGGCTGGTTGGCCTCACCTTGCTACCAAATGCCTTACCTAGTACAGAACCTGATAGGGGAATGTTACTACTACAGAATAAAAATATATTACTAACCTATAGGCAACTGACATGCAAAAGGGAAAGAGTATTCATTAAACAGATTTTCTTTTAGGACTGCTATCTGGACAATGCAATTACAATACCATTCCCAGCTGCCTAAAAATTCTAATGTTATTTAAAAAATTAAAGGCATTACTGTGGTCAGCTTTACACAGGTATGCAAAATGAAACAAGAAACGTTTTGTTCCTCTGGAGTATCTACAGCAATGTCAGAAACATTTCTGTTCTTATACTATGAACCACAAGAATTACAGGAGTTTAGAATTGCTGCCATTTAAATATACTTTCTGTGTCCTAAGAAAAACTGGCAGCACCGGCCTGCACACTGGATGCATCTCACAGACAAATTAAAGTGCTCCTTATCCATAAGGGCATACGAATGAGGAAACAACTGATTGAAGCATTGTGAAATTAATCTTATGCGTATACAATAAACATAAACCAGTTCTGTAAAATTCTCTCCTTGAAAGACTCAAAAAAATCAACCACATAACAATGCTAATGCCTCCCATATGAGCTTCAATAGTGCTGCTAGAGAAATGCTGCATACTAATACTGGTGTTAATGCCAACAGCAGCCATATCACACTGCTTAGCAATAGACCTACTTAATTAGTTACAAGTACCAAAATAAAAACATCTTACAGCTCTGACTCGTTATTCAATCAAATAAGGATCCTTCCAACAGAGTATATCAGTTCAGTGGGACTGTGGAATTAATTGTTGCTAAAGCAGTAAACCACTTGTGAACTTAACTACAGTGGATTTCAATCCAAGTAAAAGATTTTTTTGTATTTCAAGGTATTTTAAGTCAAGAATTTCAGAAGGTGCATCTACATAAAACCACACAGGTTTACAGTATTAAAATTAATTCTAGTAAGTTTTCTGCAAGGAATGTTCCCATAAAAGCACCCTAGCTGCAAAGAGATCTTAATGTTTTTGTCAAGCATAGTGAATTTATTTTCCTTTTAAAATGTAAAACAAACTCATGGTGTGTGAACTACCAACAGTAGATGACATTTCATTCCAAAATTTTTGAGAAGTACTGTTTCCTTAAGTGAGTGAGGTTTCAAATGTTTTTCTGTTTAAAACAATTGCATCTCACAGACTAGATTCTGGCCCTTTAGAGATACACACCTCAACTTCCCCCTGAAATCTTTCTTTCTATGGCCCAGCCGGTACGCCTTTTTACTTGATCTACTAACACACCAGGAGGAAAAGTAATCTTCCATCTCAGCAGCAAAGCACTCCATTGCTGCAATGTTTAGAGAGTCAGCCACACATTGTTTGGATAAACAACTATTTAGTAGGTACTAAATCTGGACAAATACTGGACAAATCAAACTAACCCTCTCAAGCTATAGAGAAATGTAGCACTAGAGAACACTTCCAGTGTAAAGGAAAAACAAAAGGCCTTTTAAAAAATTTTTCACCTTCTCAATCCTGATAAAAAGTGCAACGTAGAATCCAGCCTTCTGGCCCTTACTATTCTGTGCAGGTACACAGGAAAAGGAATGGTTCTGTTCATAATGTATAGTTAATGAAGGTGTTCTTAAGGAATACCACAATTCCTACTTCATGATCTTGAAGATCAAGAGAAGGAAGCAACTGATTGAAATGGAAGGGGAGGCTTCAAAAATATAAGTAAAAATAAAATAATATCTGTACACTATAGCTCTTAAGTGTTGTGGGTTTGCAATCTGAGACCCTATCTCTTAAAGAGTTTCCGAATAAACAAAAAGAGGAAGCAGCCTACCAAGGAAGGCTAAAAAAAATCACCAAATAAGAACTAACTTCAAAAAGGCAAATTGATACTTCTACACTGGAGTGGGATGCACAAGCCTCTCACTTGCGAAAAATTTACACTGCCTCCCATGGTGTAAAATTTACACTGGCTTTTAAAATTAATTATCTGACATTGTGCTAAAAAGCAAGATTATCACATAATGATGCAAGAATACAGAAACCAAATGCAAGAGCTCTTTCTTTATCAAAGGATTTGAGATTAGACATCCATACAAGATTTTCTTCTATTTTTATTATTTTGTAGTACAAAATAATTTTAAGGATTCACTAGGGTCATGTAAAATCTTCACCAAAAAAAAGGCAACATTGTCTTAACAGCATTACACCAATAATCAGCCTCATATTCAAGTCTGTCTGCTTAGTATTTTACTTTCACCTGCCTCCAAGAACTGAGCTTGGACAATTTCAGGATAAAACATTGACGTTTGACACCTAAATATATTCTCTTACAGGAAAAAATTTAGGTGATACACAATATAAGGTCTTACTTAGACCAGTCTCTGGCTTGTGTATTTTTAATTAGCAAACAAGAAGTTTTCTGCAATTCCCTACCCACTTAGCAGACTGCAGGGTGGCTGCAGGACCGTGACCATATAGGCCCATAGACCAGGCACACCAAACACAGGCAGGCCTTTGTCTAAAGATTGGTGGTTTAGTAGGCATGGCAACGCCTCTGTGGGACTTAAGAGATGAGTTTGACATACCTCCACTCTAGTGAGGCTACCTGGTTTTAGCATACAGCTTATTTAGGATACAAAAGTCAGTCTGCATTGGTCAGATGCTCTTAGAGAATGTGCAGTCTTAAAACTGTTTTTCCCAGATCAGACCATGACATCTTTGAAAGCAACATGAAGGGATAGCAAAGAAAAGCTGAAGTGCTGTAATCATTTACATGGTTGAAGATAATGACTCATTTTCTCAAAACCTTTGCCCCACATTTCAGATAAAGACTGATGTAGTTGCGAACTTAAATACTTAGATAGGACTCAGTAATATTTTCAAATACATCAATACGTACTAAAAAATCTGGTTTTAATCAACACAAAACTATTCATAATGTTGAACTGAAACTTTCCTACTTTCCATAAAATACAAGTACACACAATGAGCAAAAAATTGATTCCAGTGTCAAAGTCAATAAAAATGTAATTACTCCGTATAAAGCAGAGCAGCATCAGTGGGACAGATTCAGGAAACTCCTTTCAAAATACTATTGGAGTGGCTAAAAAGTATCCTAATTTTTGGTAGTATAGGCTCAAACTTCTTTGGATAGACATGGTTATTAAAGACCTTTCCAGTACATTATAAGTTTAAAGAACCACAGCTGTATCCTTCTCTTTCACATACAATGCCTTAAATCCAGTTCATCAAGTGAAAGATAGAAAAGAGAATGAAAACAAGTATATCAACATTTCAGTAATTAATTTAGAACTATTAAAGTTAGTGTTGTGTTTATATGAATATAAATTTGTCCTTACTCATTCCAACTCCAAAAAGAACTATCAATTCTTCACATAACCTGATTCATTTTATTAGTAACAGCTGGGATAGTAGCAGTTTCAGTAAAAGCTGGATTTACCCACTCAAATTAATTAGTGCAGCCCTTGTGATTATGGAATTACAATTATTATATAAATAAATGAATAGAACCATTCTGATGTGAAAGCATTTATGACTGAACTTTATAAAGGTAAGTATTACTAGCCTGCAGACACAACACTGAGGCACTTCGTTGATTTAAAATACAGGTATATTCTTAGAGGTGTAAACTTCTTAGAAGAAAACTAGGAAGCTATAAAATTCTCACATCTCTTTTAAAAGACAGCATACACATGCTACATACTTAGATAATTATAGCCCCCATAATGAAGAACTAAAAGAAGTCCTCAGTATTTATTGGTTTTTGATGAAAAAATGTAATTTTGAACAGCTATTATTCACGTTCTCTCAAAACTCGCTCCTTTAGCTGTTCGAGGCCTGCAAGTTAACACTGGCTTAAACTTTTGTCTGGAAACAGAGAACTATTTGGAACTACACTGGAACATCCCACTGGAACATCCTACCACATCAGGGAAGCCAGTACAGAATATACAGTAATCAAACATATTAAAGCACAGCCGTGAAAGAAAACAACTGTGATTTGTAATGCCAGAATACCACCTGCAAAGTGTCAGGTTAGTCAGCTGTAGCAGTAAAAATATAGAGTTGCCAATACAATTTATGCATATGTACATTGGGGAGCTTCAACTGACACAACCATACCACTCATGGATTACACTTTTTCACTTGTCTAAATTATACCAGTGAAAGTTTCGTGTGTAGCAAAGCTGCGATCACATATTCCACTTCAAAAGTCCTAGTCAAGGAATTACTTATAGGCACGAAACTGATCATAAACAAAAGCCTTTGTGAAAAATTAAGACCTTAGAATGCAACTATTTTATTTTTCATTGCATTCAATTTATTTGTATTAAGGTTTAATCTTTTTTTTACACTTCTTGAAATCTAAAAGCTTTCTGAGTTACTCTAGCATTTAAGCACTCTGATTTTTACTAAGTACAATTTAAGATCATACATAATTATATCTGAAATATGAATACAAAATACATGCAAGTGATTCACTAGCTTCTATTCCCTCTCAAAAATAAAAATATTTGTTCATTATGCAAAACAAAACCAAGAAAACACACCACCTCCCACTGGAAAAAAAATAAACTTCCACAAATTTTTTGCAAAATTATACAAAAGATGCATTATTTTAATCCGCATTTAAATTTTTCTGCAGTGAATGCAATGATTGCAAAATAGGTTACATACAAAGCAATACAGAATTTGTTCTGGAAAGCAGAAATCATAATAAAAGGATCCTAATCAAAATTAGAGCTGATCACCTGCTGCGACTCAAACAAAACAGAAAAGAATAAATAGTATCCTTAAATAAGAGTGAGACTTCTATTAAAGTACAGTTGCCTACACCGAACTTCAAAGGGGCTGACACAAACGCCTTTATCAGGATCACAAGATTACAGTGCAGGTTATGTTGAATTTATCACAGTAACAATGAAATGGAAGCAAACAAATGGGCACATATGGAGGCTTTGAAACTACCTATTAAAATTGTCTGTTCTCATCTTAATTAAGCATAATAAATCAAACCAGCTACAAAGCATAGTCTTGTATTGCTGGAATCTGCAAGAACCTGTTTTCAGAGAAATACTATTACACTAGTTGAAGTTCTGGCTTGAAATTCTTACAAAAACACTTTACATGGTTAACAATACATTTTTCATTCTGTTTTGTTCTCTGAGATCTTATGAATTCTTTTCAAATATTAAAGTATAAAATGTTCAATAGGATCCATCTTTTTTACTGTAATACTTTATATTGGCAATTATGAAGTGAAAATAACAGCATAAGCAAGTGATTTGCAGATCTTTTCCAAATTCTTAATCTAAACTTTAATAATCTGATATATTTAAGACAAGCCATCTATTAATTTTCCTCCTTTTAAGGTTACCTACCAAATATATTATTTTGCAACTAGCGTCTAGACATATATATGCTAAGAACAAGAAAGCTACAAGAAATAAAATAAACACAATACTTATAATGACCATACCTAGTAATAAGAACCGCATTATCATGGTGGGCAATCCCATTTTCTGGAATGGTGTTTCCATCACTTTGGTGGGAGAGAATGGATTTCTGCCATTTACAGAAGCTATCGAGGGACTTGTCTGCATGGTGGTTTATCTCCAAGTTTGGCTGCAATACAACATGCATACCAGAAATGTTCCAAACAAATTACTAAGGTCAGTTGTTAAGCCTTTTGAAAACTAAAATGGGACTATAATTAGAAGCAGTGGTTTCTAGGAATAAAATTTTCTTGCCAAATTTTATTTCTGTAAAATCTGACCCCAAGTTCAGCTGTGTATTACTGAACCATCATTCTTTCTGCTCCAACTTTAATAATGATTTTGTCAATACAGAAAAAAATCAAAATACAGATCTAAAAATAAAACTGACATCCCCAAAGGTGTAATAATAGTCACCTGACGTAAGAATACATATCTTTGAGATGATACATGAGGAATATTCCTTTGAACTGCTTCATCTTGACTAAAGTAGTGAAAAATTACATGATAGGTTTTGTACTCAGAGGGCAGCCACTTCAAGCTATAATTAAATGACTCTACACTGTACAATAATGTAATTTGTATTTCACAGGTATAAAACTTAGCACAACAGCTCTTACCTGATCTTCAGTGAGGACAATCAAACGTGTCACTATAATATTCACAACGTTTCCTAGACTGGAGTCACGATAAAGTTTGGCAACCTGACCTCCAGAAAATAAGAAAAGGCACAAAGTCAGACAAGAAACACTACTTGCTTCCTAAATGGTTAAAAATTAACCCAATTTCCTCATGTAGTTCCATAATGTAAAGTACCATTGTCACCTAAACACAAGTTATTTTTTGACCAAAAAAAATGACCATTCAGTTAAAAAAACCCTTTTTGAGTCACACTTTTCAGTTGAAAGTGTTTATACCTTGTTTCATAATTCATCCAGCACAATGAGCATTTAGAGTGTCAATGTAAGCAGAATAGAGCTGTATAATCTGAATGTAATTATTTGAATTCAAAATTAAAGACAACAATTTAAAAGTGATCACAACATACTTCTTGACATTTTCCCAAAATGCTAAGATTTCCAGTATTTAAACAATTCATTTCTGCAAGCTAGTACTTATATTAAAGCATTATTTATGGCAATAAATAAACACTTGACAAGTCCATTATCATTTCAGTACATAGGTATTGATACAAACACAGAGAAGGATGAAACTTACAATATTCATTACACTCAAAATGTAGTGTTCAATGTCTTTGCGACCATGGTATCCCACCATCATTTTGTCTGCTACTACCAGCGTTTCCACAAACCGTTCAAGGCTTACAGATCTCTTCTGTCGACCATGACTACTTATTGTGCCATTGACTGGAAGTGAAGCCGGAAAAGCAGATGCATCATTCATCCGCCAAGGTTTGCCGCTTCTTGTGAGGTCTTCTAGGAACCAAAACAATTAAATACTTGAGAGGGAGTCACTAGTAAAACTCATTCAAATGCAGCTGGCTTATGTTGAGATTGCCATCTCCAAGGTTCTACCAAAGAAGTCTTTCTTGAGGCAAAGAAAAATTAAATTTCTTTATTTTCTAAATTATTTTTAACTAACTTATATAATGGAAAGCCAACTTTGGGCACCAATAATCTCAACTCTGCTTAAATTTGAATTAGGATGATAAAGCAAAATCCTCTCTTAATAAATCCGATTTTGCACATTCATGTTACTATTAAAGATTAGTTATAACTAACCACAAGAACACATCAGAATTTTAAGAATAAGAACAAGCTGTAACCTGTGGAAAAGAAAAACTAGAAACCAAAAATTCAAAATTCATGTAAAAGTTATCAAAATTTACTAAGGAATTAAACATGCTCATAAAACCCTAAAAAGCTTTTCCCTTCCTGCAAAAGTCTGCAATTTTTAGGCAATTAGGCTTACATGCCTAAAATGAATCAATTTTCTCTTCAGAAAATTATCAGATTGTATTTTATCTACCTTGCAAATTAACTGTAATAGAAAGTTTCAAATGGTCCAACATGAGATAGTTGCTGTAGTTATTTCAACACAAATTTCAGTTCAAATATGTTGATTCTTGTTTTGTTTTCAGGTAAATATATAGAAAAATACTTCTTGTACGTAAGAGATAAATTATTAAAAATTCAAAGAGCTGTAATTATCGGCAAAACAAACAAAGGAAAGGAAGGATGGATTCAATTTTTTTGGCTTTTTTAGTGTGTATCATATATCCCTTTTCCATAAGAGCCAACAAAGATATCAAGCTAAAGTTTAGCAAAGTATATTGTTAGTCTGGTTTTATCTAAATACGAGTTCAAAATATCTAAGTTATTCTTGGTATTTACCGATGAGCACAAGAACATTAATATATACATTTATAGCTGTCTGACAGGACTGCTCAAATGAGCAATTTTCTTTCATCATTACTTCTACTAAAACAACACGGTCAGCTAAGGATGAGTAGAGATAGAACCAGTAGTACCTCTCATAAAAAACCAATGCTTTATGCAAGTCAGCTAAGCACACAGATTTCAAAGAGAAAAACTACACCACAAAGAATGTATGCTCAGGACAAAACCAGGAATTCAAACCTTCAGCACTCCCACTGTTGCAGTGTTTCATAATTTTTGAGGCTATGGTATTGGCTCTAAAAGGCACATATTTTAGAAAAGTCAAAAAATTTAAGTAAACCTGGTAGTTATAAAAACACCAGTAACAAAATTGTCCTCATTCTGCAATGGGTATAATTCACTCTAAAAAAGCCCCGTACAAAGTATTAAAGCCTGGTTTGGATTACTAAGCTTTCTCCTGTTTTTCACCTCTATTCTAGAAAATTCAAAGTTGCTTGAATTGTTCAAAGATTTTCATCTCACTTAAACAGAGTCTTAGAAATGTCTGGAATTTTCTCTGACAGCTACTGTATTAAATTTTTTTTTAATTCCTTCTTTTTCAAATAACAAATGCTGGTGGTTTCTGATGCTCTTGGAGTGCTAGAAGTATTTTAGAAAGTACTGCTTCCACATTAATTCAAAATTTTCACTCAAAATGCAAACTCTTCTAAACATTTAAAAACTACTGATTTCAAGCATAAAACTTTCAGAGGAAAAAAAATATTATTTTGGAATTGTCTTCATACTATTTTTCAAACAAAGATCTCAGAGGACTCCATAAGAACAACCATATCTCATTTTCTTATCAGATGAGAAGCTTAAGCTTCAGCAGATCTCAAATATATATAAGTGCTAAAATATATCAATAAATAAAGAGATACAATTTTTTTAGTGAAAATAGTTATGTGGCAACTTACATCATTCTTTCACCATATTCATAAGTTAAAAAAGAAAAAATTAAATTCCATTAACATTGAACATAATTATAAGGAAGTAAAAAAACGTAAAAATAAATGGAAAAATAAAGAAAAAGAAAATACAGAAAAATACTATAATTGATTCCAAAATAATTATTGCAGAAGTGTGAAATTAGGTTTTAAACTGCAACTGAAAAGAAATCCAAACCCATGTAAACATGGAGTTCACAACTACTGTACACAAGCTTTCCTAAATCAGTCATCTAAGATATTGGGTGGTGGGCAAAGTAGAAAGAAAGAAGCACAAATAGAAAAATATCTCAAAATGCAATAGCAAACTACTTATGTTAGATGCAACTATGACAATATTTTGAAGCAAAACATTATGCTGGTGTTTTCTAAATATTTTAGCATCATTATTTCATGCATCTAGCAAGCTTTTATTCCATTTTAAAATATACCAACTGTGAAGTCTGACACAAGTGAAATCACTACAGAAATCAAAAAATAGTAGAACTATTGAGAAATAATCTGCCACTCTGCAGCTTTCATATGTCAATTTTTGTTGCTTCTCAATCCTATACAAATACAGCATTTTGCAAGATAATCCAGTCGCCTCAAACCCCATTGAAGCAATTGGAATTTGGCAGTGGAAAACTTCTTACCAAGACTTTAGTGATTTCAGCTGTATTTAATAAAACATAATTAATTGGTGACAATACATACATGAAACACAAATTCAACACTTTATATTTTGAACATTTTTATGTTTAAATGCTTAAAATCTAATTTAAATTATGAAAATGTATCCTGTGCTCTCATCTGATTCTCCATGCCTCCCCAATCCTCCTCTTGTATTAGCTACCATAATTCTTCCATTGACTATGAATTAGACCATCACTTACTGATCCCAGTCAATTCTGATCCTGCTTTCACCAAATTCTGAACTCCACTTTCTATTCTATTATTGTCATTTTTCTCAGAAAGGTCAGAAACTACACTCCCCTTGTCTCTATCAACACTTCAAAATCCTGCCTATTTCCCTGATGGAGAAGAAGTACAAAATAAACTAGGTTACAGTAGGGGAAACTTGACAAACAATGAATAGTGGCACAGTTTCTCAAGCAGACTCCTCCCTGCATAGAATACTAGGAAAACTGTTCTGCAGGTAAAGTTAAAATCAGTCTCCAGACAAAATAAATCATATGCTGCTAAAAGGTAGTTACAGCTTTGTTACATTAGCATTTTAAAACACAAAATTGGACTGTTCAGAACTTCCAAAACCAGTCAAATTCCCTAAACATCACTGAATACCTGGCTTTAATGCTTGGGTGTGAAAGCTGCAAAACTGAAAATTAATATTTGACTTTTTTTTTAGCTATTTTTTTTAGGTATTTCAGGATGCTTTATATGCCATTTCCCTTTAAGATAAAGGCACAACAGTGGTCAGAAAATGAGTTTAAAAGGCTTTGGTACCCGTGAGGGTAAAACAGAATGTCATCTGGAAAAGCAAGACCTTGCAGGCTTGGCAGAGAGTGAATTTTTTTAGACATTTTAATGGAGTGGAAATAGTATACAGAACAACAGGAAAAGGAGAAACTGAGACGAATGAGCATCATAATATTATTCTCAGGTTTGTAAAAAGCAGTGCTTTAATACTTCAATAATTAAGGACTTCAGGCTATGAAAGCTCAGGGAATGCACAGGAACTTCGAAGAAAAAAGGTACCATCAGTTATATTAAGTAATAAATGCTAAATATTATACCATGTTTTACAAAAAATGCATGCAAGATGTATAGCTCTGATCAACCTGCGACCCATGTGACCCATACCACCCGAATAACTGAACACAACCTGACAAAAGTAGCTGCCTCTGCTTCATGGCTTGGAGTAGAATGACTTCTAAGCATTACTCTAGAAGACAAGATCCAACAGAGGCCAATATCCTTTCTTTTTGTAGGGGTATAATAATGGTAAAAATTACATGTCCCTGCATTTAAAATTCTTCCACTTATTTCAAGCGGCTTAAGTGACAGCTATGCCAGAAAAATGAACATATAGTAGTACCCTTATTTTACAATCAGTTAGAAGGCAGTAACATTTAAGAGATTTGTTTCACAATATTATAAGCATGTATATTGAATAATGCTCTCAAACTGAAACAGAAGTTACACACATGAAGTCTGACATTCCATAAACACAATTAACTGAAACACTCAAGAAAAAACTATCTCCCAAGAATGGGATATTGCAGACAATCCGTACTGTAAGCTTAGACAGCTGGTGCCACTAAACATTATAAACTCCAAGGGAAGCTAAAATAAATTACATCAATGAACAATGATATTATTTTATTTTAACATTACTTACTGTCAGTCTGCCCCATACACTGAATCTCATGGAATACAACTGCCTAGGACTGAACTTTTAAGAATAAGCTATTACTGAAATATAAACAATTGACACAGTTAGAACATTTTTCTAGCATGTTAAAAAATTACCTTTGTGCTCTAAAAGAACTTGTCAGATTTACTGCATGCTGTCTTCAAGAAGTTAGTTTTCAGTTTAATCAATGGTTATGTCAGAGTACTTGAAACGTATGACTGCAGGGGTTAAAACTACTTTACAAAGAAAATATCTCTGCGTCAAAACTATATAATCCTGCCCATAAGGCACAGGTAAGTCACATACTTGACTATAACGGAATAATGTCAACCAACTGGACCAAAAAACAGTAGCAAAACACTATAAACCTCCATAAACAAGAAAGATATAGACTCAGTTCCAAATGTATTGATAATCATAATGCTGACATATTTATTGCGTATCAAGTTTCTTCAAATGAAATTGAACACATACTAAACGCTGAGCTGTAATGTAATATGTAGTCATTCATGCATGCTTTCCTGTTGGGAAATGAAGTACATTTATACACATTTTGAGGAAGCCTGCACTCATTTCTACCACTGTACACAATATAGGCATAAAACAAGACTTACTCCTGCTATCTTAGTTTTTGAAATACACTATATTCTCAATCTGAATCTGAATAAAAAGAAAAATCAAAACTACTTTTCAACAAGACATTACATCACCCAGAAGGAAGATTCTCATAGCTACATTCTTCACTATGTCTTAAATGTGAAACAAACAAGATCTTAAAATACATCTCGAGTTACCACTTTTTAAAAGGAATGACACTCATTCTTGTTTACCTGAGACTCCACAGTGACTGTGATCATAGAGGTGCTGCTGGTGCATGGTAGATTTTTTGTATATAACATGAGGATGACCATTCTCATAATTATAGTTACTAGAATCTTCTGTTATATTTCTTAAAGGCTCAATAAAATATTCATCATCTTCTGTAGCAATGACTCCATGCTTAAAGAAGCAAATAAGAAAACAAAAGTTTACAATAGACAATATGGAATTACTGTCACAAAACTCAACTTTAAAAAACATTCTCCGTGAAGAAATTCACAGCCAGAAGCTAACACATAAAACAGTGCATGAGCCAGTTCTTGTCTGCTGATTTAGTATGAGCAGAGTAGGTGCCTATAAACAATACGGTGAGAAAAAATAAAACTATTATTGTCCTATTTGTGGAGAACTTTCACTTTTTTTTTTTTTTGGTAGATGCAGTTAAAAAAGCAAGAGATATTCTCAGAATATTACAAATAATCTCTTCACAGAGATGTTCGGAAATTATACGATTCATTTCCATTAAAAATTACACCAAGTCAAAATGGCCTTGCTCTAATGGCAAGTCCAATATCCCTCTGTGATGCCACACTGCTAGATGCTCAAAGTCAAATACTTCATCAAAGACAAACACCATGAAGGATTAATTTTAGAACACAAATTCAAAGAAAGCATTTTTATTTTACATCCAGACACAACCCCAAAACGGAGCTAGTTAATAGAAATCAAATTATTTATATTAAGTTACACTGTCTACAAAGCATTTATTCCATAAAAACTGTTGCCATAAATCTAGCAAACAAGAGTTATTGCAGACTGTACACTAGACCTCATTCTCCATAACAAATGAATATTTTTTTCCCTCATACTGCAGTGCAGAATAGTAGATACTCTATTCTCATAACTTTCACATTTGTGAACTCAGCTTCTTCCAAACAGGAAGTGGTTTATGGAAGAAAGGGGAGATTTCAGGCCAACTATGCAATTTCCTGAACCTTCAGCAATTAAAACTGAACTTTAGCAGAAAATCCAGGTTTTGGATCCTTTCAGATATAGAAATATTGGGGAATAAGCCCTGACAGACTTCTACACCAATGTTTGCTAAATAAAAAATTCTGATACCCATATGTAGAAAATTCTGAATGTACAAATTTCTACACAGGGAAGAGCTATTCATCAGACAGAAGCCTGGAAGCAGGAACTGCTACATTCATATCCTGACTTGATGAATCACAAATTTCTACCACACCTTTCATCTGTAAAACAACCACTACACATGAATCTTTTTTAAGACCTCTATGATCAGTCACAAGACCACTTGCTCCGTATCTGCTCTAAAAATCATAAAGCTATTTTCAAAGATCAGAACTTGTCTTTGTACTCTTGGTGAAAGCTCTTGTCCTGCCACTGTTTTGTACATAAATTGCCTACTGTTCTTCACTTCTGAAACAACAATATAAAGCTTACAAAATAAAAAATCCTATGTAATACATCAGAAACAAGTGTTTTCCAAATACAACTCTATTATAAATGGTGAAAATATGTGTATGAATGGACTGTAGCTTTCAATTACTCATTCCTTACATCGTGAATGCAAAAATAAGTGTTCCTCTTCAAGTGGTATTTTTCGTTACTAACTCAATTATTAACTCAGAAGGTAACATCAGGGTATAAATTCACCTGGAAGATGCCAGTATCAAATTCCTCTTACAATGCCTCCCTGTAACATGAAGTCTAAGATTTTACTAGAAAATAAATCATTTACTGGTATACTGCTGCTTAAACAGTATTGAAAATATAAACCAAATTGTAACTGGGCTTGCCAGATGTGCAGAAAGAACCTTGACAGTTTGGACTGCATCCAGTCTGCATGTCAGACATCTGGGTTCAAGTGAATCCTGAGCCATTGTAAGCTCTGGTATTATGTTCCCACAGGAAGAGAGTCCTGTGGAGTGGCTCTGGCCAACACCATCAGGCTGTCTGCCTCATGCCAAGCCTGAGAAGACAGAAGTACCATCCAATCTGTGGCACTGTCTCTGAGACAGAGTGGGTCCTAACTTAAATTCCTACAGAGCATACATCCTCCCTGTCTGTACTCAAGTCCAGCCATGTTTGCAAGTCTAAGCACAAATGAGATAATTATATCAGATACTGAAACTGATAATTTTAAGTGGCAAGATTACCTCAGCAGAACGAAGTGAATTCAGATAGCATAAACACTGGATTGCAGCACTAATTCTCTATACAAATTGCATACTTGCTCCTGCAAATAACTAAAGAATATCTGCAAACAATGGTCACAATTCCTTCAGGTACCAGCAGTGATGACGGTAAGGACAGCATCACCACTTTTTCCAATGCCTAGCTGATATCTGATCTCATTTTCCCAAATGCTACGGTGCTTAAGAAAAGACATTTTAATAACACTTAGTTAAGGAACTGGAAATAAATTTTAACATAGATCTACAAGCAGGTAGTGAAAACATGTGTGGTCAGTTGCTGCAGTCAGATGAGTGATTCAATTAGCACTGGAAACACAATGACTCTGCATATGCAAATATGCATTTATGCACCTCCCTATGCCAGGCTTATGCTTCCCATAATTTAGCACTGGAAGAACAAAATTGTTCTTCCAGTGCTAGATTGGTACAAGTGGTTTTGATGAATCACAGTGATTCAACAGTGAAATGACTGATTATTAAAAAGCACTCTAAATACTGCAACTAAAAAGTACCTTGGTGATGGCCAGCATATATTCTAGGTTTCAAAAATCCATGGGGCTAGAGATACTCACATTGTTTATGTATTCAGCAATGCCTGATTAATACATAGTGGGAACTATACTATTATATCCAAACCAACACTCTAAATACCAGCTTTGATTTATAATTTACTATCTGAGGAAAACAAAACTTCAGTGGAAAAAGGAGTTTGAAATAATGCCCATTTAATGCATTAAAATGAACTAATTTTCATTTTCTTTTTAAGTGTTGCTATTGTATTTTAACAGCTCATAAATTAAACTTCTGCTCCAAAGCATCAGGAATATCATTAAGACATAAGAATGACCAGAAAAGGTTTTGACATAATACCATGGATATAAGAAACAAGCTGAATGCACCAAGTATGTTACTACAAGGAACATTCCCAAGATCATTATCTAAAACAGATTGTTTGAGGTTCTGTGTTATCCAATCCCACTACAGACTGCCAACTCATGCTAACATATACAGGGTCTGGTTCCAGCATTTTGACATGCTCAGACAAATCTGTGAATCCACATGGAGTTCCCCTGAATTTGTGAAAAGGAATCTTTTTCTGTCAGGCTGTCCAGCCAGGGCCTTAACCTCCTTCAGATGGGGGACATCCATCAGTTGCAAAAACAAACTGAATTAGGGGGGACAAGTAAGCACATGCCTTTTCCACATAGCACTATAGTTTCACAATTTTTCCATGCCTTGAATCTTTTTAGGCTTTATGCTTTATCCATCTTTAATATAAAGTACTAGTAATGGAAACTTCTGAAAACGAGTCAGTGTTGTTCAGTATGTCAACAGCTGGCTATACATCGTGATTTTATGACCAAGGAAAAAAGATTGCATTAACTTACTGTGCTCTCAATGATGAAAAAAATAGTGATCTGTCCTGGGACAGCACATCATGGAATCTAACAAAAACTTAAAACCTTAAAACTAGGATAGGGACAGCTTGTATATAATTTTCTGAATACTGATGTACTGCAAAAACATATGAGTATCAAAGATAGCCCTAAAGACACTGATAAAGAATTATTTCACACACAGCCAAAAACACCATAGTATATGTAAATTATGATCTATAAAAGTAGATGTATTCTTTAGAGTAAAAATGGCTTTCAAATGAACTAACTCTTAAGAAAAATATTAGTAATTTATAAATATATGTATTTAGGAATACATGAAGCAAACATTAAGTCTTCCAGCAAAATAATTCCCCACTGGAAAAGTAAGCTCATGCTCTTAAGCCACCTGTGCCTTCTTTATCATTTCTGTTTGGATGCAGGTAAGTGTGCTGTCCAGCACAAACATTATGCAACGCATGAACTTCACACATATGGAAATACTGCATGTTTTACATTAACCATTTACTTGGGACCACAGTAGCCTCAAAATTGTTCCTACTACCGACCTTTTCAGCCCAAAATTGCAAAATTTTCTACCATGCAAAACTTGTTTGAGCACTCAGTTAAGAGCTTTGACACCTGGCAGAGGACAAAAGTGAGTCAAAATGCAAAAAGTTTGGGGTTTGCTTGATCCCATTACTGAAGGCTCCAGAACTTCTCTGACATTTGCTCCTCCCAGAGTCAGTCAAACCCCCTTCCACTTAGGTGAAGTTCCTCCCTCTTCAGCTAGTCTACCACCATTTCTTTTTGTCTTTCCTTCAGTAAGAAATAGTCAGCTTAGAAAATGCCTCAGTCTGGTTGCCTTGTACCCAACATCCAAAGTCCCTAAAATGCTGCTCATTGTAGGCTCTTTCATGATACACCCAACCTGCAATCCACCCACAAGTGTAGCATCCACTACAGTAAACATGAGTTTGGAAGCCAGCAAGCCTGTGGACAAGACCTTAAATTTCCTACGTGAATGCTCACTGGATTATAGAGCTTTAGTCACAAATTCAGACAATTTAGAGCATAATCAGGGGCCAACAGATGGAAGCTGCTGGACTGAAACTTCAGTAAGTATCAGCCTGTAATTCTAGGGCACTTGGTAATGAGAAATATAGAGGGAGAGGCTGAAACAAGAAACAGCGATAGGAAAACCAACTGACTGCTCCTCAATTTTATTATAATGAAACTGAAAGCCCTTCCTCACATTTATCTCAAATGTAAGTGTTCTTCAAAGACATACAACATATGTTATTTAAATCATGTTCTCACATAACCACTCTGAATAACCAATAGGAATAATTCAAGACATTCAATAGGGAAAGAAATTTTACCTATTTGTCAACAGTGAAACCTAACAGGATAACTGGAGTAAATATATTGCATACATTTTGTTTGTGAGCAACACTCACTATTAAATATCACAGCCTATTAAATATTACTTACTGCCTGCTTCAGAGTTAAACTTACAATGACTGGCTTTAACACAGGTGTTAATCAAGGACTATTAGACTATGATTGGCAGTTACTAAGAGACCAGCAATCAAACTGGAAAATACAACAAATGCCTTAAATACAATGCATTCTGAGCTATTGCTAACTCTAAAACAAGTAATATTGTCTTCAGTATTCATTGCCAATTGCTTTATTAAACATGTTCTAACCAGCAGCTGTATAACAAAACATTCATTAGTACGAATCATCATTTAAAAATAACTTTCTGCATCATTTAAAAATAACTTTGTGGTGCATTTATCTGAATGGAGTAGTAACTCCCATACTTTGTGCTTTGGAAGGCACTGCCAACACTGAAGAGTTTCCATACAGTAAAGGATCCAAGTCAAGACTACGGCTGCACCCTCTGCAGGATTTGTGCCTCTGAGATAGAGCCCTGCTGATGTTTCTGGAGCAACACAGGAGCCTCACACGCTTGTGACCAAACCTTCCTAAGAGATGCAGTGCACACCTACTACGTGAAGTCCCAAGTAAAGAGGCATGATCATGGAGAATTTGTGTGCCCAAAGACTAGATTAAGGCTGCCTTAACACCTGAAAGACACGCATAAGGACTGACAACAACCACAGCCACTGATGATGATGATTTAACTGGGAAACACTCTACACAGAAGTTAACTTACAAACACAAAGTTAACATACTGACACCTAGAACCACAAGCAGCCTCACTCCAGCAAAATGGACAGCCTGAGGGCAAAGGAAAAACATGCTAAATGTCGCCTCAGGATGTCAGTCACAGAAGGAAAAAAAAAATACTCTGCTTCCTCATGACATCTTCCATGCTTTTTAGAAGAAAAGAAGTGACATAAGGAGCAACAGATGGGAAAAGACGATAGAAAAATACAGGCTTTTTTGTGCTTCATCCCACCTTTATTTTCCTAACATGAAAGGAAAACAAGAGTCAGCTATGGCAAGGGCAGGAGTTCTTAGCTCACTCCCCTAGCCAAGGTCAAAGAGGAACTGAAATGGGATCACCATGGCACTTACTGCAGTCTCCAAGGGGACCAACTAGTCTGTGCATCAATTAGCATGCAGCAATTAGCATAAAAAGGCTTGCAGCCTCTTTTAAAGAAATGAGTCCTGAAAGAAGGGACTTTGTCTCCATCATAATTTTAGCTGAAAAGAACTCAAGCAAAGAAGGAGTTCACAAGCTTTGAAGTCTGAATAACTGTGACCAGAGGGGAAAAAAAACTATTACGTGGAAACTGCAATCAAAGTGAAATTTGTACTAAATTCAGACCTATCTGCTATTAGTCTATATGAACCAAACTGTAATACCACACTCAATGGAACATCATTTTAACTCCCTTTCTTTGAAAGTGTTCACTTAGCACTGGAAATCTCCACTAAATATTTTTCTTCAGGAACCCTCTGAAATGTTAAACTAGCCTGTATCAGGCATATCACAAGTAGTTGGGTGTAATGCAACCTATCTAGGTCTGAAACAGCTGGCTATTTTTTGAAAGTAACATCCCAAGAGGCATTATCCAATAGCGCTTCCAAGGAAAAATGGGAATTAGTTTAGCAGTTCTGTGTAATCTTTTTTTTTAACTTAGCAATTAGTTAGATCTGCCTATTCCTAACAAGAAGATCGACCAGCATTCTACCATAATAAAAACCAGAATGAGAAACCATAATATATATGTATATTTTTACTAGAGAAAACACTGGCTCTTGATTTAGTGTTTCATAGTCATGCCTTTCTATTTTAGTATTTTCTTACTCAATAGTCTGCTTTTTTACTTCTTTGCATTCATTTTCTAATTTCTTTTTCCATGCATGTACTACTGTCATGTGATCAAAAGATCACCAGTAAGAGATGAGAATAAATTAGGTAAGAACTTCTAATTCTACTTCTAAATGCAAGTTTATAATTTGTAAACAAAGTCTTTCTAGTAAAAAAGTTATATAATTACTTTCTGATGCTGTTACTTGCTAAAGACTTTTCATTTTTTGAATTCATAGCAATGACGATGCCTACACCAAGCAATTCCTCTTCTTTTATTTACTTCGTTTTTAAACCCAAATACTGAAAGACAGTGGGTGTTCAGTCCAACCAACATCTCTCTGTAGAGATTCAGTATCCTGGAGGACCTAGTGTTTCTCCTCTCTGCCCCTCGAGCTTGGAAGGCTCTTAAAACTGTAAAGATCTCAGCACAGATATAATCCTGCAACCCTAGCATAGGCACTATAAACACTACAGAGGTTGCCTGCTAGAAGACTACAGAATTGAGTCTCAGTACTTATATTAAGCTTGAGGAACTGACACCTACTTTTCCCCAGGACCTAGGTCAGGTTTTAGGGGTTTTCTGCACCTTCCTGTATACTTGCTTCCCACTCGAAAAACTGAAAGATATGCCAATTTAATTCTTATTCTGTAATTTAAAAGGGACAAGCACATTATTATACTATAACATGTAATATGGACTTACCAGACCATTGCAGTTGCTTAAGGCCACTTTAGTTGTACTGTGTTGGTCTCGCAAATATCCTGTGTAATGACAGTGGTCTAAGAAATCATGCTTCCATTGCGGTCCATCTTTCCCCCAGTACTCTACTGTAAAATGTCTGGACACCAAATCTGTGTTGAGAGTCAGGTTTAAATGAAAGTGCTTGCCATAGGCAGAAAGTTTAAAAAATAATTTAGATGCTGCCAGTTCTTGGTCATAAGGGTCTGTGCTCCTCCTCCTTCTTGAGGGTTTAGGATTTTTCACAGTAAAGCTGAGGAAGGCTCCATTTTGATCAACCCTTATTGGGATTGTTAGTTGGTAGTGTTCAAGGTAAGACAGGAATTCCTCTTTGTAATCAATCACAAGGTAAGACAATCCAGGGAGTGGGCATAAAAGAGAAGAAAATATAACAGGAAACAACATGTAGTAGCATAAACATAGACCATTTTTGGGTAAATGTCATCACTTTCATGAGTAAAAGTCACATTCAGGTAAGTGCACAATGCAGCATTTTACAAAATAAAATAAAACATTCTTTTCTTTCTTTGTAAATCAAGAAAATGTGTTTGATTTCCTATTAATTTGCTTATCACTTTGGAAATAGAAAAGTTTTTTAATACCTATCTTTTCCCATTTACCATAAATATGTAAATAATTTGGGCTAATTTAAGAAGAGCATATTTTTCCCAGTGCTACCATTCAAAGACAAAAGCTATAAAATCCACTTGCAAGAATACAAACAGTAGTAATGAAAAGGATTATATTGTAAAAACAAGATTAGATTCTTATTTCCTAGTCTAAAAGCATGTTAATTTTATCATGGCAAGCCTCTCAAATATTATCAAGTACGTTTTACAAGATTTAATTTGCAAGGCTTTCCTACCATTGAAAGTAGACAGAGAGAAATTAGAACAAGGAAATTTTATCTGTATGACAATTAATCACGATAAAAGTAAGAGCAGAGCCCAGATGAGCTCATGAATTATATAAACATGGTTTAGAAGCTATTACACAAATACAATGCAAAAATACATGCTTCTTGCCAGCTACAGAGATCAGACCCCTACCTTGAGAACTGTATGAAAGCCTGCTGTTACTGAGAAATTCCGATGAAACCATGACTAGGCTCAAAATCCATGTCCACGTCTTCCAAAAAATTTCCATAATTTAGAAAAAACAGAAAGATCTTTTTTCTTTCTCCTTGGAGAGCTACCTGTGTGTTATAGAGTTAACTTCACTCCAGAATCGCACCATAACAGGTATATTTATTTTAAACTACTTTCAAATTAACTATAGGATGTTCCACTTTCTGGACAGGTACTTTCTTCTATAGCTGCAGTCATTTTCTCAATTCAAAGCAAGTATTTGTAAGATTCCTTAAAATATGAGACAGATGTTAGATTGGATAGTTACTGAAATTGTTCCATTTCTTTTCCTGAAAAACAGAAGAATATGAGTCAAGGCAAATTCTTCCTATTAAAACAGATCTATGCTGCAAAATATTAAGCCATGACAGCGGCTTATTACACAGGGCAATATTTTGAAATAACATTCAGTATCAATTTTATGGTCACATCCAAGGTCACAATCTTACAGAAAGAAAAGAACAGAAAAAGTTACCATTAACCTTGAAAAGCAGATCCATACAGCTTATGATGGACTTATCAACTTCATGTTATTTTTATGAATTCTTACACCTATTTAGTGTTTCTTGTAGCTCAAAAATTGTGTTCAGACTTGGTCAATCTATAATCAATGCTATGCACTCATTGATTTCAAGTGTTAAAACACATCCCAATACACAGGTAGATAAAGGAAGAACCTGGGAAGGAATCCAGAGTACAGTTATCTGATCTTTCTGAAGCATGTATTTTGTTATTACTAGTGCCAGGGTTCTGCTTATGCAGGCAGAATTCCCATTCATTTAGATGGGAATGCTGCATGTTAGAATACTAAAGAACAAATTTCAGTATCTAAAGATATTCATCATACACATTCTAATATTTCAAATATTTGCTGTCAATTTTTTTTTTTCATTTACAGCACTATTGCAACAATAGTAAAAAGCAGCTCTAGGTGCAATCAGGGATTAAATGGAAGATCCATGCAGTCAACTAACAATCCAGCATCATGGGATACCAAACTATGTGTTGTGTCAGCTGGTACTCATCAGTCCACTTAAACACTCTCAGCACACCTGTGCACAAACTCTGCTGAAGCAGATAATAGAGAAACAGAACACCTAAGAAGGGGAACTTGTTTAAAAACCAACTTCCACAAGCATACAGAGTCACTTACACATGCACCAGATAAATCGGCCTTTCTGAAATTCTGGGAATGATTTACAACATTCATTCAGACAGGTAAAACAGCTGCAGCTAATGGATTATTTATGAAGGTTTTATAAATAGCTGTAACATAAAATATTAAGAAAAATCATTACCCAAATCCTATTTACCAACATTACAATAAATACTTAGATAACATCTTAGCCAGTTTCAAATCCATATAATTACTAATGTGCAAATGAGGTTAATCTGAGCTTTTAAAAATATTTCAAGACAGCACACAGGATTTATTCAGGTTTGTAAAGAGACTAAGAGATACTTTGCAAACATGCTTTGTGCTTAGTAGTATTTTTTCCTGGGGAAGCAGACTTCGTGATGCCATTCACATGTGGCAAGGCCTCAAAGCACATTAATAAAAAAGCTCTCTGTTTGCATTGCTATGTAGAACCTTTATTTCCTAGTTAAAATTTAGTTACAGTTCTTAGAATTTTGCAAGTTTTGAAGATACATAATTAACTCCCTACTCTTTCAGTACGTTAGTACAATAATGTGCCTTATTTCTAATCTGAGAATATATAGTTTCAAATTCTTGTCGCTGAATCTTGCTTTATCCTCATTTGCTAATGAGCTGGTTTCTTTTCCTTGTGTGCATGGTTATAATCTGATACAAGCATCTCTGGACACTTTCTGATTAGCAGCTCAACCTATTTGGTTTATCTCATTCTGTATAATCCAGTTTCCAGATGACTGAATACTTCTGCAGTTTTTCTCTGAATCGCTTCCAATTCACTAGCATCCCTTTTTATCTGCAGACATTAGAACTGGGAACTGTAGTCCAGTAATGGCTCGTTAACACCATATATAGAGGTAATATTGCCTTACAGCTTTTACTTAGCCAAAATATCCTAACAGGGAGCTCAAGTTCAGCCTGTGTAGGCTGATAATAAATTATCCTAAAATTAGGATCGCCTGAAACTCCAGTACCTAGGGAGCTAGACAGCTCAGAATACTGGACATAAATTAAAAGTGCCCATTATTTAGTACCATTATTTATTGTTTATCCACCAATGGCCCACATGATGGACCATAACCATATGTTAGTCAACAGTGTCAAACAGTCATTCATGTCTAGTGTTATTGCAGAGGTCTCTGAAGTGGTCATCCTCATTTCAAGCTTCACAAAAGACCAATCTCCTTTCATATCAAGCTTTCCGAAAGTTTCAGCAGAATTTTTTACCTCTTCTTCATAAATATTGCCAGCTTGACCATGGATACAAGCTGACCATATGAAGGTATATTAATGTTTCCAGTTAAAGAGTGGTAATGGATGTGAATGATAAAGCACTTAGGTAACTTCAAGATAAAATACTCTAAGTGTGACATTTGGTAGGAGCATCAAAGTCTGGACTCTATACACTTTTTGTTTTATTTGCACCTTCTTTGGCAGCCTATTTTCATGGCAGTCTGTAGATTGTTGTTAAGATGCAAAATTTGGTCAATACTAAGCTTACAACAAGAAGCTCCTAGTGTATCATGTGGTGAACTATACATTCACCCACTGGTTAACGTAGGTGTGGCTCCGTGTCCTCAACCACCACCTAAAACCACAGATCCCATCTAACTCCAAGAACTCTGCCAAACAGGAAAGGAATAGTACAAGAAGTTTTCTGACGCCAATGACAAAACAGCTGCATAGCACTGGCATTTCTGTGAAGGCACTGATAACCATGGCAGTCCTGTCACTGGTGTCATAAGGTTCCTACCCAGTGACACTCAGCGGCGAGAAAAAAGGCCACAGTTATTGGAGCACAAGTCTTATGCAAGGCAGCTGAGGGAGCTGGGGGTGTTTAGCCTGGAGAAAAAGTGGCTCAGGGATGACTTTATCAGTCTCTACAATTGCCTGAAAGTGTAGCCAGGTGGGGGTCGGTC
Source organism: Ploceus nigricollis (assembly GCA_013399945.1). Lineage (NCBI taxonomy): Eukaryota > Metazoa > Chordata > Aves > Passeriformes > Ploceidae > Ploceus > Ploceus nigricollis. The sequence goes on from VXBC01011261.1 coordinate 438,969, forward strand.
TCTTCTCCCAGGCAACAAGTGACAGGAGAGAACATAGCTTCAAGCTGCAGCAGGGGTCGTTGAGGTTGGACACGAGGAAGAATTTCTTCACAGAAAGGGTGATTAGACATTGGAACGGGGTGCTCGGAAAGGTGGTGGTCATGGTCCCTGGAGGTGTTTAAGGAAAGCCTGGATGGCACTTGGTGCCATGGTCTAGTTGACAGGGTAGTGTTCGGTCATAGGTTGGACTCAATGACCTCAGAAGTCCTCTTCAACTTATATGATTCCGTGATAAAGTGGACTGCGAAGAGGCGACTAGCCAAACTGCTCAGAGAAGTCACCATGGGAGCCTCCTTCTAAACAAAGGTGCCTTGGGCAACTAAGGCATCACTTAACCTGTAGGCAGCTCAGTTTTTACGACAGGGCAGCATCCGAGACCGATGTCCCAAAACAACCGCCACACCAGGGGCGTCCACCGCAGAAACGATGGGCTCCGGCGCGCTCGGCGACGGCAGCGCCGAGGTCTCCCGTTAGCGGCCGAGGTGCCAGAAAGCACAAGGCACTGCACCGCCGGATCACAGCGCCCAGACCACTGCTACGCCTCGGGGCGGGGTCGAGGAGAGCGACGACCGGGAAAGGGACCCACCGCCCCGGAGGGCGGGACAGGGGGTTGTCCTCCACGCCCCCGCCCCGGCGGCTCGGCCCCCGCCGCCTTCCCGCCCTCCGCGGCCGGGCCGTGCGGACGGCGGGAGCCCGCGGTGAGGCGCGGGCAGGGGCGG
>VXBC01011261.1:441744-478497 GCA_013399945.1 Ploceus nigricollis
CGGGAAGCCAGCTACCGGCGAGAGGGTCACACGGAGCGAGTGGGCTGGAGCTCCTACTCGCCCTCTAACCACCAAATTAATTTCCTACTGCCGAAAAAAGAGAAAAACGGGGGCGGGGGGGGAAATCCTTCCTAAACCTAGGTTCTAAGGTTTCAAGCTTCTGCTAACTGTATTTCCCAAATGGTGCGGGCGCGGGTTTTCCGCCCCAGCCGGAGGTAGTAGGTGTACTTGCAACTTCTGGTGAATCTCCAGTATCTGGCTGGACTGTGAAATGATTGTAGAGAAAGGTCCAAGAGCACAGCTACTCCAGGACTTCTCCGAGCGTCGAAACAGCAGGATCGGCCTGCAAAGTCAAACAGTCAGCAGGAGTCTGATGGTCAGCAGGGGCTGGCTTTGTGCCCTGTGAGATGGTGAAATCAGAGCGGTAGCTGGCATTCATCGTTTCAAATAAACTCTACACAATTACATTTGAATATGAAACAATACTATAAGTAAATTACATTTTGTATACAAGTATGTGAAATTTCTTTTAACTGCAGCTCTAGCAAAATAAGCACAACGTCCTGAATAGTTAGTCACCTCTGTCACTACTCATTCTGAAACAGCACAGTGAACACTTGCTTGAGAGATCCTTTTACCGTCGCCGGGCAAATTAATGTAACAATGGTTAGGGTAGTAGTAGAAGGTATCACTGCATTGAAAACAAGAGCTATAAAATCAATGCTCCTTGGGAACAGGGGCATTCAGAAAGAAACTTTATTCTGGAAATGCATCTCCAACCTACTCCCCCCGGGTTAATTGCTCGTACGGAGAGCGCCATCCTGCGTCGGCGAGCGGGGGGAGCGCCCGAGGCGTGCAGGGATGCTGGCTGCACCGGGGCGCCCGGGGGGACAGTTCCGCCCTTCTTCCTCTTCATCCTCTATGTACGTGAACAGTTGCCGCTTTGGTGGGTACGTCTGGGTACATTAAAACAGCTATTTCTAACATTGAAAAGAGTATTTTTTGTTAATATTCCATAGTTCCCGCTCCTGCAGCAAATCATTATAAGCAACATTAGCATGGAAAAGCCGCAGAGCGCGACCTGCTTAGATGCAGCCAGGTGTACCTGAGTCACATCGCCTATCTCCATGGACAGGCATTGTGACAGGTTCTGCTCGACCTTTTCTGCAAATTCATTGGTTCGTGCAGAGAGCTGGGACAGTCTATCCTATTGAAAGGACGGACCATGAAGAGACTTTTTTTACACATTCTGCATCAGAACCAAATAACCTTTTGAACAGACAGACACACATCGCAGCCAATTGCCTCATGGCTATGGTATCCTCGGGGGATTTGGGAGACCCGCCTTCAACTCAGACCCTGCCTGAATCAGACTCAGGAATGTTCACGTTGCTGTCTGATGGCTGAGCTGAGGACTATTCTGGTGTTAAAGACTGGCCTCTTCGTGGTTGGATCTGCTCCATTGTGTATAGCTGAATAAAGACTCATCAAGCTAAAAAGAAAGACAGCTTATCACTGTCTGGTTAGGGTCCTCACATGGATTCAGCTCCCTGCTCTAAATCCAGCAAAGCAAAGCAAAGATATATGGACTTCACAAAACCCAGCTGCTTGCTCAGACCAACAAGTTATTTATTCCCTGTTCCAGACAACTACATTTTCTTGCCTAAGCCCACTGGTGTATATATACCAGTCAAAACTAGTCTATTACCAGGAAAAGCTTTGGCTCATCTTTAGACATTCCTGTCTGTGATTAGAATTTCTGACAGAACTACCATTACAGTTTGACTTAACTGTTTTGTTTTATTGTATAAAACAATATTTCAGAGTGAACCTCATTCAGATAAAAATAGTGAGCTCATTTGGTGACTTCTTTTAGTGTCCTCACCCCAAATATTATCCATATATATACATTTTTATGAACTGCAACTTTTTAGAAAAGAAACTTACACAGGAAGTCGTACACAGATTCTTAATATAAATGTTTCTTTGATGTAATTAGAAATGTTTCTAGGAGGGATAGTAATTTTACTCTGAATTCTAGTACTATGTATAAACCATTTGGGCAACTATATCTCAGAAGCTATGGGCAGGATTACAAACTTACTGAGCACAAAGCACATTACTCTATGTCTTAACCAGTTTCTTAGTGTTTGCTGACCATGGACGTAAGTAACTAAAGCAGTCTTGGCTTCAGGCCTTTGAATCCTTTAACATGTTAGCCAACAGCTTTTTAGATTGGGAAGCACTCTCTTTTGTTTAAATAAATATTCATATTGAACTTGAATTTAGAATTGTGAGATGTATTTGGAGGTATTTGGTATTAATTCCAGAAATCTTGCTTTTTACTGAAATGTATATAGAAGACAAAGCAAGAAGTTAACAGTGTTTCTGTAATATGAGCTTTTTATTACCTGAACATTTGGATGTATATGCTTGACAGTGTGTTTGTTTTGGTTTGGTGGGTTTTTTTCAAGTAGTTGTACTTGATCAGTGAAGACTGTAACCTATCTTATTTAGAAATATCCCAGCTGTGTTTGTGGAGAGAATAAACCTGTTTAAGAATTATATATAAAATTGTGTTATAAATCACATAAATACTGTAAAATTTAAATGCTGTATATAATTAATTTCAATTGACCATAGAGATGAAAAAGTAATAATGATGAACTTGCATTTATATGTGCTATACTTTCTGTGCTTGTACAAGAAAAGTTTTTGATGTGCATAAGGGCTTCATTTTTAGTCCCCTGAAATAAAAGATTCTAGGGATACTTAAAGGTAATGGTGCTATTGGGATCCAGTATCTTTCACTGACTTTTCCTTGTAAGTAGTCTGAATTCAGACTGCTTACAAATGTCACCTTCCCTTGCAGGAGGAGATCTAACAGCATCTCTGTAAATTACCCCAGGCTATGTATGTTCAATTGTGCCTGGTACATTGCATTTCAGAGGGAGAATGCATTTCAAAGTGTACTTTCAGTTGGAAAATCCATCCCTTTTGAATTGAGCTCTTCTTGATGACCCTCTAAAACAAAATTCACAGTGATGCATTTGGCTTCAAGTAGGGCTTTGAGGCTACTTCTGCCCAGCAAAGCAATATTGCCAAGAATGTCTTCATTTAAATAAGAAGAGCCTTGCCAAACTGCAGGACCCCCACAAGCAGCTCTATGCGTTATACTGATGTGGGGCTTATCCTCACACAAGACCCCTTATGTCTGCAAGACCCTGTGAACCTGACTACCCGATTATTTTAGTTTTAGATTTAGAAAAAACACTAGAATACTTAATGTCAGCTTGACATCCTCCATAATGTCCAGGCCAGATTCCTCCCTGGTGAACACAGATGAGACAGGGCAGAGAGATCAGAGAGTATGAATGCAGTGAGAGTAACACCCTAAACTTGCTCAAAACATGGGAGGGATGGACAGTGAGAGGGTTAAGATTAATTATCTATTAAACCTGAGATGAGGAATCTTAGACTCATCAAATTGATTAGGGAAATGCTATAGCAGAATGGATCGCCTCAAATTTTGCAGGCAAATAAGATGAAACAGATGCTATCCTCATTAAGATTAATGTAGAAAATAAAGAACACAAATCCAATAAAGTTCTACACAGGAACAGGAACAATAGTAAACAGGAAAAAAATAGATAAAGCAGATGAGGGAGTTGGGTTTTTTCGGGGTTTTTCCTGCTTTGTCTATTTCCAGCTTTCCAAGTCAAGAGAGAGATACCAGAAAGATTAGGTCAGTAGGCATGTTTAAAGGGAGCATTTCCCAGCTATATGTATTAAAGTTTTTCTGTTTGCTGTTTTCCTATTTCCAGAGAAAGTTGTTCATAAGATCTGAACAATCTGTGAGACTTAGAGAGAGCAAAGCTGAGACAAATTATACAATATGTGGAAAATGTCTATGTGGAAAATCTTCATGAAAAAAATTGGCAAATGGTATTCCTCAAAGATTAGTGTACACAGAAACATATAAAAGCTGTGCAGAAAATCTTGGGAAATACATAAGAATTCAGTTATTTTGGTTTTAGAATGAAAACTCGGGAGTTAACTCACAGGAAAACCTGGCTATTACCATGCAGAACACTGCAGCATTTTGCAGTCTGGCACTCACTCCAGGAATGACAATCTCCTGGTGCAGAATTAGGCATCTTGGTCTCAGGTGCCTGAGTGACTTGTTTAGTTTCTGAATTGAAGGAGAGCACTGATGAGCATCACAGACTGCTCATGTAGTATCTGCTGAACCATGTGGTGATTCCCCTTTTCTTGATATGCTTCATATAAAAATGTGGACACATACACCAATGTCAGAGAGTGTAAAACTGGATCATGAAATGAGCAGAGATTTATTTTTAATGGAAAAATTTGGACTTTCTATATTCCTGGACTGTATAGGTGGAAAAGATTTATTAAAGATTCTGGAGCATACTGTGCATACTGCTTTGGACACAGATTACAATTTTGTCTAATTTAGGTGGCTTTCTGGCATTCTTTCTATCACACTGTCTTGCCATAGTTTATAAATGGAAATATCTTTCATACATTCTGTTGAGACAATGGTTTGAGGAAGAATTGAAAAAAATCCCAGTATTCGCCTCTCCCCTTGTAACTTTTCTGTGTCATTCCAAAATGCAAAAACTTTGAATACTGTAAGTTATTAGGTTAATGTGGTTAGTGAATGTGTTTCTTTCCTCTTACCTCACAAGTAACTTCATTTTTCATTTTTTTACAGGATTATCACAGCACTAAAATCTTGTGTTTATGGTAAATAGTGTTCTGCTTTGAAGGAGTTTATTAAAGCCTCTTCAAAAAGTCCAGCATTTCCCTTTTGTGACTTATTTAGGATTGGCTGGTTTTGCATAAAGCTGGTCTGTGCAGTAGTAAGTGCTCTGACCCTCATCTATGTGTCTAACCTGGAAGTGATTACACACTGCAGATTGGTGAATTGAGAACTGCCATATATGCTTGTCCCATTTTTGGCCCAGATAACTCAAGTTATCTCCTTGTAGGTGCTCTTAGAGTCAAAATCCAGGGCCAGATGAATCTTTTGGTATGACCCAGCAGGTGGTTTTTTGTTAAAGCAATCCTCAACTCCTTCAGTACAAATGTAAGAGCAATAGCTTAAAACAACCTACCACTTCCCACTAGTTCCCACTGCAATCCGCTGGCATTCACACACATAGAAAAGAATCCACTGTGCTGTTGACTTTCACACTGGGGCAGCTCAGGAGCGTACATATATTGTATTTAGCTGCTCTGCTGTGAGACCAGTGACCTCCCATGAGAGAACAGTTATAAAAAGAAGTTGTGGAAAAGAACAGCTACTCGTCCTCTTGTAATAACCACAGCTATTTGTCAAATGAACCTCTCAAAGACCTCTGACATTTATATGAAGCTAGAAAGAAAGAGCAAATACCATGATGCTTGAGATTTATTTAACATCTTCATAGTAATTAGTGCTATGAATATTTTTTTATTCCTCTAGATATTCTTGAAGTACACTCAGTGTTGCATATATTTCTCTTTGGTATTTGGTAAAAGGATACAGATACAGTCTAAATATAAAACTAAAGTAAAGGACTTTAAATAAAAGATCAGAGGTCACAATGTAAGTTTTCAAGCATCAAAAGTATCTTTTTCACATTTACTGAAAACTCAGCTGTGCATTAAAATCACAAATAAAATTTTGTTTCTAAGGAGTCAAAAGATTACTTTTCTTAGCTATGGGCTTATATTCTGGGCACAATCTACGAACAGAAATATGAACTGGGTTTGGCGTACTTCTGTTCCTGCTAGAGCCATCAGGGGATTATTAACATCAATATGCAAATTATACTGCAAAAGGATATTCAGTTTTTCTCAAAAGCTTTCAAGATGCCTAATATTGTGATTAAAGTGACTCGTACAGTCTATGCTATCAGTTTGGCATTCTAACATGAAATAACCATAAAACCATTCAGAGATATGAAGATGATGGTGTGGGACTTTTCACAGATGCTTGGAGACAAAGGAAGAGCAATTGAGCCTCTCTTTGTACATACACATACTTACATGATGAACCCAGATCAAAAGAGGCCTCGTTCTCTATGTAGTCATCACTGCAAACTCTGGAATGGATTCACACTTGTTCTTGCATCAACCTTCTGAGTTCTTGGAAGATTAACTTCTTCTAACTTCAGTTTTTCTTTTATTCAGAAAAAAACAAAACAAAACAATCCACTACCATCCCCTCTCTGTATTCCCACCATGCCTGAAACTCAATCAATGGTAATAACTTCTGTGTATTATTTTTTTAAACTTCTAAATTAATATTGTATCAAGAGATTTCTCAGCCATAAAAGCACTCAAAGCAAATGGAGTAACAGCTAAAGAAATCTATGAGCGTGGAGAAAATTCTGCACATTTATCTTTAGCTCATTGCATCCACAGTTGCATCTACACAATTTCACTCACAGATTTGGTTATCTGACAATAAATAGAATAAACTTCTGCATAAATTATTGCATGAACAGTTTTATGCATAGAGTTAATTATACATTTTACACAACTCTTCCCATACTGATCTTCTGTATAAAGTTTGGCTATTTTGCCAACTTAACATTGTATTTACAAAAAAATTCAGGTAAACACATAAAGAGCACAAATACAGATATATCCCACCTGCAAATGTCTATCTATGATGAATTTTTTTCCTGCTGTCTTTAAAAGCAGGTCTTCAGGGTTTGCCTATTTCCCATGCCAACTGGTGCTTTAGTGGTGCAGAAATGAAAGTTTAGTTTTGTGCTTTACCAGATATTATTGGTGTTTCATAGTAGATCAAGTGGGACTGCAAAGGAGGTGTAATTAAGCATTATTTTTTTCATAATTCAAGGATCTGCATAACTCAGTTCAAATTTGTGCAAGAACCCATCTTCACTACAGCTGGTACAAATTTTAAGGCCAAAGTATATTTTGATAAATTTACAAAAATATTGTACAATTTGTTAAAATATATTTTACAACTATTTTCTCCACTGCAGGGGCTGCTTATTCCCTTAACATTGGCTCATACTTCTTCTGAAGTATTATTTTTAAGCATCACCTGTGGGTATAGCCTGTCCTTTCTACTTAAAGTCTAGACAAAGGATGTTTCTATTTCTCATCTTCCAAAAGCTATCCCTCGGCCATTCTCTTTCTCTGTCCCCAGATAGTATATCTGACTTTCAGAGGTGAGAATTGGGATTCTCTCTGAATAGGCTTGGGGGAGGGTAAAGAGGTAACCTTTGCTCTTGCTCTGCCCCAGAATCTCGGCTTTGCACATGAATGAATACTTTTCTATTGGGGTCTTTCTTTTGGGGGATGAAACAAAAGAAAGAATACCAAGGATTTCACTTTGTGAACTGTCTCTGCAAAGGTTTTCTCTGAGACTTCATGAAAAAAAGAAATTCAGATGCTTGAAATGCCCAAATGTAAAACTTTCTGAACAAGCAAGTTTTCAGGCCAGCATTGATCACACTGTACTCTACAGTAAATCACAAAAATAATTTTCAAACAAAAATTACTCACTAGCTACATGGTTTCTTACCAAAGATGAGATGTGAAGTGCATTATGAAGTACAACTGTAGTTTTGAAGATTAAAAGTTATCTGTTGATTACTGCTCTCTAAGAAGGATGGAATTAGGTGGGGGTTTTGTTGGTTTGGTTTTTTGTTGTTTTTGTTGTTTTGTTTGTTTGTTTGTTTTGGGGTTTTTTTTAATTCAAGAATTTGGGGAATTGACTGAACTATGACGTGCAATAAAGAATACTTCTGTCTTGAGAACAGGACTCTGGATGACAAAATGAACATTCTATTAAGTATAATTAGATACTATGAATGTTTTAATCAAAAAAATCCTCATTGTGCTTGTGCTATAAACATGACATATGACCTAGTAAATGTGCCTGGATGCATGCATTGCTACTGAAGTATCTTCTGCCCCCTGCTAACATTTAGGCCTCTAAGCCTCTCAGAAGCTTCTCCAGTTTTTTCATTGTCTATTTTACATGAAAGACAGGAATTAATCTTTTATGACTCAATATGAAAAAGCTGTAGAAAAAGGATACCATTTTGTTTGTGTTTTCTTGGGCTATAAAGTATTTAATACTACACTTATGAAATCTCACAGTATTTTCAGGTGGGCCAGTGACACTGATCAGCAATACTGACAATAAACAGCCATCAGCAGTGGGATCAGCAATATAGCATGGCTATTCTCATTCCGGCTCCCTCTCTCATCCTGGTTGAGGAGAAAGTAAATTCTTCCTCTGACCTCTGAGGCATATTAAGAATATGAACGGTAAATATGTGCATTACTAGCGGTATGTGTATCCAATCCAGCTCTTAGCTTGTTAAAGAACTTTGCACATACAAAAACCAGTTTGCTGTAGATGAGCTGGCAAAATCTTGTGGGCTTAGTGACTTCAATATAAATTCATATTGAAAGAATTATACTATTTTAATCAGGTCTGCTTACACAGATTTAAATATAGATTTGTTTCATGAAATTATATATAGGTAAAAATGTACTCTTATATACTAATGCTGGTATTGGAAAGGTAGGCAAGGCTACCCTTTAATTATTTTATTTTCTATAAAATAGTGCTTTGCTATATTAAAAAAAAACCCACTAAACCCGATCCTGTCTTATGGCTAGCGTACTGTCTTTAAATTCAGACTCCTAGCTTTTCTCGTCTTTGTTTTTGGACAGGCTTTTTCTGAAACATTCGGATGTTTTGATAGTAGTGAATTTCTAAGCAGCATATATTTGCAATTGAGAAGTCCTTACACCTGAGAATGGGGAAAGGGCTCTCCTCTTGCTGATTATGCATTAAGATTCAGCTTTTCTGACAGGTGCACAGGCCTTTGAGATCTAGATTACCCAATTATTTTTTTAATCCAAATTATTTTTTTTAAACACAGTCAAATTTACGTAATTACATATAATTAACTGTATGGCTGGAAACTGCTTTTTACCTCTTTTGGAAAATACAAAAGTAATTAAAAGCAATTACCTTTTAAAATACAGGAAGGGGGTGTGTGATATACTTCTTATCCATCTTTATTCCTGTTATTTTACTAAATTAAACATACCTGACTGTTTTTTTCATAATACTGGTGACAAGATCAGAATCTCTGTACAAATATTACAGCTTTGTCAGAATAGGTAATTTTTATTTTCCAACTTCACACTTGGTCATCAGGCAATCATCCCACATCAGGCAGCATAATACTTTAAACCTCTGAGCTATAAAGTCATAGACTGGCCAGCTGGAAGCAAAATAGGTTTCCCCTTACCCATTGCCAATGCTTCTGGACTCAACCAATTCCCTGAAGAAAAATGACTGTGTACTTGGCACAGAGCAGCTGCTAAATTTAAATTCCTCCTGCCTCTATATACTAAGCTTTCTATCTGATTCAACACTAAACTCCTATGATTTGGCCAGCTTCTATTCAGAAAGGGATCTTAGCCATAAATAAATTTACCGAAAATGATTCTTTGCTTTTCTTTCCTTCACAGGACTAAAAGGAAGTTTCAGTGAAATAGAAAAAAGTGGTAGATGCAGCCAACCCAACATGCCATCAAGAAAAATTTTGGCTATTACCTGCACCACGCCACATCTGATTGCACTGCTACATTTTTCTTATGAATTACAGGTAGCAGTGTGCATATTTAACCAGCAAATCTGAACTGAATGCAAATTTTATAGAAAGGTTTGGAAGAAGAAAGTAGTCTGAATAGTCACTTTTATTAAATGAAAACAATTTTATTGAGCGTTCTCAGCTATTTCTGGGACTATGTAAGAACCATCCAACATCTCATGAAAGATCAATGTACCCTTCTCTTGTGATTCTTTAAAGTGCCACTAAAATGAGGAAATATTGTCTGTGTGATTCAGCAGACATTTATCTAACCCACATGTTTAAGATTTCTCTGATATCCACACTCTAGAGAAAATCTAGTTGCAGGATTAGTATCTTTATCTCAGATTATGTTATAAACTAGCCATGAGTGTTGTAAGCCTGATGGTAACTGGATAGCATGTGAATAAATATCAATAACTTTGGCTGAAGAAATCAATACCAAAATGCAACTGTTATAGAAGCAGAAGTATATTTCTCTGATATTGTGCACAATGAGTTCTTACTCTATTAATTACTGTATGTGCAATACATGGACTGAGATTTTAACATCATAGCAAGCAACATAATTTTTTAAAAAAAAATTTTAGTCTACTAAAAGATATGGGAGTGCTTCTGTGTATTGAGTAATATATAAAAACAGTATCATGCTCTTTGTACTTCACTGTGTATCACCATGCCAAAAAGGAGAAAACAACTTTCTAAAAATGATCACATCCTGTCTTTTCCTTTAGTTGTCAATTTTTATTAAAGGAATAGTGATTATAAACAAAGCCAATCTACTTTAATATCTACCTGTCATATATAACATTAATAAATCATTGTGATGATTACTTACTGCTTAAGTTTATTTGAAACAACCTCCATAAAAAATGAAATTTTGAATTCTTTTACTATTGTCAGGAAATCAAAGGATTTCCTTAGCTATGCAAAAAGTGGCATAGATCTTTGAAACAAAATTGTTTTGTGGGAAAATATATCACTCATTAATATATTAAAAATATTCTCTTTGGTCTGAATAAGCTGAGTTTTGTCTTACAGGCAACTGTGTAGTTTTATGATAATTTGCCAAACATCCATATCTGAAAATGTTTTTTCCTATAAGCCTGATCCCTGCCATACATATGCATTTTCACTAGAAAGCTTCACATTAATATTACTCATTTCTGCTTCTTAATTTGAGTTCTGAACTGCAACCACATGTCAGTTGTTTGAGATGGTAACACGTCAGCTTGAGTTCAATTATTTCCATGTCTATTTTTTTCCTAGGCACTCTTGCTTTTTAGAATTGGCACTGGGTTTGTGTTCCCTTGAGGAATTATGTGCATGTTGGAAAGCATCCAGATTGTATTTTTTAACAGAAGCAGCTTGAAAACAACCTTGCTAAAATGTTGCAAAGATAACTTTGTTCAGCAGTTAGGATAATGCTTCTTTGATGCTGCAGTAGTCCAGTGGGATGGTTTCATCCCTGGTATAGCCCCGCAGACAGTCTTATCTCCAGTGGAAAAGAACTTCAGCAGGAATTAACTTGTCTTGAGTAAAATAACTCTCTCTTGATTTAAGGTGAAGGCCTACATCTAACTCCTGGTAGTTCTACATGGAGTTAACTGATTCAGTTTAGGACGTTCCTGGCACAGTATAGGAGATTCTTCTTGTAAGCACTATTCCTATTGTACATCGTTCTGGGGCTCTGTCTGTCCTCCCCCAATTTACTTTGGTTTATGTGGCTTGGCTTTCTGAGAAGTGCTGCTTCTCTCACAGTAACTCACAGTTGATGTAGTGATGTAATATTTCATGAAATTAATATCTGTGTTACATTATAAAATTTGAATGCTGCTGCAGCTACACTCTTCTTGATGTAGAGCAGACACTGTTTGACTAATAGTCAAGACACAGTTGTTATTCTCAGCTTCAGTGTTCTTGAACTGTAACCCATATATGAGAGCTTGCTTTCTTAGTTAATCATCTCTTAAATTAGCAGTCTAGAGACTTGAGAATGTTTTTTAAATTCAGCTTTGTTGTTAGTGCCCACATCAGTTCTAGCCATAAAGGGAACTTTACATTCAAATTTGTGTTGTTCTTAGCAGAATTCTGCTGGGACCCTCACATATGCAATTATGGTATTATTTTTATACTTTCGCCAGTTCTTCAATATTTTGTCTTCCCAAATAATAGATTACATACAATGTTGCCAGAATCCTGTCATATACTAGGAACTTTGATCCAGTTACAGAATTTTTGTCAAGCTTGCACTCAGTCAAAGAATGTATTGACTGCACAGCCTTAGCCTTCATAAGCAAAGAGCATTAAAACTAAGCTCCTGTTTGCAATCAGGTCTTCTCCTGCATTTAGAACCATCTGGCAACTACCTGATAAAGTCTAGATGAATTTTTAATTTGCAAAACAGGTAGGAGAACTATTCTGAATAGATTAACTAACTTTAAATTCCGTTCAGCTGAATAGTTTCACCTCTCCCTTACGAAACACACATTTGCTCCATTTCTGTTAAGCAGCTTCATTCACATTAACCCCCATCTTTGGATTCTTCTTTTAAATACAACAAAACAATCACCTGTTTTCTAGTGTTGCAGTTCACTTTTGTAGGACTATAAGTAACATGTTCCCAAATCGAACAAACTTTCGTTGCAATGAGTTGGACAAAACAAAACCTTCCAAGAGTGCAACAGACACAAATACAGAAAGAAATTATACTGAAATAGAAGCATGCTGCCCATTGAAATAAAAACTTACACACCACTGCAATTGGTTACGCATACACAGTAGCATTGTAATATTGTTCTTTTGCAACATTTAATATAAATTGGTAACTGTAAGAGTTTTATAGTCAGTGTAAATAGTAATAAAATTACTCAGTCTGTTAAATAAAAGCAATAGAAGTAGCAAAGATTAACTTTTATGACAGTTATCAGCTTTGAGCACTGTAATTTGTTTCTGCGGATAAATTAGTGTTCTAGTAAAGATGTGTCTAGATCATGTCACCAAGAACAATTGCTTGCCTCATCACCAATCAAAATGGCCCAGTGTTCTATTAAAGGAAATAAAACACAACCACTTTATAATCTTAAGGAAACTTGACCAAGCAATTGTCAAGGAACTTAATGGACTAGTAATACTAGTAATTTACTAGTATCAAGAAAACTGCAACACTAATCTAGTTTAGTTTGTATTTTAAGTTTTTCTGCTTGAAACTATCTCCAGCAACTTATTTAATGCAACCTAAATTAAAACTAGAATAGGAATACCACCAAAATTACATTTGTCTTGGCTAGCTATAATCAAAAGCTCATTTGCAAGCACCTGCAAGCAGCATCTGTTGCCAAACAGAGAAGGCAATATTATGTTTCATTTGACACAATAAATTTTCTGAAGCACAGAATTTGAAACGTTTGCAGAACAAAGAACTTCTTGTAACCATGACTGATTATAATTACGAGTAGTTCGGCACTGCTGAGGTACTTTGGAATGCTCATTGTTTAACCTGGAAACAATCTACTAAAACATGGTGTATTACCTGAGAATATGCACAAAATAAAGAGTCTCATTGTCTTAATCACTAGAATGTCATGCTTGGAAATAAGTGGAAGTATTGCGATCAAACTATTTTGTGCTAAAACAGTTTGAAGCAAAATAAATAAATAAGCAAATAAAGTAAAAATGCAACAAGAACAAAACAACCTCCCCCAGAAAAAAAAAAAAAAAAAAACAACCAAAAAACCAAACGAAAATCCCCAAAAAATGAAAATGCCCCACAAAAAACAAACAAAAACCCAACTCCCCCAAAACAGCAAATAAACCAAAACCAAAACAAACACAAACAGAAAACCCCCACAACCCTCCCCCCCAAACCACACACCAAACCAAACAAACAACAAAAACCACAAACAAACAAACAAACAAAACCCACAAAAACCCACCCCAGAGTAAATCCAGTAAACTAAACCAAAACACTGAAACCAATAACTTTCTCTCAGAAAATACATGGACTGGCTATCTTTTGTGAATGCGTAACTATGAAAGATGACTTCAAGATTTAAACAGCTATAAGACTGCTATCACATGCTTTTATTGGACTTTTCTTTTTTTAAAAAAGCTTCAAATACAACCTAAGATACAGAAAATATAATGTCATTGTACCAAAATACTAATGAACATTCAAGAATTCAATATATGCTTACTTTTCCAAGGTTATATTATATGTCTGTAACTAGCTACAGCAGTCTTCATTAGCATCACCTGCACTCTCTCAAACCACAAACAAATCTCATGTATATTTCTGCCCAAACTTTACATCCAGAAACTTTTATGCCAAACTCTCAAAATCAGATTTTTTTTCAATGCAGCAAAATGCAGATAAATATAGCAGTTGCATTTAATGCCACAATCAAAAGTTGAAAATCTGCAGAACAATTTAGTTATTTCACTAGGAAATCACATCAGTAAGTTTGTCCCAACAGTCCTTTGCAGAGTTTGTGAAGGCAGGCGTGGTCTGCTCTTCCTTAACATCGTAGTACTACATGCAAGAAGGTCTTCCTGTTGCTAGATCAATTTCCTCGCCATAAGAAGTTTGCTGTACTGATGTATTCCAAAAAGCAAGAAGAGTTGGGGGCTCTGCACAACATGCACATTCCAGAAGAATCATTACTGTATAATGAGTAATCTTTTTCCTCTTCATGTAAATACCAGTCTGATGTCTCGACCACACCAAATCTGAATGGCAAGTAATGCTCGCGTGGGGTGAGATTTTCTACTGAAACAGTCACAGAGAAAAGCACCAGTCCCCAAGGTTTGGCCTCTGATTCAGCAGGTGACTGCTGGTCCGTGAATTATGCCCTGGCTGGCGACACAGTTGTGACTGACATCTTATTCTTAACCATAGTAAAACTACCAGTTCCATACTGGGAGAACATGGCATGTGTTAGATGAAGAAGCTGCCTGCTTATCTGGTGCAGAGGCAGAGCTGTGAAAGGTTTTAAGCAGTGCCAATATTCCAGAGATATGGGTCTAATCAAATAGATCCAGCCAAGTACAATACTTCCATACTGAGCAATGACTGAAAGGACATCTGTCCTTTTCCAGGTTGTTATCATGACATCTGTCTTGACCTGCATGGGCTATAACACAAAGATTTAGGTTTACCTGATTCTCTCTAGATAGGCGTGGCTGAGTAGGAAAGAGCTGGTCAACTAAGGGAAAGAAGCAAAGGCACAGGCAGACTGGCACTGATCTTCCTATTTGCACCTGGGATACCACTGGCCTTCTTGGCCACAAGGACACACTACCAGCTCATAGATCAGTTTGTCATCTTACTCAGGCTTGGTAGCATCCAAATGTTCATTTAACAACCTGGCTTTTTTTTAATATTACCTTTGTAGAGTTAAAAATTGACAGTAAGCTAAATAAATCCTTATTTCATGGAATGCACATGGAGTCACAATATTAGCATTTAATAGAGGTGTTAATTCCAAACAAACAACTGTTACTTAGACATGCACGGAGAGAAAACATGGAGAAATTATCCTACTCTTTTGACATACGCCCCAATTGTGGCAAGTACTGATGAAAGAGTTTAATCCTAGCTTTTTTTCATAAGGAAGATCTGTTCTTCATCACTGCCTTGATTTGCTTCAATTTACTTGTCAGGATTTTTCTAGGAGCTACAGCTTTCGGCTAGCTCTGTTTCAGTCTAAACCAGCTTCTCTTAAAAACTGGCAATGCATTTTAGGCCATGAGAGAAAAGGGATTATCTCTTTCTACAGCTTTTCTTCTGCTGTACTGATTCAATCCCTCCTGAGGAAAATGCTTTACACTGAACCTTTGGGTTCTGAGCATATCCAGGGCCTAAGCAGAAAGGCTTCAGAGAACGCCAAAGATACTGTGGAGCTGCAGGAGGATCTCAGGGAATATCTATGTGTATCTCCTCAGGGTCCAACAATTAGTAGGATAGAGATTTCTGAACCTGCTGACCGCCAATTTTCTTTAATAATCACAAATCTGAAATCCATAATCCATAAGTTTTTTTTGCAAGTTCATACGTAATCTTACAACATATTTTATGGCAGTGAGTTTCATAATTTAATGGAAAGCTTTATGTGAAGTACTTTCATTTAAATCTATTCTGGTATTTTATTTGGATGAGATTTGATTTTGGTATGAAGAATAATGAATATTGCATCTTCTTTAGAGCACTTTGTTTATAGACTGTCCTATCTTGGTTTCGATTTGGGAGGTGGGTGGTATGGGTTGGTATTTTTCTTCTTTTTAAACACAAGAGGCTACTTAACATTTTTTCTTCTATTTATTAATGTCACAACAGAAGCAGTCATTCAGCATCAAT
Organism: Ploceus nigricollis; assembly: GCA_013399945.1. Lineage (NCBI taxonomy): Eukaryota > Metazoa > Chordata > Aves > Passeriformes > Ploceidae > Ploceus > Ploceus nigricollis. Next base: position 457,765 of record VXBC01011261.1, read on the forward strand.
GAAGTATTTGAACAGTATTAATAAATAAGGTGAAAGGATAGCAGAATACAAAGCACTTAAACACAAATTAAGGGAAAAACCCTAAAGAGACAATGCTATAAATCTAAGCCAAAAAATGTAAAAACCCTAAAGAGACAATGCTATAAATCTAAGCCAAAAAATGTAGTTATTCAAATTCTTAATTAAAAATACTGTAAGGTAAATGTGTATAGATTAGTCAGACTCTAGAACTCATAAAAGAGGTAAAACCACAACATGAGGGCAGTTAAAAAGCAATATGAACCAAAAAGAAGTCAATGTTCATGCACAACACCACATCCTATACTCATGCTTAATCACCAGTTGAGAGGATGAAATGAACAGCATTCACTCAAAACTACACAAGATGAATGATTTTTTTGCTTAACATTTAATTGGTGTAAAAAGGGCAATTATACTGGAACTTATATTAGATTGGTCCCCCTTACCTCTCCCATACGTGTGGCAAGCACATTCTTCTCTCTCTCAGGAAATTTTCGTAGAGGAGCAGAGAGAAGAATGTGCTTGCCACACATACATCCTTACACCATGTTTACAAGTCGTCACATCAGATCACATAAGCACCATTCTAAAAACCATCACATAAAAATATTATATGATTGTATATAACTCTATTTTTCCATCAATTGAAAAATCACCCAAGTTCCTCCTCAATAAACTAAAATCTGGTTAATAAAGGATAATTTAGTCACTATAGATAAGCAAGAGCAGAATTTTTGTACTCAATAAAATACAATAAAAATGGCTACAGAAAAGACTGAGATTGCAAAGAATGCCAGCATTGAGTCAGAAGGTAACTCTCAACTGACATAACTTAGAAGCTTTAGAGATCAACAGAACAGAGACTCATTAAAAGCCTTGACAAACTAGGTCTGAAAAAGTGAAGACAGATCCTGTAAGGCAATATAGCATAACATAAAGGGGGCCATTTGGGAAGTGTGCAGTGAAAGGCGCAGACTCAACATCTGCAGCACTTTGCACAGAAAGATGTGTCAGCTTTCCTAAGTGTTTATCTTGGAGCCAGTAAAATTCTTTGCAAAGGCTCTGAGGAACAAACAAGGCATAACACATTCTTGAGAGGATACCTCTCTGTTAGTTCCAAATGTTTGCAAGGCCATGTACAGGAGGAGTGGTGTTATTCTGAATTTTGTCTCTACAGAATACAAGAAAATACTAAAGGAAATAGAGATGACTTCAGGCAATCTAAGAAATCTAAACCATAAAAGTAATGTATAAAGTATGATTTTTAAAGTAAAAAGGACTGTTAAACATATTTGTCTATTACATGAATTGGCATCTTACAGAAGGAGTGAAAAAAACCTTCCATAATGCAAATCTTGATATAACACTGAAGGCCCACTGTAAGCAGTTAAAATAGACTCTTTCCTTTTCTTTTTCCACATTTCATGCTCTTAAATATCCAATTTAATATAAAAGAAAAAAAAATCATCCAACAAGAAGTGATGTTTGATACTTAGAAAGCTTAGTAGGAAACCTAAGTACGTCCTAGCCCTGAATTAAGAGTACTGGTGTTGTTTTGTTTTCAAGTGCATGTGTAGGTCACACTACTCGTGAAAAGCTTGGAGGCGCATTCTGTTTGGATCTTCTGGATGTCTCAGGGCCATTCCACACCGCAGCAGCAGCTCAATATAAGGTGGCCAAAATGACTCATTGATTGTTACGTAAGGTTCATGTGGTGTGGTTATTAATGTGTTTATCAGCATCTGAAAGACCAAAAGGATTTAGGAAATTAACAAAACAGCCAGATTTTATCTCCTTTAACCAAATTTTTACAAATTACTGTGATGTAGGCAATATATGATATAAAGGACTACAGAAGAAATATGAGACCTGTTCAAAGTAGAAGTAAGGCAAAGGACTTCGAATTAGCTACATAATATCTTTTTTGATGTAAAAATTAGAACCAGAATCCTCTTTTATTCCAGAATAAATGTAGATTAAATGCTGTATCTAAATACAGAATTAGTTAATTGAGTTAAAAACAAAATCAGTTTTGTCATTCTTTTTCAGTACATGGAGATCATGTACATGCCCTCACGATACTGCTCATGGAGAGAACTGCACACATTACAGATTAAATAATCATACCCATCCCATGGTGCTCTTTCTATTTATCATAGATATTTCATCTTTCTACTCAGAGCCTTTAAATGTTATACTGTCCCAATTTTGGTAACTGTAAAATATTTTTTGTCCCTTAGTGCTAAAGACAAATTCAAAATCCTTGCTACCAGATTTTGTATTTTTGCATCCTAATAAAAGACCCACTACTAATAAAAGACCCAAATGAACAACTGCTCTTCTTTTTTAGAACATTCTGAAGAAGAATTGGTCCAGTTAGTATGTTTTGTACTTCCAATTATGAGAATTTATTCCAAATGCATTATTCTAGACAAATTTTTACTTAGTTTTTCCTGACTTCTGATACTCCAAAATAGCCTTTATGGCTGTAACTTTATCTGTATCTCAGAAAACATTTTTGAAATTTAACAGGGACTTGAAGCTAGAACAACATGACTCAACAAAGAAAAGCCTTCCAGAACACAAAGATAAGGGACATTGACACTTTAGGTCAGGATGTTGAAATTCAAAATGAGTCTGAATTTTTCAAATAGTGTCTTCTTCCAAACAGAAGTCAGACATTACATGAATGTGTTTGCATTTTCAGCAGATTAACTATATCAGAAAAATATTAAGGGCAATTTTAAAGCATTAGAAGAACTTCAAAATTATTTTTTCCGTAAGGGCCATGGCTACTCTGAATTCTGATCTGTTTTCAAGCTCTGCCTAATTTGGCATTAACAGGTATGCTGAGATATTTGAAGCATGTAAAATGATTTTGATGATGTAAGCCCAAAGCCTGGGCTTTAAACTATAGTACACTGTCATAGTGATTAGATAACAGCATCTTAATACCAGGAAGTTTTTACATATCATGTTGTACCTCAAGAAAAAAAATTTTCCCCAAGGACATCTTACATATAGAAGTCTAGAACTGTCTAAGGAGGGGGAACAGAAAATTTCACTTCAAATGCTACATTTAAGACAAGAAGGAAAATTATGCTTTGCAATTCACATTCATAAATTGCACTGTAATTAAAAATTCACACTAAGCAATGCTTCTGTACTTATAAAATAAATCAGAAATGCATGAATTGGATGAACTGATTTCCTTGTATGAGTTAATAATCCAGTTAATGCACAAGACTATTGGTCCTTCTGAGGCTACATATTAATTAGTCCTTCTGTTAATGTATATTTCAGAAATATTTTTCTTGAAACAGTATAAAATAGAGCATGAAAGGGAACAGTTTTTTTTGTTAAACACAGTATTTGTCTCTCCCAACATGAACCACTAAGGCACATAAAACTTCTTTGAACTAAACATTGTAAAATCAAGAAATAAAGAGACAGCCATTCTCCACCCTAAACTGAACATTATTGCCACACCTCTTGTAAAAATTTGGGGTTTACTTTTATAGGAATTAAAATAGAAAACTGACCTAGACTCATAGAATGGTTTGGGTTGGAACATACCTTAAAGATCATCTCATTCCCTGCCACAGGCAGGTGCACCTTCCACTAGATCGGACTATGCAAAGCCCCATCCAACCTGGCTTTGAACACTGCCAGGGATGGAGCATCCACAGCTTCTCTGGACAGCCTGTTCCTCACCACCCTCACAGTAAAGAATTTATTCTTGACAGCTAACCTAAATATCTATTCTTGTAATTTAAAACTATTCCCCCATGCAAAAAGTTGCTCTCCGTCTTTTTATAAGCCCCCTTTTAGTACCAGAAGGCCACAATGAGGTCTCCCTGCACTCTTCTTGTAGACAACATTCCTAATCATTCTAGATTAACTGTCTTAACTAAATACCACATACTGTTATTTATATAAGTAATAAAGACTATTTATATAAGTAATAAAGACTTTATCATCATCATCATCATCACCATCATTACATCTGAATATTTTAAAATTCCTCAAATCTCTACATAGTAAAAACATCTTACCTCTAAAATTCCTTGCAATGTTATCAGTTCTACAACTGGCTCTGCTGAAGAGTTCTGGAAAGATAAGCATCCCCCAGCCAAATTAACAAAACCTCAAACCAGTCAGGAAAAATGTTAATAAACAAAGTAAAATAATTACACAATTATTTGATTGCATAGTACACAAGAGATGAAAACTTTTAGTTAGATTTAGTCCTGACAGAAATACAGGTTGCATTTAAATCTACCAGTTCAAAATCCTACACTTCAAATGTAACAGTTTTTGAATTATCAAGAGCGATTAATCTAAAGTGATCATAATGTTTTCACCGGTGTTTACATTTAAATAAAATCAAGTACATCAAATTTATAATGTTGTACAGAACCTTCTGTGAACAAGATTTGTTAAGAGGAAAAAATATTTTTCATGAGCTTTAAATAAATGTTTGTAATACAAATTTGACACAACTCAAGCCTTAATTTCATAGTGCCTTAATATTTTTTCATGATTTCGCCGTGAATACTTACTTGCTTTGAATTCAACTAAAACATTTATCTTATCAAGGTTAAGAAATAGAATAATTTAAAATTTTGGTGGAATAAAAAGGCAATGATAAAATATCACTAGAAGATCACTTGTTTTCCTTTGTAGCAAGCAAATCAAGCCATTTGTCTATAGAGATTCCTTTGGCAACAATGTCAGTGGATCTGCTTGTACTGTTGCACAGTAAACCTGATTCCTTAATTTGCCAGTTTTTCTTTTTCTTTTTCCTCATGCACTTCAGTTTCAACAAAATTAAGAATTATTATCAGCATAATATTCCACTGGCTTTCTCAGCATTGCTGTTGAATACATGAGTTTAAGACCTAAGATATTACCAGTTGTGCAGCACCTTATACAAACTCCACTTCTGGAACAGAGGAAGAATACAAGTAAGAAAGAAGAATACTCTGAAAGGCAAGTTCTGGTTCCTTTTTCCCAGTGACAGTTTGTAATAGTCTCACCTGCAGAGAGTCAGAAGTTTCAGTTTCCAGGGAGAGCCTGCTCCATGGAAGCTCTGCAAATCCCGGAGCTATGACCCAATAAGATCTATCTATGTGCCTTTATCTTGATATTTGGCTGAGGCAATAGAATCTACATTACCTATCTGCAAAAAGCTCCTTAGAGCAAACTTGAAGGTACTTCACAACCTCTGCTGATATATTTCCCTGGTCAAAATTACTACTAAAACAATTAAGTAGCGTCAATCATTTAATGCTTATAAAGTCTTTAAGCAGGATGCTCAGCATTTCATTATTTAGCCTGAAAGGCACCTTCTTCACCCTTCCAATCAGACAGATTTGCATAAAGAATATTCCTCAGCCTCTGATTTTTCGTATTATTATCTTGAAAAAAATTAAGTAGATTTTTATCTTAGATTTAAAATGCAAGATCATTGTTACTACAGTCACTACCTAGATTAAGTGTTGGGCCATGGCAACGGAAGCCAACCTGAGCTGCTATGATGCAGTCTTCACTCCCATTCCCAATCCCACATGCCTGTTGCCTGGTGAAAGGAGGGTGGAACCAGATGAGGGAGGCTTGGAGCAGTTCAAACTATGCTGCAGCAATGTCCTATAGACATCAACCCTGCACATCTGCCCTCACACAGAACCACTGTGAACACAACATGCTTCAACGAAGTGAAGGAAAATGACTGATGTGCAGAGTTAAGAGTTTGGTGCTACTAGACTGTTGAACCAAGGTGATAAAAGTCAATAATGTGTTCTCCTGAACCAACATAGCAGCTAATTTCATTGCCAGTGATTACAATTTGTATTTCTGACACTCAATAAATGTAGGCAAAAATGGCTGGCTGCCCTGCCTTCACAGTCAATTACTTAGATGCAGATTAAGGGGTACCTGTAGTTAAGCCAAGTGATCCAAGTGAGTCAAAAGATATAGAAAAGCTGTGAATTCATAAAGAGTGAAAAGAAAGAAAAAGGCTGTCAGAAAATAGACTCTGTTTAAGAGTTCAGGAAATGAATAAATAAAATTTAAGCTAAGGAAAGATAAAACCTTGTGTTAAAATTAATCAAAGTAGTTTTTTTGTTTAAGTAAAGTGATTGGTGACAGCCAACATGGCTTCACTATAGACCATTTACATCCAACAAATTTAGAGGCCTTCTACAAGAGTTACAGTACTTGTGGAAAAGGAAGAACAACTGCTGTCATCTACCCGGACTTGTGCAAATCATTTGACACTGCCCCACATGAGACTGTTTCTAAAATGGAGAGACTTAGAGAAAAATCTGTCATATTTACTAATAATAGGAAAGAAAGGCATTGGTATGCAGAAAAACTAAGATTCAACAAAATAAGCTATTTGAATAATACTTTGAAAACAAACACCATGTCTTGACATCCCCACTTGGTATTTTTATGTGCAAAATATGTGCTTATGTGCAAAACAGAGATTTTTTTTTAATTAAAAGATCATTAATTAGCTGCAAATTACAGACAGAAAAAGACAAGGGTGTAATTTGTTGCTTTGGTGATGGGTGTGAGCTAGTATTTTATTTATAATATTATTTCTTAGCAGGTAGTAAAAAAGATGAGTCCAAGTGAAAACAAACATAGACAATGGTTATTACTAGGATAAGCTAGGGAATTGAAAAATACTGTCTTACAGGAGAACATAAAGGTGTTCAATTTGCTAGCTCAATTAGCAAAACAAAGAAAGAGAGGATATGAGACTGCTGCCATAAATATATCAGGAGGAATAAACACAGAAAGAAACAGAGTTATTCTAAGGAAAATTCTGGTGTAAGAATCCAGTGGATCTGTGCTAGACTTGGATAAATTTAGACTGGAAGCTATGAGACAGTTTCTAACCAGAGTACTGAGGCACTAGAAGAAAAAACACAGGAGAAACAGCAGTAAAAAAAAAATATTTGTTCTAAAATGGAGCTCAACAATAATACTGAAAAAATTATATTATGTGGTTACCTGAAATAACAGGGAACTGGATTAAAGAAATAATTTCTACTTCTGTAATGTTACGTGTGCCTGACATCAAAATCAAAACCTGCCTCTTTTCATAGATTTTTTGTATCTATCAAACAGTAATGGTAATAGTTTTATTTTTACTGCATACTTTGAATTTATTATGCAAAATACTCCCTGGCTGCCTATTCTCCCTGAGGTTTTACGATAATTTTTGACCCAGTTTGCCTGAACAAAATCTGATGGTTAACATTCCAAACTACTCTGTAATTATAAACACTTTTCCTTATTGTTCCAAAAACATTGTTAGACAATTAAATTTTGCTTTGCCAAGGAAAATAGGAATTTACTTGCCCAGTCAAGTAAAAAAAAAAAAAAGAGTCAATTTGGACTGAACCCCACACCATTTCCAAATCTGGCATAGCTTGCAGTTCAGTAAGAAATACAATATATTGCTATGCATCTCATTGGGTACGGGATATATGCATTAAGAAAATATCCAGCTGGAAACAGCCTTACATAATATAAAACAACCTGAAAAATATAAATTAAACCTAGAGGATCAGCTGTAAAAATGATGCTTATTTCAAAATACAACTGCAGGTTCAAAGCTAGTGACTTCAAACAGATACTCCATCTAATTAAATATAAATTGAACATTTCAAATTTAAGAGGTAAAGAAAAGTCTTACCTTTTTTTTAATATTTTCACCTCTCTCTGGAAGGGGAAAATGTTCATCCAGGAATCCACCCAAAGCACTCAAGAGTTCTTTCTTATAGGTCTTTAATTTCAATACTTTNNNNTTAATTTCAATACTTTATTTTTCAGTTCATTGAGTTCTCTAATTTTCAAACTAACAGTAAAAACATAGCAACAGAACAAGGGATCAAATTAAGTAACTAAAAAGTCCCTCCTAAGTAAAAAAACTCCTTATTATCTATTATTAGAAATTCAACATCTTTAATCACAGGATACAGTAGCATTATTTTCATGTTTCAAATATGGATTACTGAGCAATTATTTGATCTATTAAATAAAACAAGGAATATATTTTAAGAGTTTGCTTGCTGATTTGTTCCTCTTGATATTTAAATTCTTAAATTTGTAACTCAAAAATGTAGAAATACCTTTTTGTGGAAGGATGTTCAGCTTGGGTGTTTGCCTCTTCTTCAATTTTATTAAGAGTCTCTAGTACCTGTTTCTGTTCCTCATACCACTGCTGTTCTCTTTGAAACATGAAAGGTAGGAAATGGCACAACAGATAAATAGTTTCCCTGGGCAGTCAAAAAAAGAAAAAAGCTTACAGCATTCCGAAGTCCAAATTATTGTATTACCTTTTCAGATCTTCTTCCAGCAGTTTATTCTTTGACTGAACTGTTGACAGCACTATTTCAAGATCATTTTTTACTTTCTGCAACTATAAAAGAATAGAAATTAAACTACTGTTTGCAGGAAGCCCAGGCTGTAGTATTTGTTCTATGTAAGGCTACATCTGTAAATCTGATAAAGAGGGACAAAACCACCTGCAATTTCTTAATAAACATTAAATCTAGTTTAAAATGCAGGAGCTATTAAAAATGTCACTGTGACCAGCTGCTCATTAGTGTCTTTTTGAAGCTCACAGAGATTAACAAAATACTTAATTTTACCTGAAGTACACACATGAACTGGCCAGCTGATTAATGGCTGAGGAAAAAATGACTAAAGCACCAGGGCTCTATTATCGAAACTATTGCAGCTGCTGGCAAGAATGAATCCATGCTACTTGCACCACATAAAATGTACAGAAAATGAAGATGCATCAAAGAAAGACTAACTACATCCATGAATTAAATGATCTTCAGTGCTATGACATATCTGGGACAGGAAATACGGAGAAATAAAACTACTGCAGTCAGAAGCTATAGGCATTGCTGAATCTAGGGAGCAGTGGACTCTCAGTGGGTTCATTCTTCCATTATAGAATCACAGAATGGGTAAGGTTGTGTTGAGGAACACATTCAGTGCAAGTAGCTCAGGGTGCAGTTGCAGCAGAGCTGCAGGTTGAGCTCTGGCAAGAGCCCCAGGCAAGAGGCCATGAACTGCCAACTCTTTGTAGAACAGGAGGCCTGGGGATCTGTGACCCTGCCAGGTGAGGGGACATTGAGACATGGCAGGAGCTGATGATGCCTGTGTTTACACTGTGAGGGTATAAAAGTCTTTTGGCTTTGAGGGTATAAAATTCCTTTGTTCTGCGTCACTCCTCAAAGGCACCCACCTCAAGCTGCTATTATGCCATGATTAAATTATTTTAAGGATCAGGATGTGTGAGCCTAAGGGAAGAAGGAAACCTAGGATTGAGCTGGTAAGGACACCTGATCTGTGTGAGTGTGGGATGTGTAGCTGCAAATGGGCTTAGTGACTGACACCATGGCTCCTGGACTGTTGGATGGGAAGTTTCCTTAACCATTGTGACAGGCCACAGTGGGTCATGTGGTCCAACNTCTTTGTAGAACAGGAGGCCTGGGGATCTGTGACCCTGCCAGGTGAGGGGACATTGAGACATGGCAGGAGCTGATGATGCCTGTGTTTACACTGTGAGGGTATAAAAGTCTTTTGGCTTTGAGGGTATAAAATTCCTTTGTTCTGCGTCACTCCTCAAAGGCACCCACCTCAAGCTGCTATTATGCCATGATTAAATTATTTTAAGGATCAGGATGTGTGAGCCTAAGGGAAGAAGGAAACCTAGGATTGAGCTGGTAAGGACACCTGATCTGTGTGAGTGTGGGATGGCTAGCTGCAAATGGGCTTAGTGACTGACACCATGGCTCCTGGACTGTTGGATGGGAAGTTTCCTTAACCATTGTGACAGGCCACAGTGGGTCATGTGGTCCAACCTCCCTACTCAGGCAGGAGTCATCCAAGAGCACATGGCACAGGTTGCATCCAGACAGTTCTTGACAAACTCCAGCAAAGGAGACTAAGACTACACAACCTCTCTGGGCAATCTGTTCCAGTGCACAGTAAAGAAGCTCTTCCTTGTGTTCTTGTGCATCCCACTGCCTCTTGTCCTATTGTCTGGCATCAATGAGAAGAGCCTGGCTCCATTCCCTTCAGATACTTGTATAAATTTATGAGGTCCCCTGTTAGAGCACTATGGTCTTCTACAAAATAATGTTTCTTATATAAGCCTATGATTTGGATGCATTTTTTCTGCTTCCATACAAAATAGGAACACTTAAGAATTTAGCTCAAAGAAATACACATTCTGAAAATATGCTATAGAAACAAATATGCTCCATATATACAACATCTGAAAAAAAAGCTGTAATCCTCAAATATCAGACCAACATGCCAATCAAAGTGTGTAACCCAACAACTTTTTGATAGTGACTCTTAACAGCAGTCAGGTTTGCTGTTGTGAGTGATATTAGAAGGCATTAGACACAGGAATATTCTCAAGTCACATCGCATTCCTGTGTCCCATCAATACAGTACAGTGTTACCCGCAAGACATTATTGATTTGCTCTTTCTTCCAATGGAGGAACTCAACAAACTATTTGCAAATTATTGCCACAGAACTCAATGTCTAAGATAACTGACTCTTCCATGTAACATGTAATATTACATCATTTTCTATTAAGTATGAAATGCAATATATTATAACATTTTGTTTAAAAAAGCACACACAAATATCTTAAAGGCAGGTGTCAGAGAATAGGGTCAGACTCTTTTCAGTGGTGCAAAGTGATAGGACAAGGAGCAAGAGGCACAAACTCAAACACAGGAATTTCCATCTGAAAATTAGGAAAAACTGCTTTACTGGAGGGTGACTGAGCACTGGAACAGGCTGCCCAGGGAGGCTGTGGAGTATCCTTCTTCGAAGATATTCAAAAGCCACCTCGACACAATCCTGTGAGGCACTTAGGGGCAGGGTTTAGTGGTGGTTTTGGATGGTTTGACTCGATCATCTTAGAGGTCTTTTCCAACCTAAACTATCCTATGATTCTATCTCTAGAGGTCCCTTCTAACTCCAGCTGTTCTGTGACAAATTCCACTTAGCAACTAAAATTCAGTCACAGATCATCTTGAAAACCCAATTCTGAGTAGATCTACTTGCCCAAGCACTTGTGCAATGTTAAATGAAAGTAATCTTGAAAAGTACAGTGTGTAGGCTTCAGCCCTAGAAATGGACCCTGCTGCATGATGTTAAAAATGATGGCTAAATCTTTGCAAGGCATGGTCATAACTCTTCTTGGCACAAGATCTCTGTCTCCTGGTGGCACCCAGCACAATGGGATTCCAATCCTAAGTCAGGCCTTGCAGCATTAATGTAGCAGGGCTGTTGATTATCACATCATTTTCATTGCATGCAGATAAGTTTGTTAAGCTACTGTGATTAGATGGTGCGTCCAGAGGCAAAATACTGTTTATTGTGCATTATTCAGTGAGTTGTGCAATAAGTCGGTTTAAAACCTCACTCATTACAACTAGGAAATTTTACAAGTTATACTGGGGGGGAAAAAAGCATTAGAACAACATAAACGGCTGAAAGAAAATACACAGCATTTTAGCAGTAGTCCACTCTAAGAACAGTCATAGGAAAATGCAGCAATTGCATATATTGTTTTTCTTTTTTTTTCCCAACAAAATTTTATTAGACTTACCTCTTCTTTTCCTAATTCTAACAGTACATCTGGATTTGTAGAAATTACTGAAAAACAAAATGAATTGTTTATTTTTTGCATTGGATGAAAAATATTTATTTATACTGAAAAGTAGCTTGGCTAGAGAGAAATTTGTGTAGCTTCTGAATAACAGTTTGGCTGTCAGTAGCAGTTTAACCACATGCTGTGGTGTCCTGCTGGGCTAACCTACTATCACTATTCAGAAAATTAAATCAGTCTGAAAAAAGTGCACTGTTAATGCCTGTGTGTTATTTTCATACCTGAACTAGCTCCAAGTACATTGGCGTAGGTGCATAATGAATAAACAGCACATTTCTATACACTTCAAGACAACCAAGCGTGATTTTTTCAGCAGAAGGCATTCAATCAACTTTACCAATGTGGGCAATCAGATTCTTCCAGTCCTCCAACTCCTTGTTAAATAGCCTCCTAAATGCTTGATCAGGACTATAGAATCTAGTTTTAATAACTTCAGAAGCATGTCACCATCCTTACTGCTCACAAGAACAGCAGGGAGATGAATGGCCCAGCAAGGCCAACATCCTAACTCAAACACTGAGCAACAGCAATACCTAAGCAAAACCAAAGTACCATTCAAGATGGAAATTTTTCTCCAGAATGCTCCTACAAATGCTTCTTATGACTCATGCATTTTCAGAATAAAAATTGAATTCTTGTTTTTTACAGCATTCAACAGACTCTAGTCAATTCTCAGATCCATGTCACCTTGCAGCTTCTGCATAAACATATGACTTCTTTGAACCATTTCAATACATTAACCAGAGAAATGAAAGCTATTCTAACAGATTAAAATCTTTATAAGGCAGATTTTTTGTACAAGTTTGGGCTTGAAATCTCTAATCTTGCAAATAATTATTTAAATAAAAAATTCCTTAATCAAAAAGGAAATCCTTAACCCTCTCATGACAGCATTAAACATCTCCTAAATATGCACAGTCTATTCAATAAATTCAGAAAAGTACTTTCTTTGGTAATGTTATAGTACTTACCTCAAAAATTTTAAGAAGCTTTAGATTAGTAGTTTTAAAAGACCTGTTTGTTCTGAGATGAAAATCAGAAAAACTACTGATGCATCAAAAAATGCATTAAATTAAATGCTTCAATAAAACTCTTTTTAATTGGAAAATTACTGTTTCTAAATCTTGACGCAAAATTTGAGTACTCTGCTCCCAATTAAGCTTAAGAGCTGCAGAAGACAGTGGTCTGTGCTTTAATAGAGTAAGATTTCTTTATTTACATTAATATACTACCTACACGTGATAAAATTCATTGGTGCACTTCTATTCACATTCACTGGCATATTTGAAAAAAAAAGCATACAATTCTTGCCCCTGCCATTTCCTACTGACGTGATCTTTATAAGCCTTCTCTTACCAATTATTATCAATTTTTACAACTGCCTCATAACACTTTTTTATTTCTAGATACCTAATCCTGAGTTCATGCTTGCCATTCACTGTTCATATCGTGTGAGTATCAGAATAGAAGCCCCTGTGTTCCTGGGAAAGAAATGACTAGCCATAATTTAGTGAAGGAACAATGCAGATCTAAAACACTGGGAGAACACATTTATGCCAGCTGCTGCTGTAAATTCACTGCTTGCTCAATCCACAATAAATTAAATATTTTTCAGTTTTGTTGAATCGCTACACTTGCAAAAATCAAATTTCAGAGAGAATTGCCTAGTGATACAAAGTACAATTACTAAGAAAAATACTACCAGATGCTAAGAATGTAAAAGCAACTACTATGTTGCTTGTTTATATGTTACTATGTACATGTTTATACAGAAACTCATATTAAAAAAAACCAAAAAGGTATTTGGCAGAATGCTGCTATTTTGAAAAGAAAAACAGAAATTATGCAGAGACCAAAACTGTTCGAAATGGTTTAAAATATGGTTGCTTTCACTTCCTGATTTTGCAAAGGTAAAAGTTAAATTTTATTTTTATATGCCAAAAGCTTTTTTAGAAGTTTTAATTCAGCTGATTTAGCAGATCTAGAGCTACATAAATAATACCAGAAATTGAGAAAGAAAAAGACACTAAAGTAAAAGCTTTGCAAAATTAAAATTTGCATTGTGAATTCAAGTCTGTTTGCCAATATTGTGCTCAAAAAAATGTAGAACTGCCAAGCTATAACCTCTGAAAATAAGTTTTAAGATTGAAATGCTGACAGGTCCTCATTTACAGGAAATGAACGAGCCACTACTAAAAGCTAAAACCAAAGTAAAAAGACAGCCTGACATTCATGCTCTATTAGGAAACGGTATTAAATCAGTATTTCTGCTATATCTATTTAGATAAAGTCAGACAATGTTTTCAATTAAGTTATTCCTCCTTCAAAACAAATAGTAGGTAGAAAGAAGCCAAGACAGAGAAGTAAGCAAAGAGGACTCCTTAGTTTCACACAAGCACCATAACTCTATTCAAATTCTTAGCAGGAACTTTTTTCTTCCACTGGAAAGGGAGCCAAAAAAAGGCAGAGATTTGGTTGTAAAGTATTAATTATAGATAATTCTCTATTAAAAAATTAAGATTTCTAATAAGAAATATTATCATCTGGGAAGAAGTAAGAATGCTTGAACAAAGCAAGTCAGCAAGCCAAAAAAATAGGCCAAGGATATTTTTAAGCCAATAGCTTGAAGTTTAATATACGTATTTTAGTATGGAAATCTAACAGCCTCAGGTATTTTACCCAGATAAAAACTAAGTTCTTTCAATTAATTTGCTTTAAGCCAGCTACTTACTCATGAACAGCAGCCAGGAACCAGTATGTTCCAAATTCATTCAATGACATGCCTTTGGTCTACATACCTCAGAAGCACTGGAGGCTGACAGTTCTTGGATTGAGGCTTACAACACTGAACTATGAATTTATTCTAATACAGCAACCGTATGATGTGATGCAGAAAATACATAGACTTTGAAAAAAGTTGGAGAACTGCCTCTAATGTTGATCTGGAAAGGCATTTCCATTTGGCTGAATAACAAAACATTGGAAATCACCACATGCTGTCTCTAACACATTCTTATAATTTTGCAAATACTACAAAACCAAGCCTCTATTGGCATAAAAATATTCAAATGAGTCTATATTAATTTAAAGATTAACTAGAAGTTTTACTGGATTGACAAGCGCTAACAGGTCCTCGACGGGAGACATAAGTACTACCAGAATATTAATGATAGTGTAGTGTGAACTGTTTTAGGAATGTCCATATGGGACATCTGAAAACAAAGATTACTTTACTCACACTTAGATCCTGAATGCTTTTATTTCCAGTGTCTGGCCACATCAGCCTTGCAAGAGGGTGAAAGCTATCAACAGTGGTGCTTATGTACAAAGAGAACTTTCAAGAACTGAGGAATTGATACCTTTTGACTGATAATGCCTAACAAATATAAGAACTACCACTAGTCTCAGTGGTTTGTGCTTCTCAGGATCAGTAAGTGTTCTGGATTCCTGTGTTGTTTAAAAATTCTAGTGTCTCTTACCACTTTATCTTGACTTGAAATCTCCAATCCCTGTTAATTCAAAATAGGTATTTTACAACAGTGTAAAGGGCTTAGCACTAAAGGTCTATTTCAAAGTTTCAACTATCACATAGTGATAAAGGTGGGTATACTACACACCTTTAATCAGAAAAATAATCAGAAGATGTATGGTTAATGTATCAGCCTCTTAAAAGAAAAAATGAAGAAAATGTTATCTACCAAAGTATTTCTGTTCTAAAAACTAAATACAAATAAAAGATAGAGAAAAAACAATCACACAGGAAAGAATATGAAGGAGGGTAAACAGGATAATGAACTTTTCTTACTTGGTTAGGACATCTGCTAATAGTTTTTTTCCATTTAACTGACTGATGAATGGTGGTATGCATCATGCACGTATTTGTCCAGAATCATAGGATTAAGTTAATAGTGGAATTCACTTTTAATTTCAAGTTGACTTAGAATTGCAGTGCAAAAATAATGAAGAAATTAAACATATATGCTACTTTTTAAAGTAGCATTATTTTAATCTTTAAGTTGTTATGGAACGAAAATATAATCAGCAGACATTCAATATACTCACGGCCTAGATGAAAGAAACTTTGCAGAAGTTTATATAAGCATTCTTTACAAGGAAACAGTTACTTACGTTCAGGATTTCTTGCTTGCCACTGATGAAAATCTACTGTTAAAGCTTTCCATTGCATCATTAACAAGTAAAGCTGTGTAACAAGAGAAGAAGCATCTCTTGAAGTGTGTTGAGTTGCATAAACATTGGCATAAAATGAGGTAGAACAGGACAGAAATTGAACTGTTAAGCTGATACAGCAGAAAACAAAAGAGCATCTATTACAATAGAACACTAGTTTCTTCAAAATATTTTACAGTAATTCACAGGGATCAAGGAATGTACCTATTATTTTTTCAAAAGGGGGAAATAAGGAGTCAGAGTTGGCAGAGTTGTGAAGGCCCTTCAGAGGAAGGTTCATGCAGGTAAAGAAATGCTTTCTAATGTCATTTCTGAACCTCCCTTTGCATATCTTTGAACCACTCTGACACATAATATCACTGGGTATCAGGGAGAAGATATCAGCATCTCTCTCTCTACTTCCCTGAGGAAGATGTAGAGAGGAATCAGGGTACCCCTCACCTCCTTCTCTACAAAGCAGAGAAGCCCAAAGTCCTCAGCAGTTCCTCACAGGACCTGCCTTCCAACCTTCTCACCAGCTTTGCTGCCCTCCTCTGGATACACTCAAGGACCTTAACAACCTTCTTAAATTGTGGGGTGCAGACCTGCACTGAGCACTGAGGCTGCACAGCCCTGAATACAGGGATAATCCCCTCCCCTGTGGCTGGCAGTGCCATGCTCCAGGCTCCCAGGATGCCATCTGCCCTCCGGGCTGCCAGGGCAAGCTTCGGGCTCACCCTGAGCCGCTGTCAACCAGCGCCCTCAGATCCCTTCCTGCAGGGCTGCCCAGCAGCCACTCCTTTCCTGCTGTGCCTGCTGTTATTAGCTGTCATGCCATTGAGGCTTGCCCAATGTTCTAAGCTAGCTAGATCCCTCTGCAAGGCCTCTGGCCCCTCCAGAGTGTCAACAGCATCATCCAGTTTGGAGTCATCAGCCAGTTTGCTCATAGTGCATTCCAATCCCTCATCCAGATCGGTGATAAACACATGGAACAGAACTGAGCTGCACCCTGAGGGACACTGCTGATGGCTGGTCACCAGCCAGATGCAGCCCCTGCACCCTGACATGGGCTCTGCGCTTCAGCCAGCTCTTCACCCAGCACACTGTGAACCTGCTCATCCCATAGCTGCACAGATGTCCAGAAGGATGCTGTGAGGGATAGCATAACAATGACATTTAAGAAGAAATTACATATGCACTGACTAAGAAAACGTCCAAATAGGTATTGAAGTTACACCCCCTTCTCCTCTCATTTTGCTCCTATGTTAGTAATTTATCAGTAGTAATTTGCATTTTTCAAAGTTAGTAAGAGAAAATCTGTCCTTATCTTGATTCCTGAGGCTTCAGTTATATTTCCTCTCCCCTGTCCAGATGAGGAGGGGAGTGATGAACAGCTAAGCTGGCCAGATACGATTAAACCCACCATAGGGAACTGGCAGGTGAAGTGGTAAAGCCACTATCCATCATATTTGAAAAGTCATGGCAGTCTGGTGAAGATCCCACTGACTGGAAAAGGAGACACACAACCCTTATTATTAAGAAGAGAAAAAGAAAAATCTGGAAACTACAGATTGATCAGTCTCACCTCTGTGCCCAGAAAGACCAAGGAGCAGATCCTCCTTGAAATTACACTAAAGCATGTGGAAAATTAAAAGGCAACTGTTGTTAAGCAACATGACTTTGAGGGCAAATCATGCCTGACAAATTTGGTGGCTTCCTATAACAGGATTAGGGCATTGGTGCATAAGGAAAGAGCTACTGATGTCATCTATTTGAGAGTTGTGCAAAGCATTTGACACTGCTTGGAACAACATCCTTGTCACTAAACTGGAGAGATACAGATTTGACAGACCACTCAGTGGGTAAGGAATTGGCTGGATGGTCACACTCACAGGTACAGTCAACACTTCAGCATTCAGGTGAAGATCCATGATGAGGGGGCATTCCATAGGCCTTGTTTCTGAGACAGGCACTATGTAACATCTTTGTCAGGGACATGGACAGTGGGATCAAGGGCACCCTCAGCAAGTCATTGGCAGCAGTAGGCTGTGTGGGACAGTTGACATACTGCAGGGAAGGTATGTCCAGAGGGACCTGGACAGGCTTGAGAGCTGCACTAGTACGAAACTTATGAAGTTCAACAAGACCAAGCACAGGGTCCTATACCTGGGCCAGGGTAACCCCCAGTAACAATATAGGCTGACTGAGAGCAGCCCTGTGAAGAAAGACCTGGGGATCCTGGTGGATGAAAAGCTGGACACATGCACTTGCAGTCCAGAAAGCCAATCATAACCCCTGCATCAAATGCAGCATGGCCAGCAGGTAGGTCAAGGTAGGTGATTCTGCCCCTCCACTCTGCTCTGGTGAGTCCCCACCTTGAGTGCTGCCTTCAGCTCTGGGGCCTCCAACATAAGAAGGATGTGAACTTGCTCAAGTAAGTCTGGAGGAGAACCACAAAGATGATTGGACGGCTGGAATACCTCTCCTATAAAGACAGATGAGGGGAGTTGACTTTGTTCAGCCTGGAGAAGGCTCCAGGGAAACACTACAGAACCTTCCAGTACCTGAATAGGGCCTAAAAGAAGGAAGAGAGACTGTTCGCAAGTGCATGTAGTGATAGGACATGGGGAAATAGCCTTAAGATTACATAGGGCAGGTATAGATTAGATACTAGGAAGTAATTCTTTGTTGTGTAAGCACAGAGACACTGGAACATGTTGCCCAGAGAAGCTGCAGATGCCCCATCCCTAAAAGGGTTCCAGGCCAGGCTGGATGGGGCTTAAAGCAACCTGATTTAGTTGAAGGTGTCTCTGCCTATGCCTGGGTTAGAACTAGATGATCTTTAAGGGCCTTTCTAACCCAGGCCATTCTGTGATTCTATGGTCTTAACAGAAAATGAAGTCTTTTCAAAAACCCACTGTCTTACCTTGGCATCTGATGGTAGCAGTGTCTCTGTTCCTAGAAGCATTAGCTTGCTCTGACACTTGGTAGAAAAAAAAAGAAATAAAGCACAAAGAAAGTTTGTTTGTTCTTCTCTTTTGTAAGAACAAAACACAATTCTTAGAAATATAAACACAAATTTTTAAATATAGAAATAAAAGAATTTTAACTTGGATCTTTCCACATCCCTTATACCCCAACCCCGAACAGCAAATTAAGAAATGTTTTGAAATCACAGCACAGTAAAGTAGAACTTAATTAACTCTGAAGGAGAAAAGTAGCAGCTAAAGAAAGTTGTATTCTTTGAGTAAAAAGGCAAGTTATGAGGGAAAAGTTCATATGGGGAAAGGCATTGAACAGATAAAGAACATGAGAAACTGGGAAGAGAGTCATGGACAAGGCTGAACAGGGAAGCTGCTGAAAAATTAACACACTTTCTGCTACACTTCTGGCTTTCCAAACAGATTGCTCCAAAAGGAGCAATTATATTGTAATACATATTTTTAGTTTTAAGTCATTTAGGGCAGTATACTGTACAGTTCAGAAGTGGTCTGGCTTTTGGGAGAACATTACATCAGCTCTCATGACTGCAATGGGGTGTATATGCAGTCTGAAATTCAGCCCACCACAAATATCCAAGGCATAAAGAGGTGACACCTGCTAAACTCTCTTTTTTTCCTAACTGTCACCAATGTAACCTGCCCGTAACAAGGCAGGATGTATTCTACTAAGCAGTACTTTGGAAACCTTGCTGTTAATGTTTGGATAGCAGAACACTGTATAGGATTTTTCCCATAAAAACTGTTCACGATGACACAAAATCATTGGAACACTATATGCAACCATATAACCTAGGCGCTAATTAAACGACTATTAGATTAAACATTTTGCCGAAACATGAACATTTTGTGTCCAGGATACAAAATCCAAATAATAAAAAACCTACTACTTTCATCAACTGACAAAAATAACACATCACTTCTTGTATTATTTTGGGCATGCTGGGAATGAGATACAAGATATCAAATATTTTCAATTATATTCAAAATAGTAAACATTCAGATTTCCCTTCTAATGTGAAAATTTCAAAGAAAGTTCAGGTCCTCCAAACAAAAGTTCAGAAACTGAGACACAGAATTCCCTGCCACTTGTTACACGCAAACTTATCTGAACACTCAACAAAAAATAAATCCCATTAGTCTTTTTAAATCAACTTGTGTAAAATTATTGCACTGTGAGTTGTCTGTACTCTGTTCTACTTTAAGTTTGGAAATACTTTTATTTCAGTTTCTGGTATTTTATTGTTTTGAACCTACAACTCAGAACTCAAGCAAATACCATGTACAATAGAAAATTGAGTGAAGTGATTAAGACTCTGAAAATATAATTTAGAATACGATTCAGCAGAATCTTAAAGGAAGAACAGTATTCCCTAAGAACTGATAAAAGTTTATCTTTTCTGGGAATCCTGAAAATAAAAATAACCAGCCCTAAACTGTTATTTGTTAACATATTGTACTATGTACATGAGAAAAATTTTAACCATGACAATGTAACTGTGAGTTTGCAAGGGAGTAAGCATGGGGAGACATCATCATCCTCCTCTGCCTCTCTCTCCTCCAAGATCCAAAGAACCTGTGAAATGGAATCCCATCTTTTGTGAGGCTAAAGAAAGAAGGGTCTCTGTATGCTGGTACTACCACAACACAAATAAATTGTTTCATTTCCCATAATTTTAATATATACTCCCACATTAACTAAATCATAACATCAGCACATTGACACTACAAGGCATTCTTCACCCCTCCCAGCACCTCTACATTTGACCTTTCTGAAGATATTATCTCCTTTTTTTTCTGTTTGTTTGTGCTCGTTTGT
>VXBC01011261.1:478887-514801 GCA_013399945.1 Ploceus nigricollis
CTATAGTTTTAGAAAGGACCCAGCCATTAAGTAAAATCAGCTAACTATATAACTAAGTAAAATTAGAAGACACTAATAATTTACTTTTAAAATTGAATGATAAAGTCCTACATTTTCATAACTGTTTTGATTATCTGCAATGGCTTCTTTATTTTCAAACAACTTTATTATAGAAACAATAAAAGAATCTCACATCTACAAAGCCACACTTTACCTCCATTTATCTGCAAAGTTTTTAAGCAGTTACTTCTGCTCTGTCAATAAACATGGTAATCTATTTCTCCTTCAATTGAATTCAGAATATTTTTGATTAACAAATTAAGCACTCTCAAAGTTACTAGAAAAACAAACAAAATAACCTAAAAGATATACAGACAACCAAGGAAAGAGGGCACCTGGACAGCCAAAATAAAAATCAACCCAAGTTAAATTAAAAACTTAAACTGCTGAGTCAGAAAGAAACAACTAGAATTAAATTTATGAATTTGCATGTTTCTCACTTAAGAGATACCTGAATGACAGCAGCAATTAACGGGGGAAAAATAAGAAGGGGTAAATTTTTTTTCCAGGGAAAACAGCCAACAAGCTAGATGTACCAGATGCAGGAAGCCTTTAAAAATAGCTTAATGGGTCACTAAGCCCACCAAACACATAGGAATTAAAAAGAAACATTAAAAATAGATAATGATCTAGAGAAGAATTACATTTTTCTACCTTCTTAATGAAGCACAAATTACTAACTCAATCTTTTGTTCTTTTTCAGAACAAAAACCGAGCATCCGAGAAAATTATGTCAAAAACTCTATTTAAAAGGGGTGAAACATTCTACTAGTACTTGCGAAGTTCAAGTACCTCATAGCAAAGTGGATGAGGAAAGAAAATCAGAACATCTCACTGAATGCTGGAATTACACTAGAGAACTCAAACGTAGCCAATACCTCTACTAAGTCTTCCTGGCAAATTTGTTGCATTTAAAACAGAACACTACAAAATCTAGGTTACCATGATCTTATAAGAACTAATGAGCATAGATTTTGCAAAGGAAGATCACTATCTTCTTAGGAGTCTTGGAATGTCTCCATAATATAAAACAGAACTAGTTCCCATAATTTATTAAGACTTCTGAAATGCCTCCAGCAAAGACTGCCCAGAAGGAAGAAACTGAGAAAGAAACCAAGCAGTCTTAGCTTTTCTCAGACAAAGAAGGAGACAAAGAGGGTCTAGGGGGATAGTGGGGAGAGAGAAGAATAAAAGGAAGGGGAGAAAATGAACCTCATGCTTTGGAAATTTGAAAGGGGTCTTGGGGTGAGATAAAAATCTATTCTGCCCATATCCCCTGCAAGACTATAATTCATCACCATGAAAGCATTATATGGAATAAAACTCTGAAGAGAAAGCCAGAAAATCTCCATCACATAAAAATGATTAAATTATTCTGTTGTTAACTTTAAATTTCCGGATCAATTTCATACAACATTTCAAAATGTACATATTTTGAGACACAACAGGGCTGTCACAAGACAAACTGACTTGCCGTCCTTAATGCTGTGCTCTTAACTACCTTACACAGCAGACAAACTGAAGTATCGCTTTCAGATGCTATTTTCTCGTACCTTGCATTTTTCCCTATTTCAGTATGGTAAATTACATTTCTATTTCCACACCATTCCTGAAAACTGAAGGTTTTTTTGGCATTAATACTAACGTCTTCCCGTTTCAATAAGTTATTCCTTCTTATCTTGTTTTAGGACTACATAAATAGGTAAGAAATACACACATGTCCAAGTGTAGGTTCTATGCTAGCCAAGGCTTTACAAAAAAAAACCACAGAATGGATCAGGCTGGAAGGGACCACAGGGGCTTATCTGGTCCAACCTCTCTTTTTAAGCAGGGTCATCCCAGAGCACATGGACTGTGTCCAGATGGTGCTTGAATATCTCCAATGAAGGAGACTCCACACCCCCTCTGGGCAGTCTGCTCCAGTGCTCGGTCACCTGCGCAGTAAAAACGTTCTTCCTCATGGTCAGGTGGAACTTCTTGTGCATCAGTTTTTGCCCATTGCCTCTCGTCCTATTGCTGGGCACCACCGAGCAGAGCCTGAATCTATTATCTTGGCACTGTCCCTTCATACACTTATACACATTAAGAAGACGAAATGCATCATGTGACCAAGCACATAACGACCAACTGCGGGAAGGAGGGGAGAGGAAAGTGACGGAAAGTCTGTGAAGGAGACACGAAGGCACCTTAGGAAGCAAAACATCGGCATCGCAAAAGCGGTGAGACAGGGAGCCCCCGCGCCCCCGACGCCAACCCCTGCAGCACAACGGCGGGAGGACGTGAGGGGGCACATCCCCGCTCACAGCCGAGGGGTGAACGTCGCCCCTTCCCAGCCGGGAAGCCAGCACCCTCCCTGCAAAGCAGCCCCGCCGCCCCAGCGGCAGAGAACGCCTCCCGGCCCCAAGGGGTCGGAGCACCGGGATTGCCCTGAGCGCCGGGAGCCGCCCGGGATTCTCCCGCCGCTCCTCCCGCCCGTTACTACCATGGCCGCTTCCCGCCGTCCGATCCTCGGCGCTGACGTCGCCCGCAGAGCGCCCGGCGCGGAGCAGTGACGTCAGCGCCATGGCGTCCGCCGAGCCCGAGCGCAAGCGAAAGCCGCCGGAGGTGGTGGCGGGCGGCGGGGATCCGGCGGCAGCGGACGAGGAGGATGAGGAGGAGCGCTGGGTCGGGCCGCTCCCGGGGGAGGCCACGCAGGCGAAGAAAAGGAGAGGTAAGGGGAGGAGTGAAGCGCTACTCCGACTGAGGTCGGGATGGTGGGATCGCGTCCAGGCCCCGCCGGGCGGGAGCGGCCACGGGCAGCTGTCGGGAGCACGTGTCCTGAAGCTATGTCTCGTATATAAAATGAGCACGCTGCGGGGAGACCTTCAGGTGCGGAATTACAGAGCAGAGGTGCCAGGTGCTGAGAAAGTTGTGGCCGTTCAGCCTGCGGAGGAGAAGGTTACGTGGAGACCTCATAGCAGCCTTCTAGTATCTAAAGGGACTTACAAGGAAACTGGAGACGGACTCTTCGACAGGAACTGTAGTGATGGCAGCAAGACTAATTGGTGCAAACTGAAAGCGGGAAAATTCAGGTTAGCTGTAAGGGAAAAATTCTTTACTGTGAGGTACTGGCACAGGTTGCCCAGTGATTTTTTTGGGTGCTCCAACCCTGGCAGTGTTCAAAGCCAGGTTGAATAAGGCTTGGAACAACTTGTTCTAGTAGGAGGGGGCTTGTACTAGATGGTATTTAAGGCTTATTCTAGTCGCTTAACATTCTATGATTTTAAGACTTTTGTTTCCTCTGGGGAGCACTTTAAGGCCAAGAGCCCTGCTGTGCAGGCTGAAGCTATGCTGTTTATTGATGTACAGTTAATCCATCTTTCAGATCACCGCCCTAAGCTGGAGCAGCAGGAGAAGCCTCTACGCTGTATTTTGGCATGTGGCATTGATGTGTGCAGCAGCTTCCAGCTCTTTGGATATCACTTTAAGTTTTAAGTAAAGAAAATAATATTCATCAGATGTAAACATGCAAGTTCAATAAAAAAATACCGTTGCGCAGGTGTTAACAAGTAGGATCTAAAAATCAGAAACAAAACTCAAAATCAGATTATTTTAGGTCAGCCAGTTAAACAGTGAAACAGTTAAACAGCACTTAAAATTTAGACTACAGGACCTGTGTGGGACCACAAATCTCGTAAAAACAGCAGAGGTACACATGGTTTTAGAATGAAATGAGGTTCAGATGAGATGACCTTCTGTCTTCTGGCAGTAACTTGAAAACTGTTGATTGACTTTGTTTTTTTGGAAACAATAAGATGGTTACTGTAACAGTTGCTTTAAGAGGGAGGAATGATATGAGTTAAAGCAGCATTTGAGTGGCTTTAGTCCACAGAAAATGTGTAAGTCTGAGTGCAAAGGCAGAGCTAAAAGCCCTTTAATTATGTTTGCACAAAATCCTGCATATTTTTGACTAAATATGAGTAAGCAATAGAAGGATAAGTAAAAGAGAACAAAAGGTAGATGTAACTTCATGAAAAGAAAAATCCTGACTTTTCTTTCTATTCTGTGTAGTTCTTGAGTTCGAGCACGTTTATCTTGAAAATCTACCATCGGCTTCAATGTATGAACGCAGTTACATGCACAGAGATGTTATTACACACGTAGCATGTACGAAGTAAGTGTTTTTGTTTTCCACTGTATTTCTTTGTCTGGGGTGTATTTTTGTGTAGGCTAAGAAATTTTCACTGTAGAAGTTTTACAATGGAAAGTTACAGTGTCCTGAGGTGTTTTTTAAGGGGTAATGGGGTTTTTTTAAAAAATAAGTGGCTTACCTGGAAGCAAGATACAAATTGTTTCTATAGGCTAAAAGAGGGTCTTAAGATCCTTGTTAAAATATGCAGGAAATACAGGACTAAGATTAATTTACTCCCTCTGAAAAAATACCATTCACTAGAATTGCAGAGATCACACACACACACACACACACATGCACGCACACATAGTAACTACCATGAAACCAGACTTAAAATAGGACTTATATTTACATATTCAAAAAGGGTAGTGTTATATTTTTCTTCAGTTTGACTTTTCATAGATTAATCCAGAATGCACTAAAATACCTGTTTTGTTTTTCCAGGAGTTATAGTACCCATTCAGACAGACTGTCACAGTAATTTCTTGAGATTTCATTCTCTGGACAGTCTTAATTCTAGTGCAAATTACTGACTAGTGGGAAGGTGCATCATGTGTGCATCTGTTTTCTTGGTTTTATTTTTCTTTTCTAATTGTAGGACAGATTTTATCATAACAGCCAGTCATGATGGACATGTAAAATTCTGGAAGAAAATAGAAGAAGGGATTGAATTTGTTAAACACTTCCGAAGTCACTTGGGTGAGAAGTTGCTCTTTCTTATCTAAACGACTTTACTTTTTCCTCTCCCTTGCTCTTTGTTGTTTTGAAGAGAGAGTGCAAATAGAGAGAGAGATTCTGGGGTTCCTTTAGTGCAGTCAGAGATTAAATGATATCTACCAATCTTCCTTTTATTCCACTGTCCTGTTACATTTTGCTCCTAAGCTGTAGCAGGGATAGGATGAAAATGAAACATCAAAATGAAAACTGAAGTCTTTGCGTTGCGTTGTGCCCGATTGTGGAGAGATTATCTGGGACATAAGTGAACAAGATACACAAAAGAGTTCATAAAATCCAGAGAAATTCAAAAAGATGTTGTTTTAAATAAGGGTACCTCAGTCTTTTTTTTTTTTTTCCTTGCAGTGTGTTAAAAAAGCAGTTATTTTCATCTGGAATACTGTAACTATAGAGTAAATTCTGCAGTATTGTTATAATTATCAGACAAATTGCAATTACGGGAAACTTTAACCCAATATTCTGAGCTAATAAGTACACAAAGGTTTTCAACACAATGTTAAGTATTAAATACACTGGACAGAAAATTATATTCTCAACAGTATTAGAAATTATGATATGCCTGAAGGAAAAAAAATCCAGTTTGATATGCAGAATGTTACACTAAGAAAAATATTTAATAATACATAGTAAAAGCATAGTTTCCTTTTAGAGTTACAAGAAATAAAGTCTTGTTTTGATCTTAACCTTCAGCTTCTTATTATATATAGAAGCAAAAGGTGTGAACAAACCCTACCATGTGAACATCAACGTTGTGAGAACTTTATGGCAGGCTCCGTTACAGAGGGGGTTTGATTATCGTGGGTATGCTAGTATGTAGAGTTCTGCTGCTTTTACCCTGTTGAGAGATGCAAGCTGAGGAGGACGTGATGTTTACCCCATCATAATGTTCTCAAGTTTCTAAAATCAACATTTTAAACTAAATTTACTGCCATTATAGTATTTTACTATGTTTTTTGTAAATTGTTCGTTATCACATACCTGAGTCTAAACACTGATAGGCCATAAAATGTTGTTTTGTGAATTTTATTTTTTTAAATAATATTTTACTGAATTCAGATAGAGTTTTAAATGGAAAAGGTGACAAAGCAGTTGGGAAACAGGTTTAAGCCTCTGTAGGTTTTCCATACGTAATACTGAAATGAAGGATGTCCTTTCCTCTTTCTTAATAGTATCTTAAATTAATTCACAGGTGTTATTGAGAGTATTGCTGTTAGTTCAGAGGGGGCATTATTCTGTTCTGTTGGAGATGACAAAGCAATGAAGGTGTTTGATGTAGTCAACTTTGACATGATCAACATGCTGAAACTTGGGTAAGTTACTTAGTTCTCAGAAGTGTTCTTTTGAGATTATCAGTGGGGGTTGTTTTGCTAAGAGATAAGTCAGTAATTTAGAGTTCTTGAGTTTTTCCCTTTCCCTCATGCCCCTGTCATATGAAGTTGAGTAAACTGCATTGTCTGAAATGAATCCAATGGCTGGAGACTGCCTGACCGAATAGAAAAAATTGCTACTGGAGCAGTAGAAGGGAGAAGTAGGAAAGGAGCTTCCTTGGTGTTAAATATTACACACAAGGATGTGGGGTTTCTTCAAATATTTAGCTAGGCTAATTTCTTTCTGTTGTTCGGCACTGAATTTAAAAATTACCGTCTGTTAGTAGTTCCGTTAGGGAAGGGATTTGGCCTGCCTGTATTGTCTCATTTGTTGTCATAGGGATACAATTTCCTTTTTCCGCTAGAAGCAATATTGTTGTTTTCTTTAGTCTTGTAGCATTTTTGTAGTTACACAGTATGTACCTAAAGGATCTGGGAGAAACAGGAATAGATGTTACTGGAATTGTAACAATACCAGAGGAAAAACAACCGCCACACTGTTAAAAGGGTGGATTTGAAGGGCTGCAGGATCAATTAATGCTGCATCAAGAACAGTAGAAATACTGATTTCTCCACAAACCTTTTAGAATTGGAAAACATATTCTTCATAGTTTATGATGTATTGGTTAATTTTGAAACTGAATAGAAGTATAAAGTCAGGGGAAAAAAGCTTTTACAAAGAACATGTTATAAAAGCATACGCTATCTTCTTTTTTGTTATAGTTTTAGTGTCATGCTCCAGATAGTATATTTCACCTATAGGAATTGATTCTCTCTTGGCTGTCTGTTCCAGAAAAATTCCAGTTAGGCTTAAGCTTTTTGGTTTTGCTGTTATTTTTGATGTAGCAGCCTGGTACTGTTACTACATAGTTGGTAAAATTATAGAAAAAAGAAAATTATATTCAAAAAAGCACCCCTGATCTTCAGAGCTTTCCAGTTCTAACTAATCGATAGACCATGGTTCTCTGCAAATCTCCATGCTTTATGCTTCCATCTGTGATCTGGAAAACATTGGCTATTTCTGCAGAGACTTCATATTTATGTGATCCTGTTCTTCCTAATGAATTTGAGACAAAGTGTTTGTTTCTGTTTACTGACAGAAATTGAAAATCCAAATTATTGGTGTCTGTCATAATGTCAGAATATCATCAGTCCATCAACATCCGTTAGTTCAGTTTGTGAAAGTATACTAAACGTGTTTCCTCTAGAGATTGTGTCATTTTTTTGATGTTTGCAATTTAGTTTGAGTTCTAGTTTTCAGAATCTTTGCTTACAGACTTTAAAACAGACATAACTTACATTATTGACTATATCTCTGACTTGGTTTATTTGTAGATTACACTTTTGCAAGTAGCAAATTAATTCCTTCTAAAATGCACTCACAACCCTTATTGAATATAGGGGGATTGTCTTAATATTTTTTGTATCACTTCTTGGAGATTTTGTGGTTTTGTGGGTTTTTTTCTGGCAAGATCTAGTTGAACTTTTGCAGAAGTGTATGGCAGTGGTACAGTTGTCTTCATTTCTACTGAGTCATTACTCACTTAAAAGATGGAGGAGAAATGGTATTGACTTATATAAGTTGAGTACTATTTATTAATGCCACTTGGGCTTTTTATCTGGATTTCTGTCCAAATTCCTCCTTTTTACCCACTTTCTACTTTGACTATCACAGCCTCTTTACAAAACAGTATTGAAGGAACAGAAATTGGTAGTCTTCCACTGAATGGTATTTCTTGGTAAAACTTGTCTATAATATGCTCATTATTAGCAAGATACATATTAGCAAAACTAGTAAATAAAGTTTAAAATTTGCTTCTGATGTTTGATTTCAAGTTTACAGCATAACTTGACTCTTATCTAATTAAAGCCATTCCTAATTTATTTTAAATTTTTTCCTCCTTTCTACTCTTTTTTGCAGCTACCACCCTGGCCAGTGTGAATGGGTATATTGCCCTGGAGATGCTATATCTTCTGTTGCAACATCTGAGAAAAGCACAGGAAAAATATTGATATATGATGGACGAGGAAATAACCAGCCACTTCATGTTTTCGATAAACTCCACATGTCCCCGCTTACTCAGATACGCCTGAACCCTGTCTACAAAGTAGTTGTGTCTTCTGACAAGTCTGGAATGATTGAGTACTGGACTGGTACTCCTCATGAATATAAATTTCCCAAGAATGTGAACTGGGAGTATAAAACGGATACCGATCTATATGAATTTGCTAAATGCAAGGCTTACCCGTCCAGTATAAGTTTTTCACCTGATGGCAAGAAAATGGCCACTCTTGGGTCTGACAGAAAAGTTAGAATTTTTCGTTTTCTGACAGGAAAGCTCATGAGAGTCTTTGATGAATCTCTGAGTGTGAGTTTTGTCTTGTTTCTCCTTCTTTGAATTGTTTTCTCTACTTACTTGAATTTGTTTGCCAACACATTCACCTAAGCTATAATTTATTTCTAAAGGCAAGCTTCCTTTATATATTTTTCTTGCAAAAAAGGCCTCTGTGTTCTCTTGCTTAGAGAGTCTCTTAGATTGCTTTGCCCCAAAATGAATTCTTACTGGTTTATGTTACCTACATAGTGAAACAGAGTTGTTAATTTTAATTTCTGTTTTCATGCTACTAGATTACATTTAACTAGAAAGCAATTGTGGAAGATGGTGGAAAATGCCCATTGCAAGTAATATCATGATAATGAATTAAATTCGTCATTTTCTAAGGAATTTGATAGACAACCGCACACTTTCATGTGCTTAAGCCTAGTCCTACAACATACCTGTTGTATCATTAAAATAAAGGGAGTATTACTTGTATTTACCTAAATCCTTCAGTTAAGTTTGAATGGAGTAATCTCACTTGAATTCAGTATTTTCTAATAATGTGAATCAGTGTTTTACTGGATAAAAAGTTTAAAATATGTTAATATAGTAGTGCTGGGGTTTTTTTTTTGTAGATGTTTACTGAACTTCAGCAGATGAGACAGCAACTGCCTGACATGGAGTTTGGCCGGCGTATGGCAGTTGAGCGTGAGCTAGAGAAAGTGGATGCAGTAAGATTAATTAATATAATTTTTGATGAAACTGGACACTTCGTTCTTTATGGAACTATGTTGGGCATTAAGGTCATAAATGTAGAGACTAACAGGTAAGTTCCAGTGACACACATCGAGATAAATTTCTGTTTTAAAGTCTTTATTCAGTCAAATTTAGAGCATATTTAAAACTTGATATGACTGTGGAGGTGTCTGAACTTTTTGGTGCTGTTATTTGAGAGCCTTACATTACACTGTAAGGCTCCCATTCTTTGTAAGGAGTCATTGTCATTGTCATTGGAGATTAGAGCTTAGACAAATGGCAAGCACATGTGTATTAAAAATGTGTAATTAATCAATTAATCTCTGTTTAACTGGATGGGATAATGTAAATGTAAAGTAAAGGTGGATCGTTTAGTTGGGATTTTTATTGCATAAGGAGGCTAAGTGGTAAATTAAGGTAGCAAGTTTAAATAGAGAAACATCATAAAAGTGATTAGTAAATAATGATTTTGAGAGGATTTTGAAATTCTGCTCTGAATCTAACAGTCAGAAAGAAGACATTCTCTGACTGTGAGCAGCCGAACATTACACCTCTTTACATCTTGTATTTCAGGTGTATTCGTATCTTGGGAAAACAAGAGAACATCAGAATGATGCAACTGGCTTTGTTCCAAGGAGTAGCAAAGAAACATCGTGCGGCAATCACTATAGAGATGAAGGCGTCTGAAAATCCTGTTCTCCAGAACATTCAGGCAGATCCAACAGTAATCTGCACAGCTTTTAAAAAAAACAGGTTTTACATGGTGTGTGGGGTTGCTATTTAAATAGCTCCATTCTGATATTGATTTCTCTACATTATTTTTTGTTTTTCTCTTTGCACCTTTCTAGTGCTTTTTTAGTTGTAAATGCAGCTTTTACAAAGGAGTCTCTTTATATTGCAAGTATATTTAGAATTTTTATCTTGAACTGTCTGTACATTAACTAGAAACAGCTGTGACTTTTTCATAAATTTTTATTCCCCCAAGAAGATTATATCCTTTTGTTCTTGTCGAAGAAAAACCTAAGTAAGAACATTTAAAAAACTAGCCAGATTTTATAAAGAAACAATAAATAACTGTATGCATAAAAAATATAATAGAAAAGAATTTCAGACCAGAATCAGGACTTGGTAACACTAAGGGCATTATAGGCAACCAAGAAAGAAGGAGTCATCTTCCTGTTCACAGTTGGTTTTTAGGTGAGATGGAACCAAACAGACAAGCAATTTCAGAGTGGTTAATAGCTGATTTGAGAGGTCATAGCCATAGAGGTTAGAGATTGTACGGTCTGTTATGCCTTATATTTGCTGGGTTTCTATAATTTTATATTAATGCAGTATTGGAATAAGAGGATTTATTTTAACATTGTAGCACAACTGCAAAGCACAACTAATCCTTTTGGCATAAAACCTGCCAATTTTGTTTGAGTATAGCAGAACAACCTGGTATTCTGCACCTCACTTTAAAGAAAAGATTCTGATCTGGTGCAGACTCCTGTTGTAAAGGGGAAAGTTTAAAGATAACAGATTACTAAAAGTTATTTGTATTTGCATGTAGTTTGACTGGAATTTGTGACTGTGGAAATGCTGGTAACACAACACAGCAGTCCAAGGATAGACTGTAGGACAGATTGTCTGTGAATTGTCTTTGTACATTTCAAATTGAATTGGGTGTTCAGCAGGTTGAATAATGGGATTGATGTGTTGTGTGCAGAGCAGTGTGTATTTTAAGAGGAAAAAAGAATAAAGCAGTTAACCTTCTGTTCTTTTGTGCTTCAGTTTACTAAACGTGAACCAGAAGACACGAAGAGTGCAGATTCTGACAGAGATGTATTTAATGAGAAGCCTTCTAAAGAAGAGGTCATGGCAGCCACTCAGGCAGAAGGTCCCAAAAGAGTGTCAGACAGTGCCATCATCCACACAAGCATGGGAGATATTCATATCAAGCTTTTTCCTGTTGAGTATGTACTTGCTGTTTTTTCTGTTGCTTTGGTTTTGTTGCTTTCTTCTGTCCCTTGTGGTAGCAGTATCCAAGAATTATCTCATGCTAGAAATAATTATTTTCTTTCCCTTTTTCTACTGTTTTTGTTTCCTGACAGTTTCTTTATATGCCAAGGTAGGAATGTGACTCTTAACAAACGAAAATAAAGTAGGGTAAAAATAGGTCAGAATAACAGTCTGAGGCACAGGAGTTTTTGGAATTGTATTTGGGTTTATTTAGTTACTGATTCAGGGAGGGTATTCCTTTCTTAACTTTTGTTCTTCGACAGGTCATGATACTCTTCTGTGTAAGCTCTGTATTGTAAGGCAGTGCTGTTTGCATAGATCTTGAAAAAGAAAGATGATGCTGGCAGCAGCAGCAGATTTGGCAGCAGGTCTGTGCAAGCCAGAAGAATAGTAGTTGCAACTTCTGAATGTGGCCAGTGTACTACACTTTGTTATTGCAGCTCCTTTAAAAACCATATAACATTTATACCAGCATATAATACTAGTGTTGTGTATATCCAAAACGAGGCATAGAATTGAAAAGTTTTATGCGTGACAATTGCTAAAATCAGTGTGTCCTCCTCTCTCCTTCATGATGCAAAAATTGCAAATAGTCTGTTATTTAACGGGAAATTTATATAATATATTGCTATACATAGAAACCTAAACTATGTCAACATACTCCATGCTTCTCCAAAAAGAAATTCATCTTTGATCATAAGCACAGGTAGGGCAACCTCAATTCTACCCTCTAGGGCTACCAGACTTTTACTGCAATCTTCACCAGTGTTCCCTTGCATCTGGCTCTAGTTTCTGGAATTCATAATTATAGCATATAGCTTGTAGTCATGGTAGAGCTCTTGCCAGTGAGTGATGGGTCAAGCTACATTAATTCTTTTTTTTAATTGTCATGCTAATGTGTCATATCTGCATTCACAGTATTGCAAGGTGCTTCACTGCAATGTTCTGTGTGCAGTTTTAAATACAGCATTACTGGGGTTGGTTATTGTTAGGTTCCTTTCTTACTGTAGTATTTTCTCCCAGCTGAGCTTTAAATTAAAATCTCTTTAGTGTGATTAAAACTTTAAAGAAGAGCATATAGGATATGGCTCTGTACACCTTTGAATTCTTTGGTCATTTTGTTATGAAATAAGGTTGTGAATGACTGTGTACTGCTCAGCAAGAACTGGGACTGTAATCTAGTCTGTTCCATTAGTTATGCCATTGGTGCTCTTTTTCACAAGATAGCTTAGAGTGTTACTAAACCCCAAGCTAATGTTCCTTTTTACAGTTAGAGTAGAGTAACTCTACAGCTGTGGACTCAACTTGGCCATTTTCTCCTTACTGGGAGTGCAGATGGAAAGCTGGGGAGCCTATAGTCAGTGGTGCCTTGAACTAGGCCTTCAGGAGACAGATGTGGTTTCTGGCTCACATGGTTTAACCCGAGCCAGCAACGAAGCCCCCCAGAACCACTCGCTCATATCCCTCTTGGTGGAATGGGAGAGCACTGGAAGAGTAAGAGTGAAAACACTTGTGAGTTGAGGTACAGACAGTTTAATAGGGAAAGCAAAAGGCATGCACCCAAGCAAAGCAAAACAGGGAATTGGACAGGCAGATGTTCCACTATCTCCAAGAAAACAGGGCTCCATCACATGGAGTGAGTACTTAGGAAGGCAAATCACCATTACTCTGCATGTCCCCTGCTTTTTCTCCTCAGCTTTTATGTGCTGAACATAATGCCGTATGTGCAATGGAGCACCCCTGTGGTCAGCTGGGTTTAGCTGTCTGAGCTAGGTCCCCTCTCAACACCTACAGCCCCAGCCTCCTCACTGGCAGGGTGGGATTAGGAGCAGAAAAGGCCTCAACAGTGCATAAGCCCTGCTCAGCAAGAGCTGAAACATCCCTGTGCTATCAACACGGCTGCTGCCTTTCTGTGTAATCACGCAGCTTTGTACCTCTCAAGCTTTTTGCTTTCAGCTCTTTTTGAGCTTAGGTTTGAGGAGCTGGAGATTTTTTTTTTTTCCTTATTTGGCTAAATCCCTTTCTACAGAGTCCTGAAACACTGCACAGCACAAGGGGGTCTTAGGCCCAGCTGAAATCTTTATGGCCCTGTCACCAGATAAATATTGTTGTGTTTTCTGTTACATGATGCTAGGTGCCCCAAAACAGTGGAAAACTTCTGTGTGCACAGCAGGAATGGTTACTACAATGGACACATAATTCACCGTATCATCAAGGTATGATTTGTTAATTTATGTCATGTACTCTGGTGGTCAGTCCTCTGTTAATATTTCCATTTCCCTTTTGTACACCGGATTATTGGTGTGCCTGTAGAGTTCCTTGTAAATTCTGAACAGCTCTGATGTTCTGAACAGCTTTAGCATTTACTAAAGTTGTAGTAGCTGTTCTGCAGCTGATAAGGTAGCAGAAAACAGAAAATTGAAAGATGAGTCCTGCTATCCTGCTTGAATTAAAAGTTTGCTTCATGTCAGAAGGCCTTTCTTGTAAGGCTTCTTATTTCTGTCACAGCAGAATCAAGGGATAGAGCCTAAGAATTTGCAAAAGGCAGAGATAGTCAGGTTTCTGTCCTTCATTGTCAGGAATAGTGAGCAACCTTGCTTTTCCTCAGGTACTTGATAGACACTTAAAAAGGCCTTAAATGCTTTCTCCCTTACACACAACATTTTAACACATTTTGTGGAAACTTTGAAGTAAGTTTGAAAAAATGTCACCTAGAATATAACACTTATGGTTATGTATTTTGTGCAGTAATGTGATAACATATAATTTCTGTGCAGGGTTTCATGATTCAGACTGGTGACCCAACTGGTACAGGAATGGGAGGTGAAAGTATTTGGGGAGGAGAATTTGAAGACGAGTTTCATTCAACTTTACGACATGACAGACCATACACACTCAGCATGGCTAATGCAGGACCAAATACCAACGGATCCCAGTTTTTTATAACAGTAGTGCCAACTGTAAGTATACTAAAAGCTCAGTTTAAGGCCTGAGAGGCTACGTAGATTGTAAAAAATCAACTTTTTTCTCATGGAAAAAGGAACACACTAGTATTTTACAAATAAATGATGCAATGATATGTAGCGTAGAGGCTTCACTGAAACTGTCCCTTACAAGATACAAACTTGTGATCAAGAGGCCTTTTGCCTTTAAATGGAGTGAGGGTGGTGTAAAATTCCTAGGCATGTTTGCAGTCATGTATTACTAGAGTATCTTATGTTGATAACAGTGGTTTAAACTTGATGTAAACCTAGGTATTGCTTCAATTGTCTGAGGTTTGGATATGGTGCCAGGATGTCTGTCTGATATTGTCTAATTGTAGCTATACAAGGAAGCCAGTGTTCAGGTTTAAAAATTTAATTTGATCTATGTATAAGTTCAGAGCCAACAATAGAAATGTTGATATATGAACCTAAGATATAGAAACCAAATCCTTAAAAGTAACACTTATAAAAACTGCATTCTTATAGCACTTCAAAGTAATATTAAAAAAAAACCTATGTATCATAGTTCTGAGGTTTATTAAGTTGTATGAGGGCCTTATATTCAAATTGGGCATACTATACATACAATACATACAATTCAATATAAGTATTGAATTGGGTAGTATTCTGTACTGGCACTTAAAATTCCTCTGTGAAAATAACATGAAACAGAGAGACTGAAACAACATTTCTGTGAACTGAGAATACACTTTAAAATGAACTATACAATGCTACTGCACTGGTAGAACATGACCTCTGTAGTACTTTAATAAAGCAATTGAAAAGGTAAGTTCAAATGCATATGAATATGTGTTAGCTGCATTCTAGTATTTCCTTGCATGCTGATGTTTACAGGGTGTTAGGTTCCATAGTCTGGACACAAAATGTATCAATGTACACTTTATTTTTGACCTGGTACCTAACCTACATGCTGCTTTCTATTTTAATATGCTTTTCTTTTTCTCCTCTGCTTTCAAACAGCCATGGCTCGACAACAAGCACAGTGTGTTTGGACGGGTGACTAAAGGAATGGAAGTTGTTCAGAGAATCTCAAATGTCAAAGTCAATCCCAAAACTGACAAACCCTATGAGGATATCAGCATCATTAATATAACAGTGAAGTAAGGCAGGCGTTGAAGGTTCCAGCTTAAGCAGAAAAAAACTGAGCATGTGGGACCTAGGAAGGACAAACATTTCTGATAGTTCCTAGATATAGCAAATACCGGGACAGAGCAATCACCAGTTCTGCTATTTTTAATGTACCTAAAGTGCCCTAATTCTGCATTTCTGGTAACTTTGTATTTTAAAGTAAAAACATCTACATCTTTCTTACAAAGACTACTGTCTTTCTTGCATCTCTTCTATACAAAATTAAAGATAAAAACCCCCACCATGTCCCATGATAGTGTTTGTAACTTTTTCACGTTTATTTGCATCTTTCATATTTAATTAATCTGTTTCACAGTACTGAAATATTTGACAAAGGAGAAGGCCAGAAATACTAAGTTGAGTGAACTTCTCAATCCTTTGTACTTGTATCAAAAATTAAATTAAGTTATGGTACTGTTGGCTATGAAAAGCAAAGAATGTAACCTACCTCTATTCTTTAAAAATAGTTGTGTACACGTCTCTATCCAAGAGTAATGATCAACTCTTAAAATGCTAGTGTATAAATTCCTTTGCAATTTGTTTGATTTTTCCAGTGATTTCTTTCTTTCATGTTTGTTTTCTCTTTATTTTAGCCTAGTGAGTCTTTTTTTCTGGCTTCATTTTTAGCCAATGTCCTACAAACATTACTGCTTCTACTGAAATACTTATTTTAAACTATGATCATCATCTGAACTAAGCTTTGCTTCAGCTGTTTCTGATGGAGTTATAGAACAAAATCAAAGCATCATTAAGGCTGAAAAAACCTGGTAAGGTCAGTAAGTCAAACATTAACCCAGCAGCACCACCATCTTTACCATTAAACCATGTCCCCAGGTATGACATCCATATGTTTTTTGAACACTTCCAGGGATGGTGACTCCACCACTTCAGTGGGTGCTCTATTCCAATACCTGAGCCCATTTCAGTGATGAAATTTTTCCTGATGTCCAATGGTGATCTGAGGCCATTTCCTCTTGTCATTAGTTAACTGGGAGAAGAGGCCAACACCCACCTGGCTACATCTTCCTTTTAGGTAGTTGTAGAGATTGATAAGGTCTCCTCTGAGCCTCCTTTTTTTCTCAGCTGCTCCTCACAGGACTTTGCTCCAGACCCTTCACCAGCACCTCAATGTCCCTTCTGAACTGAGAGCCCAGCACTGGACACAGGATTTGNCTGGAGGTAACTCCATTCACCACCACTCTTGGGGCCCAGCCATCCAGACAGTTTTTAACCCACAAACTGTGCATCTGCCCAAGCCATGAGCAGCCCGTATCTCCAGGGGAATGCAGACAACATCCACAGGTTTTTTTCATCCACTGAATGTGTCACACTGCCATAGAAAGGGATCAGGTTGTCAGGCAGGACCTGCATTTCACAAAACCATGCTGGCTGGGCCCCAAAACCCTGACTGTTTTACACATGATGGCATTCAGGATGAGCTGCTCCACGATCTTCTCTGGCACCAAGGCTAGGCTGACCTGTAGTTCCCTAGATCCATCTTCTGACCCTTCTTGTAGATAGGTGTTACAGTTGCCAATTTGTAGTCTTGTCCCCATCAGCCAGGACTGTTGGTAAATGATTTGAAGTGTCTTGGTGCCTTAAAATGATTTAAAGCTCTTCCAACCAGTTTCATCAGTAACCTTGGTGGATCCCATCTGGTCCCACAGACTTGCAGCTAAGTAATCTAGCAAGTACTGGCCATTTCTTACTGAATCATGACCGCTTGATTTTGCTCCTCGTCCCTGTCTTCCACTTCAGGGGACTTGATACTCTGAGGATAACTGGTCTTACTGTTAAAAACTGAGACAAAGAAAGCATGAAGTACTTCAGCTTTTACTTTTTCCTTTGTCACTGTTTCCCTCTGCATGCAAAAAAGGATGGAAATTCTCATTGGCCATTTTGTTGCTGATGTATTTGCAAAAACATTTTTGTTGTCTTTTTCACCAGTATTCAGATCAAGTTCTAGCTGGGCTTTGGCCCTTCTGATTTTCTCCCTGCATAACCTCATAGCATCCTTGTAGTCCTGCTGAGTTGCCTGCCCTTTCTTCCAGAGGTTATAAAATTTCTCTCCCCATGTACCAACATGTTCAGCAGAGCTCTCTGTTGAGCCAGGCTGATCTCCTTTACCACCAACTCATCTTTCAGCACCTGGGTAGACTCTGCTCCTGCACCTCTAGCTAGCATTTCCTTCTGCCTTCCTGGACTCCATAGCCCTTAAGGACTACCTCCTACAGGACTCCCTCCATTAGTTTCCTAAACAGGCCCTAGTCTGCCCTCTGAAAGTCCAAGGTGGCAGAGCTGCT
Organism: Ploceus nigricollis; assembly: GCA_013399945.1. Lineage (NCBI taxonomy): Eukaryota > Metazoa > Chordata > Aves > Passeriformes > Ploceidae > Ploceus > Ploceus nigricollis. The sequence continues at coordinate 496,738 of VXBC01011261.1, forward strand.
GACACCTATCCTTACTTCTCCAAGAATCAAAACCTCCTTTTGTGATCACTTTGCCCAAGACGGCTTCCAAACATCACATCACTCATGCATTTTTCTCTGTTCACAAACAGCAGGCTCACACTGAAAGCTCAGACAACTTCTCAATACGTTGTGAATCTGGTTCAATAGTTACTGTTACTATGCTGCTTAGTTAAATCTACTTTATAAACAGTTACATTGATCATGGCTGTTTAAGTTCACCTAACACCACTGCGCTCATGAAAGACTTGGGAGTTTACAGTTCTGGTAACTTCATTCATGAATTGAGATTTGATGCATGATAACCAAATCTATTTCCTCAAAAGTTGCTGCTGCTATCAGGAAGTTTATCTTTAGTGAGATACAGGATCAGTAACAAAAATTACACAGGAAGCTAAATGTAGCACACCTCTATTCTCAGAGCACCTTTAAAAAAAACCAAAAAGGCACGTTTATTAAAATTAGTTCTCAAGGTTTTACATATTTTATTGAAAAGGAATTCTTTTCTGAGCAATGCAAATTGCAGCAGCTCACAAATTTCTTTTACGAAAAGAGCTCTTTGTTTAAAGAAATCTTTACCTAAGATCCACATCTACTCAACACTTTCAGAACCAGACCCTCATAGTCCACAGTAATTTTGAAGATAGAATACAGAAATAGTGATAAAACATGACTCTTCAGTTAGCGAAGACATACTATTTTTGAGATGAGGTTCTTTAAAGAAAGCCACAACACAGTCACTGGATGTTGCATTTACTCAATTTCAAAATTACATCAAGATCCTTTGAAAAGTTAATTCAGTCTTTCTAAACAGTTAGCAATGCTGTAATGAGTTCTAGTTCAAGAAATATTCCAATTACATATTCCATAAGTCAGTACACTAAAAACTAAAGTTCAGTAAAACTGATGAAACAAGCTTAAGTTTACAACTGAAGCCATTTATATGTTGTATTAATGTATAATATGAATAAACCTCTTAGTGTACTCTACACTGAAGAGTTCACAGACAAATGCAACACTTTCACATTTACTTCAAGCCATCTTAAATAAATTCAATTTAAAATACTTTCATGGTAGCATTCCATGTGTCACAAGCAATCACTTGTACTTGAAAATATGCATGAGAATTTTTCCTCTCCCCTCAAATTTAATGTTACATAAAATACCAACTAGTCACCTTGAACATTTTGAATTAGAACCATACTGAGCAGCATGTGTAACTGAAGCCTAAGCCAGCTAAAATGAAACTAAATCAGGATTCGTCTAAAGAATGCATGTTTTCTGTTAAAAATATTACAGGAAAAGGTATCTACCATACTTAGCAGAACTTGTTCGTATTTCGAAAAGAGCTGTGAAGGGACAGTCAGCCCTAACCAAGTCAGGGGTTGCTCTGCAGCACAGGCTAAGCAGATGCTCAAATCACAGCCACCAACTGTGTACTGTGCAAGAAGTTACAGGCTGGGAAGGATGAACAATTTTAAGTTTGGTATGTGCAAAAACCCCACCTCTCACTCCATTATAAACAATTTCCAAATTTATCAGGCTGTCTAAAGAAAGAGTAAATACTCTGTCTCAGTACCTGTACATGTGTAGGCATTGAAGACCATTTCACAAACATTAAACTACTTTAAAGCTTAGTGTTCCTTCAGGTATTACTCACGTCATTAGACTTTCTGAAGCTGCATTATCATAATTTACCTGAAACTTAAGTAAGAAGAATACTACAAGTGTAATAATAAGGAAGTAGTTACATTAACTGCTTCCTCTAGAAGAAAAGTGCAAGTGTACTAAATTATTTGTTTATACATTCTTGGCTTCACCTAAGGTATGTAGTAGGAAAACAACATAAAATTCCTAATAATACAACGAAAGCAAAGCCACAGATAATGGGATACACTTTCTTTGCTAGGTGAGGTTCAGAGCTCTCACAGGTAAACACTTTTCAGCATGGCAAAAATAACTCCACGTCTGTGAAACAACACTGTTCACTTGCACTATCTAGTTCTCCTGATTCGCCTCCACTCCAGTAAGAAAAGTTATGGTACAGAGTTTTGATCCATTGCTCAGAGTCGTAGCTCCTCTACCAACATGAAGAGGGTCCACGGCATAGCTTCTTTAGGTGGCAGTGGCCATGGACTTAGAGAAAAGGGAAGAAGAGTCTGGTGTGCATACCAGACAGAAAAAATTGTCTGCAAAGTTGCATGTCCAGCAGAAAAGGAGATATCACTAGGTCATTGCAACCTTCTCTAAATTTAAACAGCACTGCACCCATATTTCATGGGTTTCTGAATGAGTAATCTTCAAAAATAGAGGCATTGGTGACAATTCCATGTAGAAGATACAGTAAAAACTGAAAATCTAATTATGGAAGGTTTATATCACAATTTACCATCTACCCTTCTGAAGGCTTATAATTAGTGTTCACTGGTTTTACATTGTGGTATTGAATATTTTAAGGCCACTACCTTAATCTGGCTACATAAAAGCACATAGCTGGACTGACATTACACCACACCACTTCTTTAAGAAGTTGGTTTTTTTTAATTTAATTTGACTTCTTCAGGAATAAACTTAATTTCTAAAAGCAGATTATATCCCCAAGTATGCACAAAACACTTTCACCTCAGTATCACCATAGTATGTCCATAAATAATTCAGTGTGAAAAACCCAACTAACCCCTGCCCCAAGATATAAAACAAGTTGCTAAATAATGCCACAGCCCCTTTGCTCTGCAACACTTTTCTCCATTCTGAGTTTTCTTTGTGCAGTTATGCTGCCTTCCTGTAACAAACAAGGAGGTTAATAAATAATAAGGGAAGCATTTTCTTTACATGGTGTAGCTACATGTAAGTTCCAATGCCACCTTTATATTTATGGATTCTTTTGATATCGAAGAGTAGCACCATTTATCTCTAATTAATAGAGCTGGGTATTCTAATTAAATTGAGATGGATGTTGGAATTGCTTCATGGGAAAGTATTTCTAAACTACTCAGAATTTTTATAATACCAATTAACTACTATAACCGCATTATAACTATTACATGAAATCCAATGTATATTTCATCAGGGAAAAAATTTAAATTTTAACAATATCTCAAAAAGGAATTTCAAGGCTTCCTTGTAACACTCTTCCATTCCCACTAAATGTAGATGTATCAACTTTCAAAATCACTACAATGACACAAGTTTACTGAACCAATCAACCAACCTAGGATGAAAGTTTGTATTTTTTTGTAACCACCAACTTAAATATTAAGTCCCCTCTTCAGGGAGCAGACCTGGTGACAACACCCTAAATCGTGCAAACAAAACAAAACCATAAACTACAACATTAAATTGCAGCTGATGTAAAGTTAAGCCACATCCAGGACACCAGCAGCCACCAGCTGCCTTGAAAGCCAGTCCAATCCTTCATAAAGTCCTGTACCACTTCGGGCATCACAACCCTGAATATACCAGCTACGGCCACAGCAGAGTTTGTGGAGACTCAACAGTTCTGTGATTTCTTCCACTGGAAGAGCACCTGCTACATCCTGTAAGAGAATCAGATACAAAGACTGAATTATTCTTCTGTATTATATTTGAAGCCATTTTATTGGCTTAGACTGAAGCTACAGATCACATAACAGCTCTTCAAACACAAAAGACAAACAGTTAAGCATTTACTACTTGCTACCATAAAAAAAACCCTGGTTGATAAATCTACTAAGCACGCTTAGCACCAACATTTACTTGACCAGCATTACACATAAGGAAAATATCTACATTTTATGCTTTCCACATTAGCACTCCCTACCCACAGCAGAGGGTTCAGAAGGTTGGAATGTGATAGACAAGCTGAGGAAAAGAGAGTAAAACCAAATCACAAGTACCTGTTTATTAGCAAAGATCAAGAGCAAGGCATCCCGCAATTCCTTCTCTGTTAATAATTTCGCAAGTTCACTGTATGCTTCACTGACCCTGTCTCTGTGACTGCTATCAACAACAAACACCACCGCTATGAAAGAAGAAGAGAAATGTTTTACACACATTCACATATAAACTGCAAAATTAGCTTTCAACCTACACCATTCCTTTTTTCTAGAAGCTTTCTGTGTGAAGTTTCTCAGCAGTACACAACTTCAATTTTAAATCCAGGATGACTGAGAAATTCCTTAAACATTTCTGTATTTTAAAGAGAAGTCTAGAATTCATCCTGAAACGGGGAAAAAAATCTCTGATTTTTTTTCCTAGTCTAATATAAAGGCCATGATATTTTAACTACTTACGTCTAAAACCAGATTGACTATGTGTGGATTAAGTATCTCAGTTTAAAACATTTCTTGATCCATTTATACTCCATTAACTCCCATATGGCTGTCTCAGTTTCCCTTAATGGGCTGTAATATTCACAGGTTCAGCCAAATCAGCACAGCTTGCTTCAACTACAGACTACACAATCCAAAGAAGATGGCCAAGGGTCCGACATAGCAGCATTACATTTTACTATCCACTAGAGAGTAACTAAGATGCCAGAAAGACTAGAGAGTCAAGGGGGCAGAGCTAGAGGACACAATTTAAAATCAAGAGGTTTGTGACGAAAAAAACCCCAACACCAAAACTAAAAATAAGTTACTGCAGGTGTGTACCAGGGTAACTGCTTAGCTTCCTCTCCAACATGCATGACTCCACGCTACTTTACACAGTATGTTTTAAGAGGACAACAGAAATCCCAAAATATAATTTTTAAAAGTTTGAAAATATGCATAATTTAAAATGTTAAAATTTTCATTTAAGGCTGAAATAAGGCACAAAGTGGAGCACATGAGCTGGCGTTTGTAATTCCTAAGTATTTTAGATAATTGTGAATGAATCAATCAAGAGGAACTTCTTTCTGAACTGGGAAAAACCTGTGGAGGATTTACAAAACAACAACACAAATTTTTAAGTTCATCAATGTTTTCAGACTCAATAATCTAGTCTATAATCAGATACTACACTGCAATAGCAAGTCAGAAGTTACAGAACTTGGTAGAATTTTTTAAGTTGCTATCTAAAGGTTAGTAAAAGCTGAGTATTTTAAAGTGCTATTTATATTTCATACCTGGCAAGTACTGTTTCTCACATGCAGACTTTGGGACGCTGGACCTTGTCTGTTGTCAGCTACAACCAATTTAACAGAGGTTCTAATTTTGTTTGGCTCCATGAACTGTCTGATGGATTTATGGAGAATGCACCTTTATCACGCAGTAGACATTTTGACCAATTGGATTAAAATTTATTAGATCATGAATCTAACAGCTGTACTTTGCATTAGATGAACAACATTCTAGTGTCATAAATTGTTTCTCTTAATAATCTGTCTGGCTTTGAAACACAAGCTAGAAGACAAAATGCATTTTAAGAGCTGTATCAGCATTACCTTGCGTATTGAGATAATAATGTTTCCACAAAGGTCTCAATTTGTGCTTTCCTCCTACATCCCAAATAGTAAACTTTAAATTCTTGTATTCTACTGTTTCAACGTTAAAACCTGGAACAAAAATATTTAAATTTTACAGTCCTGCTCTGTGTGAACATAAAATAACCAAAATCAGTGGATAAATCAAACATTCTGAAAAGTCATAACATTTAAATTGTAGCTACTAACCTATTGTTGGAATTGGCTGCATGAATTCATCTTGCTTTAGCTTAAACAAAATAGTTGTTTTGCCAGCTCCATCTAATCCTAAAGTAACAACCCGAATTTCCATTTTTGGTCCAATATGTACCCTGTTGTCCTGGAAGAAACAGAATATTATGTATTAATAACAACAGCAAATTTTGGAAATTCAATGTAGAAAACCCTTATGTTTAAAACATGTATTTTGTCACCATTTCTAAAATGATTAAATGGATGGTCTCCAAAAGTACAAGGCACAATCATCAATCACTTCCAGCAATAATAGAAACAAAAATATCCAATGTCTGTAGTGAACCTGCAACTTCTATCTGACCTGAGTTACTACGTCCTTTAGAAAGTCAGCCAGTTTTGTGACAGTATGTCTGTATTTGATAAAATTTCAAATTATTTCATCATTCTTGGCTGAGACCATGTGAGTAATTGTTTATGGCAATTAATTAAGAGTTCTCAGACCAGAAAACTCTTTTTTCCCCCTACTTTATTAATACCTCCACCTAGAGAACTACTTCCTTGCTGGAGGTTCCATACCTTTACCTCTTCACCCTAAGCCTCTTCCAATCCTTTGCAACAGCAACATTACTAGCACTAAGCAGTAATCTGAAATAGTAGACAAAAGCAAACAAAATCCCCCAAGTCTTGCTTGGAGACAAGAAATGAGAATCAACTTCCCTATTTGTAGTTTACACCAAGCTAATGTTGAGTACTGAAGGAGATGACACTGACAATTTATGGCAAAGCATAAATTCTAAAATAAACACATAGGCTGAGATTAGTATATATTCCTGAAACACATTTTGAAGCACTTAGAACTGCTATCTTGATGAAACATCAGGGTTTCAATCGCCAGAACTATGTGGCAGTATATTTGTTTTCTTGCAAAATCCAGACTGCACTGTACCTATTCCACACAGCCTCTTATTTCTTCTTACAGAAGAAATACTACTGAGCGCAAAAATTCTACAACATCTCTTGGTAAAAGACCAACATGTTGCCAGTGTTACAGGACTTATAAACATCTATATCACATGATGTGACATATCTAACTATTTATCTTTCCATATACACAGAGATACACACACAGGATCCATTATGTATCTGGATATATTGTCATGATGACAAGCAACTGGATTCTCCCTTCTGTCATCACAGAAGTAGGATACTTTCAGAATAATCAGTACAATTTCAGAATAATCAATACAATTCAATGACCTTACACTATCACAATCCTGGAAGAGAATAAAAGTACTGTGAGAAACTGCTTCCTAAAAAAAATTTTTAAATATCATTATGCAACTACCACAATGCAAAAGTCAACAACATCATGACTGTAAGTGTAAAAGCCAGACCAAAGGTTCATCTCATCAAATATGCTGTCTAAAACAAGGCAAAGATGGACATGAAAGTAAGAAATAAGATAAGTACATAGTGATACTAACTTTCCTAAATAACTTCCCTGTGCTTATCAGCTTGCAGCTCATGGATTTCCTACGCCAACTGTGAAGTTTCTTCAACCAGCAGATCTTGATGCATTATTCACCTATGAAATTGTATGCTTGCTGCTTGAAACCTAAATGGGCCTAGACGGTCCTTATCATAGAACTCTACACACTACCTATTCAGTATGAAATAAATTACTTTATTTGAATCTGTGAAATGAACTTGTATAAGCTCAGCAGGTTCAGTACTACTATTACACAAGGCAGATGCTCCACAACCAAAAGACTATTTGAGATTTGGAAAATAAAACACTGAGACTTACTGCTTTTTAATAAATTTTGTCTAAGTTCTAGATATTTCGAGTCAGAGCTGAAATTCAGTGACAACACTGCAACACAACATGATTATCAGAATGGGTCATCTCATTCTGGAAAAGAACTTGTGGGCAGATTTTTGACAAGCACATCAACAGCAAAGGTACAGAGAAAGAAAAAACACAAAGAAGTATGCAGAAGGCTCTGAAAAGTCTAAAAAATGCCATGTCTCCAGCACTCTTTTCGCACTCAAACTTCAGTTCTGATTTTATCCAAAATTTCTGTGAGTGAATCTCCCCAGTTCTTCTCTGCACCTGAAAGGAAAAAGGAAAAGCAGCAGCTTTGGATAGAGCTGCTCAGTTCACAGGTTTCTTGCAGGAGGCAGTACCCTGGCTATGGGCAGAGCTTGCTGACAGTGAGCCAGTCTGACAATCCTCTCACAGCTCCACCAGAAGTACTGGTCACTTCGACAACTTCCATGGCTGGAGGGCAGATGCAGTACAACTTAAATCATCAGGGAAATGAAGGAGATGAGTGGCACTGTCAAATTTAGCCATCCTGTTGCAGTTTGCTTTCTCTAAGGTTTAGAATGAAAACAGGCTGTTCTCAGCATGTTTATATTCTCTCAGAAGGAATCAAAATGTGATGGATACCAAATTTCCACTTTTTGCACAAGTAGTTGTGTCACTTCAAAAAAAAAATATTGCAAGCAAAGCTGCTATTCAGAAAACTGTGTGTAGCATCTGCATATGAGTCGGTAATAATGGACTATTCATGATCACAGCTAGAAATTGACATGAAAAAAGTCTCTCCTTGTCAATTGTATCAGCACATTTAACTAAAATGTTGCTTAAAAATGACGAATAAAACCCCTTTGTGTCTGTATTTCTGCCAGGTGCATAACTTGATGGCATACTTAAAAACAGGTAACCTTAAGACTTCTGTTTAAGTAAAACTTGTTTTCTTAAATCTCAGTGCAGAAAGTGCAGAAAAAAAATTCACAACCATGATCTCTTCACTTTTTTATCCTTGACCTCTTTCAAGAAATTTGATGAGATAAAAGCTCTCTGTACAGGTTTACATAATGGCATCTTGAAGTGCCTTCCCTCTGAGAGAACACTGTCTTCTCAGATAGTCTTGATTTAAGTAAGGGTTAGTTGCCCATATTTAGTTTAATACCATAATAAGAATATATCTGTCAGTCTCAGGCACTGCTTCCTTAATAGTTTTTTCTCTCTGCAGCATGCACATACACAAATTCATGATGGCCAAATGCATTTCTTGTATATAATGTTCTACAGCCACTGCACTCATTTGACAGAAAACTATGTTTAAATAAGGATCATGCTCCTGGGTGAGGAGAATTCTCCAAATCCTCCCTTCAGAGCTTTTTATGTGGCATTTCCCTAGCTAGTTTAGAAAGAGGAAATGACACTATGCCTGTTTTCTTGTGTATTCAGTGAAAAAAAAATATAGGTAAAATGTATTCACTTTCAAGAATGAAAAGGATTTCTCTCTCCCCTCCTTAAACATCCACAACTTTCATTTGATATTAAATGTTGCTCTGATCTGGTACTGTCTGAAATGCTTTTTTACATTTTATAATAGATGTAGCCTTCAGTGTATGCCAGCTCATGAGAGAGACTTTTCCAGTAATATAATAACAGTTTACAGTTTTTTATCTGAAGATTTTATTTCTGCTTGATATCTGTTGCCAGGTCCAGATCTTTTATGTATAACAAGCCTCACTGCAAATCATAACAGTGGCCATCAGCATAAGAGTAATCTAAAAACACATTGTCGAGAAAGAGAGCATTAAGCTCTATCATATTTGAGTAAACAAAAAGTAAGAGGCTGAAGGAATTACTTTCACCTTATTCTTTCATGGCTGCTGCTGTTTTTGTGAAAAATTACACTTGCTTTAGCACCTTTAAATTTCAGAAATTAACCTTCAGAAGACTTCATAAAAATACAAATTGTTACAAGACAAAACCAAGTCTTCTGGGTCCCCCAAGCCTATTTTAGGCCTCCTGTAACACCTTAGCTAGCTCCTATCATTCTCTTTCCAAATGCTCAGAAATTCACAACCAAAATTTTCCAAGTCTGATAAACAGCTCTGAAACCCAAAGCCAGACATTCAAAACACCCCTCTGACTCGCAATTCTTCATATGTGAAATGTGATTACTGCTTCCTTCATGGAATAATGAGGGTTTGCAGAAGAGGTTTCCTTGGCCCTATCAGCTCTGGTCTCTGCTGAATAGGAAAGAGACAGGCAGAAGTGAAAATGCTGCATTAACATGGAAATTCAAATATACTGAGGTTACAAAATCAATTATTTTGACGAAATTTAATTTCTCAAGTCAGCAAGAACTGACATAGAATCTCTATGGAAGCATTCATTTCCTTACAGTAAATGCTTCAACAGTTAAATTCTGTTTTTTGTCTCAGCCACAATAGATCCTCTTCCTCTTTCACCCATTCAGAACCAAAAAAAACCACATATCTCAAAATACTTCTTGTTCCTTGAATTTCAAACTTATTTACTTTCCTACAAGGAAAGCTTCCTAAATAATAAATACTATGTAAATACATCAAAGAGAAGTACCATTATTAAACTTCGAATATTTCATCCGTTTCAATGAAAGTGGTACTGAAATTATATTAAAGCAATAAAACTCAAAAACCTACTTAGAAGATTAATCATGTTTAAGCTAAGCTATGAGTGAATACCAAGCAACTGTAAAACAAATGACTGTTTAATGAACTGAAAGCAATACATTTTTTAACATTATAAACTGAAAGTTATAATAGTAGTATTCCATTAAAAACAGGTGAGCAATCTCCAGGAAATAATCAGATATGTTTCCAAAGAAAGGTGTTTTTAGAACTCTCAAATGCTATCCAACTTATTTAAAAGAAAACAGCTCATGTTTTCTTTTAAAAAGAAAGAAACAAAAAGAAAAAAAAGAAAGAAACAAAGTTACTGATATAGTCAATGTCAAAAGAACATTTCCCACCCTTATTACAGCAACACAGTGGTTTGTTGCTCAAATTCCAGATTGCATTCATCATGTGATAAGACAATGCGGCTCTCATATTTAATTGCCTCAACTTGTTGCAACAAATACAGCATAATAATGTACATCTATTATTCCTGCTTTATTTTACATTAGATTTGGGACTTCAGTGGGTAACTGTACTTCCATGAAATGAAGAATACCTTTGTAAAAGTGACAGGTATGCTTGCATCCAGCTGTACGTGATCTGCAACTTCTGTAAACTGCTGCTGCTGTTTCTGTAATGTCTCTAGTAATCTTGTAATTTCCTGTTTGGCCAACACTACTCTGCAGTCATCCTAAACAGACAGAGAAAACAAAAGCATGCCTTTCCTTTAGTAATTTATTTAAAAATACCCCGAATACAATATAAATATGATTGCTAGAAAGAAGGCATTTTAAATAGAAAGACTCTACTTTAAGAAATTAACATTTACAAAATAGATTTCTTTAAAATTGCAATACAAATGAGTATCTTAATAGTTCTCCTTTACACTAATAGATACTAAGTAGTTCTGCAGGTTTATTAAAAAAACCAACAAACTTTCTTTATGAGCCACCTAGGAGTAATATAAATTATAAGAAACAATAATAACGATGTAACATATAAAGAACATTTATATTTTTCATATATCATTTAAACAGATGGAACAGAGCAACTATTTTGCAGCATATAGCAACACACTTAATAGGAAAATATTAGTATCCACCCATTTATGATCAGAACATTTGTACACTTAAACCTGACTACGCAACCAAACAAAAGCTCTAAACAAATCTGGAAAAAAGAACTACAAATAACACATTCATGAAGTAGCTTCTCACACTCAGTTTACTATTTGCTACACATACTATTTACTTTTTCCTATCATTAAACCAAATGAATAAGAGACCAATCAGAAACTCACACACAGCCACTTTCTTCGTACATTTAAGGTGTTGAATTACCCATGTTACAAGTGCTACTGAAAGCAATTTAATCCTAAAACATATTTTCCTACATTTAAGATGTTGAATTATCCACGTTACAAGTGCTACTGAAAGCAATTTAATCCTAAAACATATTTTCCTACCAGCCATCTACGACAACTAGCTTCAAACATCTATACTTGTAATTGCAACTGTAAAATCTTTCCAATACATTCTGTAGGGTTTTTTTGTTGTTGTTTCAGTCTCGTCTTGCCTTCCTACTAACCTCACAAATATCAGAAAGCACTCCAGAAAAATCATGCCACAGGGTTTCCAGTAGCTGGACTTCTCTACGCTTTTGTACTGATTATCTTAGGCTAACCCTCCCTTGTAATGAATACTTAAATCTCATATTAGACCATGACTGATTTAATCTTATAAGAAAATAATGCAGAATACCATCTAATCTCTTTTTTTGTAGTCTAAAATTAATTTGTACTTCCATGTATTTTGCCATATGCTACAGCTCACTTGCCAACCTACCTGTTGCAAAGTCTTTTCACAGTGAAGGCAAGCAGTTGAAACCTGCGACAGGAGAATGGTCATATCTTCTTGCTGTTGCCTAAGCCAAATCAACTTCTCTCTCACATGAGCATCAACAACACTAAGAGCCATTTCCTCCTGACGACAAAGGGTTTCATGAAGATCAGAAAAATAGGCTCTGACACATGAGCGAGCATTCTCTGCAGTTCCTGGTACCTAGAGTGTTGCAGCAAGAAGATCCAAGAGATTAAGGACACAAGCTGATTCCAGGAGCAAATTTTAAATTTTATTCCAGATTCTAATTTATCTTCACCTCTGCTTAGCTACATCACAGTTCAAGTCCCAGTTAGGGCTGATAAGACCTCCTGAATAATACCAAAACACTTATAGAAGTTATTCCTATAATCACATAGCTCATTTACATGTATAGACACCTCACTAAAAATGTCCAGGGAAAAAAGCCTCAATAGTATTATACCACCTGAGAACATACACAGTCTATACACTAGGAATCATACAACTTTTCCTACTGCCTCCATATTTTCATATAGCCTAAAAACATTGTAACACACAAGTTCCCATCTATCTTCTGACCTAAGTCTTAATACTGACTTGCTAGATAGAAGACCTAAAGTCTTGCCCTATAAAACCAACACGTAATTTTCAAAGAAAGTCCTTACCCCAGTTATTACAGAAAAGCCAATAATCTATGCATGTGGGAGAAAAAAAATTTTTTTAAAAGCATACATGTTCAGTATGGGCCATTCCAACTCCATCTTCAACTATTTGCTCTCCTCCTTCTATATGCTGAACAATCCCAATTAATTTTCTGGAATAATCTGAGATTTCTTCTGTGAAAGTTCTTATACAGTGAGCCATGTCTAAAATGGATGCACGAATCTGGTTCGCTTCTGGTTCCAAGACAGAATGCTATTAATTAAAAGCAACATATTAAACATCAATCATAATGATCTTCCTTAATAATCTTTTCTATTTTACTACATATTTAACATACATGTGCAAGTATATGGGCATATATTTACACATACATATAGTAAAGCCAAATAAGAACTTAAAATGATCTTGCAATTTAAAAATACAGTCAGGACTTACAGATTATGCTGAAACTAGCTCAGACATCTAGCAATAACACATGTAAACAAAAACTTGCCTGTTTATCATAATTTGTTTTAAAAAAAGGAGGATAGCTAGATTGCACCAGTGATGTGACGTGTATGTAGTGTCTGCATTATGAAAATAGCTTTTAAAATGGTGGCCCAACACCATGAAAAGTTCAGAAAAAAAGCAGATAAAGGGACTGTCCTTCTTCATATACATATACAAATTTGTAACTCATTGAGTTCTTAGAATTTTTTTTTCTTTATTTTACCATGGCAACTGTCTGACACAAAGGGAAAATTAAAGAAATGGATGAACACAACAAGAATCTATCCTCCTTTCTTGACAACCTTTTATACTTTATTTGGATAAATAATTATGAAAGCCACTCCATGGCATGACTAGAAATTAACTACTAGCAGTACCTTATGACCTTGATGCTTCCCATATTCTTTGCAGACACAACACATGAGAGGACTCGCCTGACAGCCCTCTTCTAAACAAACAAACTCAATGGCATGCACTTGGTGTTGGGAGCACATCGTCTTCTCGTGAGGCTTATCAGCAAGAGGTACACGCCTGTGCTTCGCCAGAGTCTTAGTAGAATGAGTAAGCTGGGAACAGTCTGCACACAGGTGAGTGGCACAAACAGTGCAATACACGGATGCAACATGGGCTTCATCTTCATCGCAGCGAATGATACTCTAACAACAAAAACCAGACAAAACTAAAGTGGTTAACATTTAATTCCAATAATGGAGGAAAAATCAGAAGACTTGTCAACAATACAGGCTTTCTTTAAAAGTTATACACTAATAAATATTTAGGCTACTTTGAAACTTGATTATAAGTTTTCAATAAACTTTTTGAAAATACAAGTTTAAAGTGTTCAGCAATTTTATAAATCCAAGCTTCAGTGCAAGTTGTAAAGGTTAGGATGAGAAAATAAATCTGGGTCTGGGAACTTCCTCCAAAGCAGTTGTTACAGAACAGAGAATTAGTTACAGAAAAACAAAATACCAACAGTCAAATAAGCACTTAGGAAAGTTATCTACATCTAGAATGGGACTGCAAGATATGCTGCACACCAGCTGTTAATACTGAAATGGTAAAAGTACTTTTGGTAATGAAGTACTACATGATATAATAAAATGACTATAAAAGGCAACCATTGACAAGAATAGCTGAAGTCTTTAGGAAGAATTCCTAAGGAGTTTCAGAAAACTGTGCTTATATGACTAAAACTAAAATATCAAAATAAGTAACCTTTTCTAAAAATCCTAAAGGCATAAAAAGGGGGTGAAATAGTATGCGTGTTTATTAATACCAGTTTATTTTCTGCTTTAGTCAAGTACAAATTAGCATTTAATTATGAACAACTAATTGAAGCCTTAATACTAGATACTGGAAGAAAAGAACAGCATTATTGGTGAAATTACATTTGCAAATAACTGATTTTCAATCTTTTTTCTATTTAGAGATAACTTCTAGCAAATGTAATTTTTTTTTTTTGTTTAAAACTCAATACCTCTCCAGACAGACCAATGCCTTCTTCAGCTGTCCCATACTGCCCAGCAGGTCCATTCTGCAACCGTTCCAAGAGTTCCAACAAAGCAAAGTTCTTTTTCAATCCCCAGACACCCGAATCTCCTATTTTTGACAAAGAGTTAAACAAAGGGGAGGAGAGGAAGAAAAATCTCAAGCACATATCATCTTGAGAAATTCCACAAACCACAGATGAGATTTGGACAAATATTAAGAGCACATCAACTACGTTAATATTAACAAAGTGAGATACAACTAGCATTTTTTCTGCAAGCTCACTCCATCTTCTTCTTTCCTTTGATCATTGAGCTATTTAATATTTATGCACATCTTCCCTATTAAAAGATGCCAAGATTATTAAAAATTTAGAGAAACTTAGTAAAAATATTTGTAAAATAATCTGCAATAGCTAACAACTAAAGAATACAAGGAACACACAAACACTGTGTATCATGAAAATTATTGTTTTCAGAGGTATAGTGAACACTTCTACCCTACTAATGGAAGCCATGAAGAATTCCCTACTGAGAAACCTTATTCCCTGTATCACAAGATGCAACACCAATTGCAGATCTCATGCCAGCAAAATTTAAGTAAGAGTTAAAACAATATTCAAAAACAAAACCCAAGGTATTACACTATTTGATAAAATGGAAGTTCACTCACACTCCCTAGAGCAAAGCAGAAATCCCTGTCTACTCCTGCATGATCCTTATTTTGTAGAAGTTAACATGAAGCAATGATGAGAAGCAAAATCAGAACTGCATCCCAATATCTGCTGCTAAATGGTAACCATATAGGCCACATAGCATATGAGAATCCTAGCAGTTGCTTTTTCAAGGAATTGCCATCCCTTGACTTTTTTCCAGCGTAACTGTCATAAATTTAATTATATTTTCTCTGTTGCAAGGAAAGGGTGTCTCATGAGATCAAGCATCATCTCTGAGCACAGGATCATTACTTTTTAACCATAACAAAATCACAAAATTGATGACGTTGGGAGGGTCCTCTTCATCACTTTGCCAAGGTCTCCTAGAGCTGGTTGCCCAGGACCACACCCAGGCACCTTCTGAAGACCTCCAAGGAGATGCTATCGCCTCTCTGGGCAATGTGTGGCAGGGCCTGGTTACTCTTACAGTCAAAATTGTTTCCTTATATGCAGACAAAACTTCTGCATTTCAGTTTGTGCACATGACACATCAGCTATCTACATGAACTCAAGGAAACAGTATTCCCATGTGTTTTCCCAGAAAGCCCAGACTACTTGAATTGTCCAGTTGTCCGAAATTGTTTCCTAACTCATAAAGTATGCTGCCCAGTTGCAGTCTCGCAGGAGTACGTGCCCTTCATCCTTCTGGAATTCAGTGTCATCTCACTGATCTTTTACAGACATGAAGTTTTACTTCTTCAATATGGACATTTATCAAACACTCCATAGATTGTGATTTATCATTGGAATGAAAGTGCAGTTCTAAATGACCAGACAGACAACAACTACACAGTTATGAGAAACACCCAGTTGGTAACCACATTGTTTTATGTAGCTTCCACTTTAACTTCATGAAACTTTTTGCCCTAGTCCATCTTCCTCACAGTTTAGACTATAGACTGTAATACTCTATTTCAAATTTGGTCACCGAGAATTTATGTGCCTCACAGATTAAAGGCAATAAATGGACAATACTGTTTTCCTATAGCTATAAATGGGAGCATTTTTAACTATTTTATGCTCCAACACTCTCAATGAGTATAAAACAACACTGATAACCTGTTTAAAAAAGATGTTTACCAGTAAAGACCATGCATTTGTTGCTTGCAGAAATGGGCCTATGGAAGCACTAGTTAGTAACTTGTGCTAACTAATGCTATCTAACTGAAGTTAGATATAAAGCAAGATGATTTAAAAAGTCAGTGCTTTTAAGGTCAGTGACCTCTGCAGTTATCAGTTCCATGGTGGAAGCCTTCTCTGCTACAGAAAGGCACCACATTGCCAACACCAAATCTAAGATCAGTGCACTCCACAAAATAAGCTGCAAACAAACAAACAAAATATTTTGACTTTTATTTATCACAGATCTTGAAGGAGTTTACAGAAGATATGTTCTGTCCCTCCAAAATTACACTAAGCACCAGCAAAGTCACCTGTTTTGACATATTCTGACCTCAGAGCTTAGTAATTTTTTAGGTTGAGCACTCTTAGCAAGATCACTGTTTTTTCCATAACACAGAACAAGGAAGAGTCACCTCTTATTACCAGCTGAAGAAATACAGAGCACTATATACACCTTAATTCACATCAAAACAGTTTCTAAACGGTCTGGATTTGCTAAATATGTACCTAGGCAGACTAAATCTCAGAAAACAAAGCACTGGAAAGTGGCTACGTGGTTCCTTTCTAGGGTGTTTAGCACTTTCCCACAGCAAACTAACTGTGCACAACCTTCAGCGTCTACAGCATACAAAATAGTCACATTAACAACACAGCAATATAATGACTGCTGATACTAACATGCATCTTCTATTTTCAGATTAGCCACTAATCCAAATAGCCATTAATAGCCCAGTATAAATGGATGTACATGTACCAAAAGGATAAACCTATTTAAGTAAGAGATTATAGTTCCTAGTCTTTAAACAAACATTGTCTTAGCCTTTAGGCAAACACTGGGTAAGGCTACAAGAGGAACAAGCTATTCAATCATTACAGAGTTTTTAACAAAAGTCTTTTCTTTCACAGGTTTTAGTGTTTATTACAAAAACCCTAGGCAGTGGGAAGTACTCTTCTCAGTTTACAACACTGTATGTGATTTTAAGCATGTTAGCTCTGTTCCATGTCTAGCAGTGAAGAGAAAGTCAAAACAAAACTAATTTACTGAATTGTAACCAAGAAGATCAGAAAAGACAAGTCAGTAGCTATTATGTAGCTATTTTTTTGTTCATAACTATAAGATGTCATAAGAAACAAAGATATATGGCTCTTACATTCTTTCTATTATGTATCATGACACTTGATAATAGAAGCACCAACAATTATATAACACGTCCATCTTGGTCACAGCTAAAAAACAAGCGAAGCTTACATACGAACTTTTAATTTACTGAAACAGAATTTATAATCAGCAAGCACCCTATAAAACATAAAATCATGGAATAATCTTGAGTTGGAAGAGACCCACAAGGATCACCAAGTCCAACTCCTGGCCCTGCACAGGCCATTCCCAATGACCACACTGTTTGCCTGAGAGAATCCTCCAAATGCTTCCTGAACCCTGGCAGACTTGGTGCAGTGACCACTTTCCTGGGGAGCCTGCTCCAGTGCCCAGCCATCCTCTGGATGAAGAGCCTTTTCCTAATATCCAATCTAAACCCCCCAAGACAACTTCAGACAATTCCCTTGGGTCCTGTCACTGCTCACCACACAACAGAGATCAGTGTCTGCCCCTCCTCTTCCCCTCAC
>VXBC01011265.1:3150-15627 GCA_013399945.1 Ploceus nigricollis
CTTCTTTGCTGTCCAATGGTGGAGATCACTTTCTTAGATCTTGATTGGAGGTCAGGTGTTGCCGTAGTAACGAGCTGGCCCTCCCAAATGCCGCAACTACCCAGGCCATCCTGTGATAACAATGCAAGGGGTGGGGGGGGGTGAAACTTAACTATAAATCTATAAAACTTCTCTTAACATATGTATAATATTTGCCCTTTAATTGTGAGAGTCAACCATTGCATCTATCACACAACGATGTTCCACTGATCCTCTCCAGCTGGTCTTCTTGGTGGTGATGGTCCCCCTGAAAAGCACCTTTAGGGACGGGTGGGCTTCAATGACTCCTCTATACAGTTTTGCTATTATGAGCAAAATTTTATATCAGTGTTTGAGGCATGAATTACTTCAGTCTCTGACAACAGTCTAGATAATTTCCTCTACAATAATAACAACAGTAGTAATAGTGCCAGTCTGAGAATTAGGTGAATTTTAGTGACTATGAAAATGAAGGGTTTTGCTCATTTGACTAGAGTTAGGCAGATAGATATTGTAATATATGTTTGGTGTAATTCGTGTGTTTTCGGAATATATATATATGATAGACTGGGTATACAAGAGATTCTTAAAAATTATAGAAACATAAAACTGAAGCCAGGAGGGATTGCTTCACCAGGTTACAGAAAGCAGACAGAGAACTGAAAGGGGCACCTAATTAGCATTCCAACAGGCTTCGCAGGCACAAGAGAATGGCTCTTTGACCGGCAATCGGGAAACACCCAAACCATTAAGTGGCTGGGAGATGAGTGTCCCAACGCAGAAATTCATCACTTTCCAAAAGCAGGCTTTGCTCAGCACCACCGCGAACGAACGGATGAATTCATATGATGGTGAAACTGCGGACAGATACACTTCATTTACAAGCAAAAGAGCAGGGCCACTATGGTGATCGTCCATCCTTCAGGGGACACCTGGACGATACTCGGAGCCTTGATCGACCACCACTGGCGATCATCCGTTACCAGAAACAGTTTCTGTCCAGCCCAAAGCAGAAAAGGAGACCGCATGAATATGCACACCAACATAAAGACTTTGCTCAGGGCAAAATAAAAAGTATAAAAACCCACCACACAGAGACACTGGCGGGAACAGAGGGGGAATCTGACACTGTCAGACGGCTGTTCACCCAGAGCTGGATCCCGGGGCCCGCTCTGTTCCTTGATTGTGGCTATTTACGACCGAGTTGTGGTCGTGGAGTTTCAGACTTTAAATTTTTGTTAGCGATCGTGAAATAAATTTTTTGTTATTAATTATGAAATTGGCTTTGCCGAATCTTCATCTATAACAGATATGTTAGAAATTGCTACAAATTTTCTCCTGTACTCTTCATTTCAGATGTACACTGCTTGTGTGTTGATCCGTACCTAGGGTAGTCCTCATGTCCCTAATACTATTGCCTGAAAGCCTGGCAAGATTTAGCATAGGATAATGCCTTGTTTGATGTTTTCACTGTTTAAACATGTTGCTAGGACTGGAGAAACATCCCTTATTAAAAACTTTTAAAAAGTAGACTCTCATCTTCTAACATGTGCGCAGCTATAGTTTGGTGCAGGGGTATTATTTCTGTCTGTCTCTCATTTTTCCAGTCTGTTTGGAGGCAGGCATGAGTCAGTGCTACCCTCAGAATGCCTCAGAAGCAGACGTGCTGCAGGGATGTGTTGTTCAGTGTATGGAGCAGTGTGGATCGCTCCCTATTTAGACCCAAGGAAAATACTATAAGAGAGGATTCAAAACAAGGTCGGAAGTACTGGGAAAAAGAAAGCTTTTTGGAAGGGAATGGAGGGAATGTCCTATATGTTCTCATTTGCTAGCACTTTTTAAAATGCTTCCATTACTTCAGAATTTTCTTCGCAAGCAAAGTTCATGAATCATTTTCTCCTCATAATTACTGGCAGAGACATCAAAGAAACACATTCCTTTTCCAATGACTTTGTGTAATTATTTAGTTAGTTCTTCACTGTTTCCATGTGGTGCCTCCCACTTACCCCCTGGCAAATCAGTACTATAGCTGGTAGTTTAGCAAGCATTTACAGATGTGCTTATTCCTGATGAGTATTTTGCCTCCTGCTGTTTGTGTTTTTTGTCATTATCTTAGTGGGTGAGGAAGGGATCTTCTAAGTGGTTCAGAGTGTGCAACCCATCCATTAGCACAGCCAGCTGTGATTCACGTTTTCTACCTTGTGGGATACCATGGCCTGATCTTAACCTCTTCTCACTCCTCACTGCTTCAGGTGCTTTCAGCCTTCTGGGAGACTGTTGCATCATAACTGTATATATGCTGTTTAGGATGAAAATCCATTATAAAATGCCTGCTGCCATTTACTTGGTGCATCTCTTACTGGCTGGAATAGTTCACCTGGTCTGCTGGGTAACAGCCATCTTGAAGATATGAGCAAAAATTTCTCAGAAGGAGCTATTATCAAAGCTTTTAGGCATTTAACTTCAGTTATGGAAAATGAATAGTCATTAGAAGAATTGAGCTCATCAAATTCATGCCAGAGTTTTATTTCCATTGTGTGAAGTTGGGTGGGTAGATCCTCAGTAGAAAGAGAGAAAACTCAGAGCTGCTAGACAAATGTTTGAAGGCATTACTTGGAAGATTTAATTTGCTAGTGAAAACTTGCCTTATGATCTCCTACTGGAGTGAGCAGGAAGAACTTACTCCACCAGCAGTGATAAGTTTGGCCAGTTATCTCCCTAACCCCCCACTGCTCCAGGTTGCTTTTTGGAAGCAACAAAGTTGTGGGGGGCTAAGTATATGGTCTGAATGCTAAGATTCATTGCTAAGATGACTGCAAATAAAGAAAACAATTGTCAGGAAGTGCCACATCCTGGTTGACATTTGCATGGTTTGTGCTGTTTTAGAAGGTTTGAGGTTGCTGCTGTTGTTTTTTGTAGGAATTTTTTGTGGTGTATTTTTTTTTTTTTTTTTTTTTTTTTTTTTTTTCTTCTTTGTGTTGTGAAGGATTTTCCCAATTTTTTNGTTAAGTGTATGTTTCTAGATGTATTATTACACATCATTTCCTATGGGAAAGGATGGGCTGGGAATAATAGCTATATTAAACATGGGAGTATGTTCGTAATTGGATCTGGTTTTCTGTAGCTGCAGGGACCTTAGTGATTGATTGAGGGCCCTCAAGGGTTGACCTTTCTTCAAGCAGAGATGCCCTGGAGGCAACACGATCCATTGATAGGTGGCTGGAAAATAACTATTGTTCATTGACATCCTTTGTTTTCTTCTTCTTGGTTTTTAAAACAGGTTTGAATTATAACTTGACCGCTGATGTGGCAAAGAAGGAAAAGAGCCAGCAACCCCGAGTTTATTTTGTGACTTCTGGAGAGACAGCAGGGCAGATTACAGAGAAGTTACAACTGTCATTCATGCAGGAAAAGTGTGAGCATTACCTAGCATATGTCAAGGTCAGTTCATTCATGTCCTTCCTTACTTTGGCCTTACTACATTCCACTCTTAAAAAAAAATGTTCAGCCAGTCGAAGTGATGCTGCTTTGGTTTCAGATGTTTGATTTCCTGATAGGTAGAAGTTCAGATCTTCTTGCTTGGCATGATTTGTCAATCTGAGCACCTTCAAGACCTGCTGCCAGAAAAATACATTTTTTTTAATGTTTGGTCAGGCAGGTTCTTTCTTTCTTTCTCTTTCTTTCTTTCTTTCTTTCTTTCTTTCTTTCTTTCCTCTCTCTTTCTTTTTCTCTCTCTTTCTCTCTCTTTCTCTCTTTTTCTCTCTTTTCTTTCTCTTTTTGCCTTGGTTTCTTGCTACAGGTATTATTCCTAAGGAGACAACATTTTGTTTTATTAGGAACAGCAGGTTTAGTGTTTAGTTTTGTTTAAGGTCTGACTGCACAAAAGACTAGTGATACAATCTGCATGGGGATGGCAGGATAACGATAGGCCTGCAGTGAAATAATTGGGCTCTTGGATTTGAAGAATCCTGTGGATTTCATCTGGGCTTTAAAGCAGCAGTGGGATAACTTAATTCCACATGCATCATGGTCCTAGGGATACAAAGAGTGCTTTCCAGACTAAGACATAGAAAGGGTCTGTTTTTCCTGTGACAAACTCTTTATCTAGAACTTGCTAGGACTGTAGTTATCCTTATTTGGCAAGTGTTGAAGAAATGTCACCCAGGTGCCATTGTTTTTCGAGTAAGCACAATGTTCTTCTATGCTAAAAATGTATAGAATGGATTTTAAAATTACATAAGAAGGACATTTATCTTTTAAGCCACATATGTCTTACAAACACTAATCTTTATCACCAGTCCTTACTGAAGGACTTCTTCCCATAGATGATTGTGACCTAAATTTGATGGATAACATTTGGTACTCTCTTGTTTTGAGAATACAGCACATCCAGCTTTTTCTAAATGTATAAACTTTTCCAGGAAGCTTTTTTGTACCTAAAAACTCTGAGAATGGGAGATAAAATTCATCCTTTGACTGTATCAACATTTTGTGCATGGCTGTTGAGAGAAAATAAAATAAATAAGGCCACCAGAGAGGATATGCTGTTCTGTTAAATTGTGTGGATCTCTGTGAAGAAACTACATATCTTCCACATTTTTTTGTTTCTGGAACAACCATGGCTGTCTGCTGTAGAAAAGCTTGTTAAAGAAAATGTAGGCCTACAAGATTACCTTTACTTACAAAATGTATCACTGAATTTACTAATCCTGGCCTTTCTCCAATGAACACATCTGGTTAGATTTCAATTTGTTGAGTTTGGATCAAAAGGAGCCACGTGCCTGTCTTAACCCAATAATGATTTCTTTCATACTAGCTCTTGTAATTTTTGGATACTACACAGAATTCATTAAAGAGCTACATATGCCCAAGAAACTCTTTCAATTATTGTGACATTTCTCGCTAATTTTGGGAATGCAAAGGTAAAAACTGTTCTTCTGGAAAATTCCTGGGAAATTGGATTTTTATAGTCAAGAGAAACATTTAAACATGTCTAAAAATACAAAAAACTTAAAGCAAAATAGCTGGTTAACAAACAAGGCTACTGGTTTTCTATGTGATATAAGCAGCCATTTTTCACTGTTAGAAGAATAACAGGAAATCTTGTAAGGGAGAATGAAAAATAGTGGAGGAAGATAATCCCTGTGCTTTTCTGAAAAAGATGGTGTAATCCACAAGACTGCATGATGTTAGAAGCATCAAAGAGAGCCCTGCACACTCTGAAGGGGTGGAAATGGGGTCATGATCACTGCTATCCTTAAGTAATAGCTAGTAAAACATACCCCCTTGAAAAACCAAACAAAAAAACCCCTCCACAAACTCCAACCAGACCTCTCCTTAATTGCATATATTTGTGATGGAATGGGTGATTAAAAATATGTGGGCTTAAAATATACAAATATTTCATTTAGGCTTCCTGTTTTCCTTTTATTTACTGTATGTCTGACGAATTCTCCTGCATGGCAAATTGAGTTGTTTGTAGATGCATCCTTAATACATTCCCTTTATTATTGTTTATTTGTGTCACTGGTCACAAAGGGATCTATGTGGCTTAACAATGTCAATTCTGGAGTGCCTATAATGAAGGATAGAGAAGCTCTTTGGACTTGTGTGTCACCTCGTGCTAACTTGACTAACTCTGCTAGGTACACAAGGTCTCCAGTCCAAATGGAACACAGCAGAACTCTGTGGGTTAAGTTAGTTAAATGAAAACCTGTTCCAGGCCTTGCTGGATGATATTGTTTTATCAACATGTAATTCTACTATGCTGGAGGCACAAAATGGAAGGACTGAGAAAAGCCATTGAAAAAACAGATCTCTACAAGCTGCCTGCATTTTTTGATAGATTTGATCTCAAGAAACGCCAGCAAAACTGAGCACTAAAAGAGTTATAGTCCGCAAATAAACTGACATTTAATTGTTTTGCAATTGTTAAGTGTCCATGTTTTGAGCATGACTCATTTCCTATTTGTGATTCCCTTTCAGGACAGTAGCTACTTTTCTTATTGCTGCTACTGAATTTGACTATTAAAGTCTGTATTTCTTCTTATCTGTGTGACTAAGTGGATCTCAGAAAGTTTATAGGATACATGTAGCTGGGATCTTCATCTTGTACAGGGCAGGCTATCAAATTACAGCTGTGGTAGTTTTCTGGTTGAGAACAGAGAATTAAATGGAAATGCTTTGTGATTTCAAAATGCATTACATATGGTTTTGTAGTGGGCATAGAGTTGTAGAGGAGTGATATGGTTTTATGACTCTTTTATACTTTTAAAATTGCCTATCCTCACTGGAACCTTTTTGATGATTACTAGTTAAGAAACTTTCTTTAGTATACATGGGCAATAACACCAATACTGACAGAAACTCAGGCGTCATCTCCAAAAGCTGTATTGCTTTAATTTAAACAACTTTTGAAGGTTTGACTGATACATTGAGTAGAACATGGCTCTTAGTTGAGAAGTTCAGGAGCACCCCAGGCTTTCTTATGTCAATATATAGCTGATCCCTTGTGTCTCTTAGAAGGTGCTTCACTGCTGGACCATTCTTCTTCCAGCTCTCTGGGGATGATGGTGCTGCTGCTAAAGATCATCTCTCCTTCAATGGTGACAAAACTATTAAGAGCAGATGAGTGCCTTCTGTGACAACTGTCTGTCAGTTTTGCTGGAGTACAAGGATGCAAAGTTTAAATCAGATTAGCTTTTTTTCCCTTTCTTTTGTAAAAGGATTTGGGTTTTTTTGGTATAAGGAATGGTGGGAAAATGGAATGTGGTACTAAGAGGAGAAGAAGAGTTTGCAGAAGGGAATAGAATCAGAGAAGACGAAGAAAACAAATGGATTTGGAGGCTTTAGAGGTGTCTCCTTAATTTCTGGGCCTGCAGCTGAAATGTAGAATTTTCTCATGGCAACTGCACTTATTTGATGGTTTTCAGAAGACTAGGGCAATGGGCTTAAGAGGTGCTGTGATCAAGGTAGTGACTCTGAGGAAACATTGCTTCCCTTTTCCAATAACTGGTTGTCTCCGGGTTATGTGGGCTCTCCTAATATTTAGGATAGATATATCAGTGTATAGGATGAGAATTTTACAGAGATACCAAAGGACATTGTGCCTGCGGATTTATGCAGGATTAAAACACATTTTCCTTGATTTATCACAAAGGTGTAATGGTGATCATGTTGAAAGCCTCTTGAAGAATTCCTGCATTTATTAAAGAAGCAACATCTGGTTTCTTACCCCACTGTGGGCCAGCCAGCTGGGCTGCCTATTGCTACCAGTCACTGTTGTCTGTGTACAGAGTGGATGCTTTAATAGCTGCAGACACCATCAGCGGTGCTGCCACATGATTAAACTAGCAACAGAATTTATATTTTCCAGAGATCTTTTTCTTGGTTGTTTTAAGCAGTTTCATGTAAGTCATAATATTAATTCTTAATAGATCCAGACGTAGCTTATGGAAAGGGTGGAGCTGAGAAGTAATAGACTTTGCATAATATGTGTGTAAGTGAAGAATTAGTGTTTGTAGAGACAGGTTTGGAAAAAACCACCGACTTTTTAACAGAAATTACACAATTGTGCTTTATTCATTGCTGAGTCCTGTAGCCAAAAGTTTGCATCTTTATGGGTATGTTTCTGGTCTTTGTTTGCCATGCATCACTTGCTTTTAAAGATACTCTAGGCTGCTGACGTCAAAAAAACAATCTCTAGTGCTGCTCGTCTATTTCAGTCAAGGTCTGTGGTCATGTTTGTTTCTCCCTCTATAGCTGTTTGATCTCATCTGACGGGGTTGCATGTATTGCAGTCTTTTCTTTTTGATTCATAGTACCCGAGCTATTTTCTAGAGGTTGGGTAACAAAGCATTTGATCTCAGTCACATCAGATGTAGAGATGGTATCACCTTGATCATATGCTTTCTTCTGAGAGTTGTCTGCCTGTGAATTAATATCTGTATATAAAAGTTTGGTTGGTAGTATTACAGGATAGACATAACACTTGAAGCAGAGACTGCTTTTCCAGCAATAGCAACAATGAAAACTTGGTCATGATTATCTAGAATTTCACAGGGTTTGGACCACTTGGTAGACAAAGAGAATACTGAACTGTTCCAGCCTGTAGTAGAAAGTTTATCATCACTACGAGACTAAAGCTGCTGTGTAGTTTTACCAGGAATGATGACTGCAGTGAGATTCAGTACTAAGACCGAGAGCAGAGTTGATGCCTTTGGGTTTGTTAGTTTTGCTTGTTTTATGTAACTTTCTTTTACCCTTTTGCAGAGCCAGCTGGAGAAACTGCTAGGCCCAGCCAGATGCAATCATAACATGTGTGCAGCCTTAAAAGGCTGTGGGGTATGGGGGGTGATCATGAAGCAGAGGTTTATTTACAAGAAGCATGCTTTCCAGCACAGTTCTGTTTTCTAAAACTGTGCAAAGTCCACTGATAATCTATTAGGACAGCCTGCCTCCCCTTCAGCAGAACAAAATAAATGTGAAATACAAATAAAAATAAGTAAGTAGTGGTTTTTGTTGCCTTATTCTGTAAAGTGATCAGTCATCTCTTTTTGGATAAATTCTGTCTGGCACTGAGTAGAGCTGATGTCTCACCTTGAAAAATAAGCCAGGGAGAAGAGAAGCTGTATTTTTTCCTGCATAGGTCATATGGGCAAGGGAAGAACAGTGGTCAGCTGCATAACTCTTTTCATCACCTCTTAGGTAAATGGATTTAGGAGTACCAGAAGGAGTATTAGGAGTCAGTGACATCTTTGAGCTGAGCATTAACTGTATCAAGATTTAAATACTGTTAATGATCATGGAGTTATCTTTGGCTTTTTCAAAGGTTTTTACAAGGCTCACCAAGAACAAGGAAGATTGTTTTTCGGGTGTCAGTTTATAGTCCGGTTAAAAACTGTTCTGCACAATATGACCAAAATCAAGCTGCAAGATATGCCTCTTTTCAGGAGGGGACCCATGCTGCAAGTAGTTAAGTGCTGTGAGATCTGTAAGGGCTCATAGTGCAGCTAAGTGGGAAAACAAGTTATATCAGATACTGTACTGTTAACTCTTCGGGAGCTTTTTAGTAGACAGTGTAGCTAGAGAGCTTTGTGGTAGCCCAAAGGTGCTTTTGTTTTGAGGCCATTGGGAGGTTTTCAGCTGTGAGCTGAAGGTAGAGGTTTTGTCCAGAAATCCTCCTCTGCCCATCCTCACAGGTTTTTAAAGAAATTACTTTTTTTCCCCCTCTTCTTACATTGTTAGGTGATATAATTGGGTGAGCTACTATCTCCTTCTTTATAGTTGGAGAGTTGACTTTGAATGTTTTCTGCTCTGTACAGAGCTTATCCATCATAAAATCTATGAAAAAAAATCATTTAAAGTCTTAACAAGGTAATTGATTTTACTGAAGTTCACTGTTGCTCTTTGACCTTTTCCATTATGTATGAAAAAGGCCTAATATGTTGTTTATGGCCCAGGCAAAAATTTGGTAGCGGTGGTGAAGTAGCTGTCAAAGTGCCTGGCTAATCATATTTATGAATCCAAGTAGAGATTTGGTAGTCTCCAAATGAAATAAATGGCATTTTGAATGAGACTCAGTTAGCAGACTTGCAGCACAGTAGCTCATGAAATTCTGCCTTGCCTCCCTTTTTTAAACCGTAGTGTACCCTGCTGAACCTTAAAAGGGTGCAAATCTTTAATCTTGAGCCCTTTGGTGTACTTGTCCCTTTGATATGTTCTGTAATGTTGTAAAAAAATGGCAAAGAAATACTATTTATTTTTCAAGCAGAGTATCTCAAAAAAGCATATTTCTCAAGTTTTGGCAGAGTTGAGAATTATTTTTACTGCATGCAGACTCTTAATGAACCATGACACTTCACTGCTGCTTTTAGATAGTCAGTCGCAGACATATGCCTGGCTTTGCCATTTGCCCACTGACATATTTCTGTTTGATACTGTAGTTTCTCAAAAAGAGATTTCATTTGCAGATAAAAGCTTTTGGAGATGGAGAGGCAGATTTAGGCCTCAACAGAGCATGGCACTTTTAGGGTGGAGGTTGGTCAGAGGGCTGGAGCCCCTCTCCTACAAAGAAAGTCTCAAAGATTTGGGGTTGTTCACGCTGGAGAAGAGATGGCTCCAGGGAGACCTCATTGCAGCCTTCCAGGACTTGAAGGGGACTTATAAAAAAGAGTGACTTTTTTAAAACTAATAGACAGTAGGTTTAGATTAGAGGTTAGGAAGATCATTATTCAGAGGTTGGTGATGCACTGGAACAGGTTGGCCAAAGAAGTTGTGCATGCCCTGTCCCTGGAGGTGTTCAAGGCCAGGCTGGATGGGGCCCTGAGGAACCTCGTCTAGTGAAAGGTGTCCCTGTCTGTGGGGTATGTGGGGTTGGAATTAGATGATCTTTAATGCCCCTTCCATCCCAAGTCTTTCCATGATTCTTTGATAGCAGAGTCCACAGATTTGTGAGGCAGTCCATGGGACTTCTATCTGAAAGAAGTAATTGCATTTCCCAGTGATGGCACTTTAGGAAGTGAATGGCCAAACAGAGATGAACGCTAGCTTTGTGCTAGGAAAAAATAATTTTAAAAGGCAGGTAATGATGGATAGGAATATTTTACTTTCTCTGGCACTTCTGGCTAACTGAAGAGTTCTACTCAGGTGGAAAGAAGTAGCAGAGAAGGCAACACTACTGGTTTTGAAACTTTCTAACATGTTTTTTGTAGAGTTATATAAAGTAAACACATGATGGCAAATTGTGCTGTGAAAGTTTATTATTTGCTTCTTTAGGACAAATTTACATTTAAGGGGAATACACTTAAGGATAGAGTTTTGCTGCAGAAAACTGCAGTAGAGAACAGCCTGTTTATCTTAGTGGTTTTCCTGTTTAGAATACATGGAAGAATATCAGAATGTGCGCTAATCTCAAACACACGCACACATACCAACAACACACGCACACGCGCACAGTCACCTTCTCCTGTCCAAACTGGGGAGTGCCTTAAATTATTACCCTTTCATTTTGCTACCCTTAGAAAGGAATGCCCAGGGCACTTCCATCAGGAAACACTGAAAGCAAATTCCAATAGAAAACTCTCTAGGCTAAAGAGAAAACAATTAATTTTGCTGGCTGTGGCTTCTGGGTATGTTCCAAACATATAACATCCTCTTAGTTGAATAGAGTCTTCCTAGAAGACTCTTACATGTGCTGTGTTTAATTTGGGTGGTAACAATATAATGCTAATCCAGTGCCCTAGTTCATACCAAAAGTGCATGTCAGTATGTTTGAAGAAATGTGGGAGTAATAGGTTGCAGCATAGAGCTTCTTTCGCACAAGATGCCTTTTCTCCCTTTCTGTCATAAGGAGGTACTCATTACATAACTTCAGGTGTGGAACTCAATTAGTCTTGACCTCCTAGGGTCCAGAAATTGAGAAGAAGTGCATACTCTGTCATGTTACATTCACCCTCACATACCCACCAGCACTTACATAAGCAACAGGGTAGTTACAGTTGGTATGGTTGTTGTGGTGATCAGAAGTTAAATCCCTGGTAATAGACTTCTAGTTTGTTATTTGTATTTGTCAATTCAGCTTATAGAGCTCTGTGACTTCTTCTGGAATCCTAGTTACTTTAGGGAATATTTAGTATTTTGTATTAATACTACAGCAGTGCGTAGTATTTTGTCCTGTATTAGCTGTTTTCCAGAGATTTGAAATGGATATTTATCCAGGAATTCAAATTATTTTCCCCTTGCCTACAGTATCTTTGCCCTGATGGCATATGTTTAAGCTTGTTTCCTGACTTAATACTAGATGCTCTTATGGATTTGATGCATTAGGCAAATTAGAAGGTTATGATTTTACAATGGCCTTTTCTACCATCAAATGTTTATGTCACCAACTGACCAGTGTGCTTGCTTTCAGTGGTCACTTTTGCTTGGGAAAAACGGTCATGATTGAAAAAAGTGTACTTATGTGAAAGCTATCCTCAAAGCAGTGAAGTAGTCAAATTTTAGGAATATGTGCAATCTTGATTTGAGGGTTTATTTTCAAGTTATTAACCTTAAGCAACTTCTGCCTAAGTTGCACGTGTTGGTGTTTGTGATTTCTCATATGTAACACAGGACGTTTCTTGTAAAAAAGTCTTCCTGGAAAGTATTTGTGAACATTTATCTCCTTTGTGAAAACCTGAAAAATACTTAACAATGAGTGGCTTTTGCATGCTTTTTATACAAGTTGGTTTATTTCCATCTTGTTGTTCTAGTTATTTTTAATCTCCATTTATGAGTGGGCTTTAAGACCCTGAATGTGTTTTACTTTGAATTATATGAATGTGCGTAATACCATAAGGGTAGGACTGGGTGATAGCCTGACTGTAACAACAAAATACAACAAAAAGGGAGAGAATCCTGTAGTAGTTTATATTGCCCCCCCTTTTAAAAAAATTTATATTTTATTATTTTATTTTATTT
>VXBC01011265.1:24423-134064 GCA_013399945.1 Ploceus nigricollis
GTTACCTAGTTCCCGATTGGAAAAAAGAGGAAGTTCGCGGGTTTCTTTCCTTTTTTTACATGTGTGTTTCACAGAAGCATGTGCAATTTTCACTGGTTGGAAGTTTTGCATCACTTCCCTGGATTTCCTCCTACAGTGGATGTGTACTGTAATTTTGCAAGTTCTGAGTCAATATAGTTGTATATTATAGCCATATTGTTGTATGGATTTATTTTTACCGGGGTTTCCAGTGCTTTTCTTGGCTGATGTGATTCACAGCCCTAAAAATTTATCCTTCTCTGGCAAAGACTGTGTATCTAAGGATTATTGGCAAGGCTGAAAGCTCTCACATATGTAAAAGTACTTTACCAAGGAGTGCAGAAATTTGTAAGAATTACATTAAATTAGGTGTGAACCAAAACTTCACCTAGCATAGACAATTGAGGCAGGACTAGTTTCTCTCTGTCCCAGAGCCAGACCCATAGGACACTCTTCACCAGTGGAGCCTTGACTAGCCCTTCAGCTAGAAGACTGTATTAACCAGGTTTTAGAATAAAAATGTGGACTCATAGAGAGATCCATTACACACTGAAGAGCAGATTGGCTCATAAAAGATAAAAGAACCTGTTCTTTTAATATCTAACAGAATCTCAACGTTTAATTCAAGTGTCTTTGTTTCCAGTTACTGCCTTACATACTGTGGGAGGTGGGTCTACCTGAATTGTCCATAATGCTGCCCTGTTCTTTGTCTTTCTTGAGTGGTACCCCACAATATAAATTAAATTATTCCTCTGAAGTATTATTATCCTAGCTTTATCAAAATTAAACTTCATGTGTCCCAACTATCTTTTCCATTTTTATGTGTTTCTGAATTTCATCATGGTCTTTTCTAGTTTGGTCTAAATTTAATAAATTGACATAATTTGCCACTTCAGTGGCTTGTTCATTTTACTCAATCATTTAAAATTGTATTAAATCATGATCTTCACTCTTTGAATGCTAGACTGCACTCTGAACCTCTTGCAATGTCTCTACTGTAAGCGGTTTAAGGTGATAAAGATTCTGATGTGAATCATCTAGGGAAGGAGAATATTCATGTGAAAGACAATGACTGGAGTGTGACCTTGAGGTTCATAGAAATGAAAGCTTTTAGAAATAGTATCACTACAATACTGCCCTCATTAACCTCCCCACCCTGAAAAAAACCACAACCTCTTTTCCCCCTTACCCCCAAAAGGAAGTCAATAAAAACACAAGAGATGCAGGAAAATACTTCGGTTTTAATATTGATTTTTTAATTTTTATTTTTTTTTACACAAAGAAGTTACCTTCTTACCAGGAAGTGGTGAAATAATATTTTTCTCCTCTTAAACAGTTCCTATGTTGTATAGATTTTGGAAGCACTGAAATGTCATCATTGAATGTTTAAAGATAGGAAGTTACTGCTTAGGGTGAATTCAGGTCTGGTCTGATTCTTTGCCTGGTCTTCCTCAGTATAAAAATAGACTCCAAAGTGTTCAGTGGTTCCTTCATGGGCCCACCATGAAAAAGAGTAATGTTCCAAGGAACCCCTGTTTAACAAATGCAATACTAAACATGCCTGGGTAGTTACCATCTCCAGCAAAGAAATCCCGATGTTTGATCTCCGAGGCAACCATACCGTTTGAACCGAAGGGATCGCTTTATTAGCTGCCACCATTAGCAGTCGTCATCTCCTTTGTGAAGCAGCAAGCAACTAACCAGTGTATGGCAGGCACTCCTGACCACCCAGTTTGTTGTTTAAATAATCCAGAGAATTGAAAAAAACCTGGCCCGTACACCAGCACCACCAAACTTGGCATGTCCTAGAGAGTTTTGCTTGAAATTGTTGTTGTTCCCCTAAGAGGAAATGTATGTCTGAAGCCCTGGTGTGGGAGTTCAGAAATCTGAGTTGAATACTCAGCTGTAAAGCAGTAATCTGGTGTGAAGCTGGGAAGGTACTTAATAATTTTTCTTCTGGTTTCTGATCTTTGTGTTGCCCTCCTGTCTTGCATTTGGGTCATCACACCTGTTTGCTCTATAGGCTCTTTGCCGGACAGTCAGGACTTTGGGTTATAATTTCTTTTATGTAGTTTTGTATTACTGTAACATTAATCCTCTGAGTCTGGCTCAAGAGTTTAGAGTTGTTCTGCCACAAATTAATTTGCATTTTGTTTTTATTCTTTCTCCCCTTGCACTCTTTTTTTCCCTTTCTTTGGGTGTTTGGGCAAAGGCAGAAACTGCCAAGTCTTTCCACTATACACTGTGATAAAGAAAGCTTGGGTGAAAATGTACAGATTGGTTACTCACAACTACCAGTGTTGTAAGAGAGAGAGCACTCCAGAATCAAAGCCCAATGCACTTCATCACAGAAGTTGGACATCATAATTTTTAAGTTTGAAGCATTGATTTGCTTTCACATTTGAGTTGGCTTTAAAATTCTTCTTATCTTCCACACATTTCATGTATGTGCTCTTCTCTTCCAGCTGGGTACATCAGCTTCATGCTGTAAATTTATTTTTCATGATGCTTTCAATCATGTTCTTTATTTCAAGCTTTCTGTTAGGCTCTTCCACTCAAATCTGTTGAGTGCTTCATACAGACACAGCTTAAACCTTGTAAGCCCCATTACAAATATCTATCAATGTAAATTTTTTTCTAAAAAAATCAGGACTAGCTGTTATTTGGCCTGTTGATAGCAAAGAATTGAATTGAGGGGCTCAAACTCCTAATATCTCAAGCTGTGACCTTGCTATATCTCATAATAAAAACAAGGCCTAGCAAGCTGGGAAAGTTTGAAGACCAAAAAGGTGTAGCAAAGTGGGGCTTTGGGTTTTGGCCTTCATTCCTCCACTAGCTGCCTAACATGATACTGCCCTGCTATTGTAGTGGCTTTTATTTCAAATGGACTGAAAAATTTTAGGCTTAGGTTATCCTTTATGACTAAAGGCAGTTAACTGTTGTAAAGTGAGGGCTGCATTGCTGCAGACTAGCAGCTAAACGAGACTGATAACTCCAGGAGTCAGGTGTCTTAGGTATTAGTTACCAGAGAAAGTGTGAAGGAGAAACACCTAAGCGTCCAGTAATGAGTCTCAGATGAAGTGTTGACCTTGGGATATCTCAAGCCTTTTCAGAAGATACCAACACCACAGATACTGGTACAGCCAATATTTCATTTGCCTTTCCTTGCTTCCAGCAGCTGGTGCTAACTTAGCTTCAGAGAACAAACAAAGGAGGCAGAGATGAGGCTTTGGTTAAAAGATGAACTGGGGAAGTGTGTGTCTCACAGCTTTTTCTCTGAATGACTCTAGGTAACCTGAGAGTGTGTTTTGGGAAAATCTTAGCTGAGTATGGCAGAAGGCAACTGGTTGAAATTGAGTTACTTTTGGATGCAAAAATGTACCTGGATTTAAAAAGTGATTACATGAATCCATGGCATACTTCAAGGATAAATGCAGAGATACAACCCTGGACTCAGACAGCCTTTCCATATTGCTGGAAGCTGGGACAATGTGTGAGAGGGGTATCACTGTGTGATACCACTGTCACTTTGCTTATTCTTCTCTGATAGGATTTGTCATTGGCTGTAGTTAGGAATGGACACACGCTGAGACAGCTCCCTGTTCTTAACCACTATTCTTAATCCATATTCTCACCCTTCTGACTATTTTAAGTTAATTGTAGTTTAAACACCAAGGTCATGGGAGATCCTTAAAGAGGATTTTAATGAATTTAGCATGTCTGTTGGTGCTTCAGTTGACTAACAGACATTTTTCAGTAACTGGTTGCACTCAGTGTGTTTTACAGTAACAGGTAGAAAGATACAGAAGAGCTATGCGTGTAGGTACATTGCAGGCAGGATGACCTGCAAGTGAATAAACTGTGGCATCAGAAGGGACAAGGTCTGAGCTACGAGGAGAGACTGACTCTGTGCTGTAACCTGAGGAACAAGGCGTTTTAGAGCCCAGAAAAGTAATTGTCAGTGGGATGTTAGACTCTTAAGATGAGTGAGTTAAAGCCAGAGTGTTCTTGGAAAGGACACTTCCTCTTACTGTAGTAGGTTGTCTCTCCCAGGTTTCCAAAACTTCTGATTTAATAAAAAGAAGACAAGGAATTTGCCATAAAAAGTGGCAAGCAATTCTGCAGCGTTCATTTGCAGGTGTGTATTTGTTTCCAGAGACCACAAAGGAGGAGGGAAAGGTTCTAAATTGACCATACTATTATTGAACAATCATTTTTTTATCACTCTTTACTTTCAAGAAACCAGCTCTTTGCACTGCTTTCTGTTTCCATAACCAGCTGGAAGTGTTCTTATTAACAAGTATTTCATTAAGTTGCAAGTGACATGAAAGTGAAGCTGTCTTGAAAACTCTGCTGCTTCTCTTGAAAAAGAAAAAAAATCATTGCAATGTCCCAGGATCAATATCTTGGCAACTGTCAAAAGAATGAAAAATATGTAATCTGTACTCTGATTTTACTTTTAGTTTTAAAAATAGTGGTTGTGGTTGTGTTTGTGTCTAGTCAACAGGTCCTTGACAAGCCAAACAAATTCTTTTATGCTATTGGATCTAAAAGCAATCCTGTGATTTAATAAAAGTGGCAAGGAAGGGTTGCAAAGAGAAGTTGTAGCAATGTTGAAAACTGTTTCTGGGTTAGTATTTTGCTTTTTTTAAATAAGAGGAAAACTTGAACTCCAGAAGGGATGACTGGGCTGGGGAAGATTTTGTGATTTCAGATTATATCATTAAGCCCTGGCAGATGTGTTGTGTGGTGTGTTGTTTGATGGGTCAGGTGTCTGAGAAGTGCTCTAGAAAAAATTATTTTATAGGAGATAGCAAAGAGTAACTACAGCTTCTGGCTATATTCAGCTGATTCTCAGAAGGAAAAGAAACACAGTGACAGCTGGCAGTGCTCAAAGCTCTGAGAATGTTTGGTTTCCTCTCCAATAATGCTTAGATTATTAATGTTCTCCTTTCCTGGGTTACACAGAAACAATGATGACAGTATCTTAGGGATTCAGATTACTTCGATTGTTTTTACCTGTGGAACCCCAAGAGCTTTTGTGCAGGCTCATTGGCTTGTGTAACTCGCCACCCCATTCATATGAAATTCTGTCGGTCATTTTGACATAAGTCAAGGTGGATGTTTCCCTTCAACTCAGGGACAAATGTGCCTGACAGCAGATGAAGAATACTGGTTTCATTTTGCTTAAATCCGTTTGAGGAGCGGGGCTTAATCGGCAAAGAGGAGTGATGAGTCTTACTGAGATTGTTTCAAGAAGTACAGTGCTGGAGGGGAGGAGGATCATGGGGTCTTAGTAGTTTTGCATCTTGAAGTTGTCATTGTTGTATCCTTCCATGTTCCTGGAACTGCACATTCCAAAAAAAAAAAGAGGTGTCCTTGACGCATTGATGGTATCTACCAGTTCTAAATGCTGCATAGGATTTTACTCCAAATGCGACTGTAAACTGATTATTTGTAGCTGTATATGAAGTATATATACTGAAACAAGGGGCTGCTTTGAAAAGAATCATCTAACATTTAGTGACTGGAAGGGCAATGGCTGGGAGCACAAAAGACACCAGAACAACATTGCAGAGAGGAAAACTTGCTGTATTTGTACAGCCCATGAGGGCTGATTCAGGAACAGAGAGAAGCATACTATGGTGTCCTGAGTTGGCTATATGGTGCTTATATCCCCATTCGTCTGTTTAGCCCAGAAATAAGTTTTGCACCTTTAAGACTAGTTCCAAGAGCAAAGCAGGGGAGAGAAGAAGTGCGGAGTTTGTTATCAGAAACTGCACTTGATCCCGCGCATCCTGCTCCTGGACTGTGCTGTCTGCAGCACGGACAGACAGTGGGACAGAGCTCTCTTTTGCTTTTTAGTTAGCTTTTAGCTAGCTGAGGCAGAGAAGTTCCCTGGACTGTGGGTTTTTTTTTTCTTAGAACTGTTTAAACCTGCTCTATACTAAAAACCCAGAAGAGCACCAGCAGCAACATTTCCAGCGCTGGAAAGATTGATAACAAACTGAGTGAGTTGAGCTACAACCCACAAAGGAGACTTTCTGAGTTTGTCATCTCTTCAGATTAGCAAGAGGTTTTATTGTTTAGTATTATTCGTTTTTTATGCTAATAAATGCTTTACTTATTAAATAAACAGGTTTTTTCCACTTTTCTTCAAAATCTTTTCCTGGACCGGTTAGGGGAGGGGTCACTTGAATTTGCTTTCTAAAAGAACCCCTTTAGAAGTTTTCTCCCAAATTTGCCCTAAACCAAGACATATGGCTTTAATGAAGATTTTGGTTTTCTGATTCATTTGCAAAATAATGCTTAGAGCATGATGTAATTTCCTTATCTCATGAGTATTAGTTAATTAGAGGTTATGTAAATGCTAAATGTGCTTTGGCTCAGCCCTACACTGGAAAAAGTGGGAGGTAGAGGAGAAAGAAAACAGAAAGGAATATCAAAGGCTGGATTAAACAGAAGCATTTTTGACAAAACTGCCCATGAAAAAATAACCCACCAAAGAAACCCAGACATTTTCAAGTTAAATATTTCATTCTGGTGAAAACAATGGTTGTTTCTTTCTCATTTTAGAAAAGTTTTTTTACGAAAGAGGAGTAGTAGAAACAAAGACTTCAAAAACATTTATAAATCCAGTGGAAACAGAGGTATGTGGTGGGCTGGAGGTAACAGCTGCTAAGCAAGACAGTGAGTAGTTTCATATTAATCCTGGGTATGAAAGGAATATTAGCTTCCCTCTGCATGAGGAGAGGAAGAAGCCTAGGTTAGAATCCAAAAGATCTGTAGAGTATCAGGTCCTGAAATGAAGATTCACAGATAGCAAAATCATGACAGAAAAATCTCAGTTAATTCTTTTAATTGACATTTCTTCTCCAGATGTTTAGAAGGCTTACTACATGGTGGGAGACAGATCAGATGAGTTGTCTCCAGGCAAGTGGCAGGAAAGAGCTTTTGTGACGAGCTGATGCAATGAATAATTGTGTATGCATTTTTCAGAATCAGCTGGTTTTCGCCCAAAAGTTCTAAGGTAACTCAAATAGTAAATAGTGAACTAACAGCTCCAGTTCATAAGCTGCCTAATTTGCTATTTGGTACCAAACCATGGGAAATGCGATACAAATGTAAGAGAGTTCATTGAGAGTAAATACTGTTTGTTTTCCTTACATACCAAGGAAACCAATAGAAAGAATATAATTACTATGTCCATAAATCATATGATGGAATGAGGAAAAATCAATGTGATGATCTTAGGGGAAAATCTCTTTTCCACAGATCTATTTTCATTCATTAGAAAGAGTCAATAAAGATACTATTGTGGATATTGTGTAAATGAATTTCTAGAAAGGTTTTACAATTTCTTTCATTAAGTAACTGTGTTGAAACGAAGCGTTAAAGATGAAAGGTACTGTTGGGAATTAGAAAAGGTACTGTTGGAATAGTGGAAATATGTGCTGGTTTTGCATTGGTTGTTCTTTGGTGAGGAGGAAAAGAGCCACCTACAGAAGTGATTTTCTAAGAGAAGCTACTAAGAGCTTTCTCTGTGCCTAGCAAAACCAATCAGTGACTAGTTTTGAGGATTGACATTCGGTTAAACCACTTTAAAAAAGGTAAATACGCCTCTACCCATTTTAAAGACGGGCAAGCCCGGGAAAAGCTCTCTTGCTTCCGGGCTCTGAAGAAAGATGTTCTCCACCCTATCCTGGCACAGTGGCCAGACGGGGGAGGGGAGGTCACAGGTTCCCGGCCGAGGCTGGGCTGGGCCACAGCTGCTAACATCTTGCAGCTACTAAGCTCTGCCCTGCCGCTGGCCCGGGTCTGCTGGGCCCCGGGAGCAGCCCCGGGCTGGGCTGTCTCGGCCAAGATTCAGTCACCATTGAGGTTAATCTTCAACCACCAGGCAGGGGGAGGGGAAGCCATTGGCCCCTGGCATGCTGCTGCTGTGTTCTAGCCTGGCTACTGAGATACTAGCCTCCCTCCCCACCTCCCTGGCACAGCCGCCAAAGAAATCCTCTACGGTAAACAGCTCCGCTGCCATCCAGCAGAAATCACATGACCATCTGCAGGCCTGGGTGAGGTATTAACTCTTTTAGTGCACAGATGAGCCTTGCAAACATCAATTCTCTTTTGAGTGTAAGAAAAGGAAAGAGTGAAGACACGTAGAAGAAAACATGAGACACTGAGGTCAGTAAAGGAGAAGTAAAATTCCAGATGGGAGGAGAATGAGGAGATGCCTTAGTCTTGTGCTGAAATTCTTTTTGTGAGGCCGTGGTGATGGACTGTGATACACTAGAATATCCTCATAACTGATGAAAAAGCATGGGGGATGGAGCCTTCAGACTGTACACATGAGCAAAGTCATTCATGCTGAAGCAAGCAGATGTTGACATAACTGTGATCCAAATGAGAAGCTTGAACACAGAGAGACAAAAGTGATGAAGACACTTTGCTTCTAGGGAAGGAGAAGAAGACCTCTGTTCCCAGAGATGAAGATGATCTCAGAGATAAATGAAGAGAACATTTGCTTTTGAACAGCTCATCCTTAAAATTGTACCCCCTTAGCTAAAGACTGAGCCCTCAAAAGCAATTGTGGGGAAACCTGTAAGTCAAGGGGAGGGACTTTTTACACAGTGATCAGATTTTCCTTTCCCAGGTGGCTGATTTGCTTTGACATTGAAGCCACAAGAAAACTGCTTCTTGTGGAGAAGTCTCCATGGCATGTCAAGAGAGACTCCTCTCCCTACATGAATTAAGAAAGACTATTTTAGAGATGGAAAACTGACTGAAAGCCCCAGGTTTTGTCTCTGTACATTGTCAGTGGAAAAGAGAAGAAGGTTGTGGGGGGAGGAGAAGTGTTATGAAGGTTTTATTGTGATTCTTACTATTTTTCTTGTAGTTCTGTTAATAAAGTTTTCTTTATACCCTTTTAAAGTTTGAGCCTGCTTTGCTCTTCTCCTAATCCTATCTCACAGCAGAAAATGAGTAAATAATTTTAGTGGGTGCATGGGCATTTGGCAAGCCCTAAACCCACTATATAATTGGTGCATTGGCCAGGAAACTGAGACTGTTGAACCAAAACCACTACAAAATATTAGTCTATTTTTGTAATTGAAGATAAACTGGGGTGTCACTGAGAACTCTGTTAGCCTGTTCTTCCCAAGTGGTATAGAAAAGGGATAAATGATGAAATGGCAAAGTGTGCTGATGATGCAGTAGAAGTCAAGTCACATTAGTAAAAAAGTGCCATTGATATGGTAGTATTCAGGGTAGAAAAAACCAAAAGATGTTATTCCAGCTTTACAGAAAGATTTTGTAGTGAATAGGCATTAAAATGGTGGATTAAATTCCCAGTAATATACATGGCATGAGCCAACAATATACACAAAATTATAAGGTTTAAACTGGTTATTAAAATTCAATATAGAAATGTTGAAATTATTATAGCTAGGTCTTTGAAAACATCAATTCAGGTGGCAGCCAAAATGTCGATTCTTAATCACAATTAGGAGAGAAGTAGAGAGCCAAAGTGAAAATGTATTTATGTTCAGGATATCTCTGTGGTATATGCATATCCTGGGTACTGTCATCTTTCTTTGCTTTCAAGAAAGAGTATGACAAAACTAGAAAAGTTATGCAAAAATAAGGATAGTTAGATGAGTGAGATGACTTCAAAAGATGAGTAGGCTAAATCAAGGAAGAAAAGCTATGAAGGCTTATTAACAAACTTTTTAGGTATCAAGTGTATGAACTTGAGAATATGTAGCAGAAAGAGTGCTATTCTCTTCTCTTGGCTCATGTAATTGCTCCCTCAATGAATGTCCTTTATTGACCCATGTCATATGTCATACCTAGTGGTTTGTTTAAATGACACGTAGTGTGAGCTCCTAGTTGAAGCTGTATTTCTCACTGGCACTGGAAGAACCCTCATCACAAGGCTAGCTGTGTGTTTTGTTCTGGGCTTTGAGGTCCGCTGTGCTATTTCACTTCCCTGTCAAGTGTTGTAATCTTGGGGAAGAAAAGTAAACTTTTGACTAAAACCTTATTGTTAAATCATATTCTTGGTGGTGTGTCCTGAATCAGGGTTAGAGTGGGTGTAAACTCGATTTGCTCAAGTCACTCTTGTCCTGCTTTAGAAATGTGAGTACTTTGTGGGAGAGAAGGATGGGGAAGAAGTGTAAGATTTCCCTTAGCATTTTTGACTGGAAAAGGTATTCTTGTTGTATTCATAGCAAGATGCTGTGAGCCCCTTTCATCTTTTTTTATAGTTTGTGCATTCTTTGGCAAATCCCAGCCTGAGGCAAAGGGCTTGTAGGCATTATCAGACTCCTTCATAGACAGTTATAAGGGGCTGTGTATTTTGTGCAGGCAGAGCACTGTCACAGGAAGGGTTTAAGAAATCATGTATCAGGACTGGCTGATCTCCAGGAGGCTACAGAGCACTGTGATGCTGATTGCTTATAGACATGATGGACAGGAACAAAGAATCTATGTAAATACTTGTGAGTCTAATGTGTTAGAGGGTAAGTAGCTGCCACTTTTGATCGCAGGGAAGAAGTTCCATGTTGTAACTAAGACTTCCTTGATTTTCAGAAGTTTTCATTCTTATTTGTTCATCTAGACTTCTCTGGTCATGCCTTTCAAAATCCTGGCAGAAAATGCTAAGAAATTCAGGTATGTTTAGTCTTTTAAAGAAGAAAGGGGAAGCAGAAAAAAAAAGAGAGAGAAGAAAAGCAAAAATCTAAACTTGGTCTTAAAAGTTTTAATTATGGATTCAAAATGAGACAATTAGCAAACTAAACTAGGCATGGTTTGTTTAAAAATGACCCAACCAAGTGTTCATGTGAAAGGGAAAAATGAGTATGAGTGAAGACCCAAGACCTATTCCAATAGTCTGTTAAAATTGCAGGGGGTAGGAGATGATCAGGTGCTTGCTTGAAGTAGTTCTAAATATTAACTTTGTTCTACTTTGACTAAGGCTTCTTGTGTTAGGGTTACACTGCTACATCTGATTATATCAGGAAAAGGCAATCCTAAGATTGAATTATACCTCTATATGTGGGCTTTCTCTGATGGGTATCTGAGAGAGACCAATCCAATTTTTATTTATGCCTCAACATATGTTATACACGAGGTGACAAATTACTCTAGAGGCTGTACACATGCTGGGGGCCCTGTCCCCAGGGACACTTCGCCTGACAGCACATCAGGGCAGAGAAAGCTTCCACGATCGGGCTGCAAGTGAGCTCCCACTTGCTGGCGGGATAGATGCCTGGATGCCTGGGAAAAAATGCTGAGTGCATTCATCTGCTAAGCTGATGCCAGCAGGATGCCCTATATCCTAGTATTTTGTTTCTATCTCTGTCTTTTCTCCTCTTTGCTCCCTTTTCTATCCCCCCTTCGGTAGGAACACTTACCTTTCTTTATCAATAAAATGTTCTCAGATATAATATGGCCCTGTTTGCACCTTACTTTCATCCAAGAAATCTGTCAGAAAGAATCCTCTTCAACTCCCCTTTTACAGCAGGATGGGACAGTATCAAAATAACTGATTTCATATTTGCTAATCTCCAGAGGCATAGAAATCAGGAGACTACTATGGAAGAGTGAGAATGCAGTGTAGTGATGGCTGCGTTGCAAACAGATTTTGTGCTCCACTCCATATAAAGATGAACTGCAGAATACAGTGTCGGGGTAAAGAGAACCAGATATTTGCATTGTTATGAGATAATGTGATGACTATGTACTGAAAGGAACAAAGTGTTAGTGGCTGAACAAGTCCTCTGGCAGCAGCTTCATTTTCCATTCCAAAAACTTTTCTCCC
Source organism: Ploceus nigricollis (assembly GCA_013399945.1). Lineage (NCBI taxonomy): Eukaryota > Metazoa > Chordata > Aves > Passeriformes > Ploceidae > Ploceus > Ploceus nigricollis. The sequence continues at coordinate 36,263 of VXBC01011265.1, forward strand.
CTTCAAACTGTGAGGAAATCTTGCAACCCTACTTGTAAAAAGTAACATGGATGAGTTGACATTACTTTGGGGACCGGAGGTGATGCTGGCTGCTTCTCAGCCAGTGCAACAGATGTTCCTTCCTAAAAAGGGCATGCTATACTCTTTCTCGAGCATTTGAGTGTCTCCAAATTACTGTATATTGTGTGTTGTAGCTTTTGTGCAGCAGACTTGGCATTAGATATTTATAGTTGCTCCTACATGGGATGACTCAGCCCCTCTTTTACATAAAAAAACATGAATGGTTAAAGCCTTCCAAAAAATGGGGAAACTTTGTAATTGAAATAGGTTAGATGTCTGGGGTTTCCCCGCTGTATATTTTGATTCGCTAGTGAGGTCCTGTGATGATCTTGGTGCTTTGATTCTTTTCAATGGAAACAAACTAACCAGACAGTGGTGTATTTCCTTAATGACTCTGCTCCTAAAAAAAGCCCCAATTTGACCTGAGGATGCACTAGGTTGATTTTAGGCTGCTACTGATTAACATTCACTGCTTCTTATGAAACACACTAAGTCCACTGGGAAAGAAAGTGTTGTAACTGTCATCAAGAAAATGTGCTCCATTTCATTTGTTTTACATTCAAACTGACATTGTAGGTGTCCAGTCTCTATTTTGATTTGATTTTGATTCCTGCTGTGTTACATGATGTATTTTTGTCCAGTTGCTTTGATAACTAAGTATCAACAAGTTGTTTAGATGAAAGTCCTTAGTTTGGTGTTCCGTACTGATTTGCCCAAATACCAAGCAAGGTGGTGCTGGGAAACAGCAACGCTACCGAGCTATATTGCTACTCCTACTCTTCCTCTGACACTTGGGATAGAACTTGCTGTTTGCAATCCCAAGAGAATAACATCTATCTAATAATACTTCAATTTACTGGAAGTTGGAGATAATAGAGAGGTAGCGTCTTCTTTTTGCCAGGAATCTAAAAGTGTCAAGTTTTTGGTTAAAAGACCAAGTCCCCAGATGAAGGGTTGATGGAACGGCGTTCTGGATGCATTCTAAAATGAAACAAGTAATTTTCCACCTGTTAATTCTGGAGTTAATGTAATTACCTTTTTTCATCTCTCTCCTTTGTGTTTGTTTGTTTATTTTGTTTTGTTTCATTTATATTTTTTAATTTACATAATACGCAAGGACTATGCAGTCCAGTCACAGCATTCAGTCACTAATCTTATATGTTTCTACACTTGTTTTTCTGAGACTATGCTCAGTGATAACTTCACAGGATGCAGATGCAAGATGAAGCCCCTTTCTCTCCTGAGGTTCAGTTCAAGAACAGATTTCATAACTCAGAAGACACTGTGAATTAGCAAATTAAAGCGCTGTAGCAAGAGTCAAATGCTAAAAACTGAATAGTCCATAGTCTCCAGACATGTCAAGCAGAGTTCGCAACATTCAGTCATTTTTTCTTTACTGTAGAAAGTTCACAGAGCTCACGGGAGCTCCTTGATTTTCACATGACTTAAGGTTACACTGGGACAAATAAAACTTCTGCTACTGTGCTTGTAACCATTCAGCTTCGTTCTTGTTTAGGTGAAATAAACTGGAGAAGTCAGTAGGAGAAGAATTACTTGTAAAATGACAAATATTCAATACAATAAAAATAATTCTTTTATGGGCTTTTTGGACACACACACAAAACCAATGATGATCCCTACTGTATTACTTAAAAATGTCTGTTGACTGGATTTGGGTGACAAATTGATAACAGGAGAAAAGGTGTCAGAGATGGGTTTCTCATGAAACCTGTAATCTTTCCCAACTGTGTCTTTTTAATTTGAAATGTTTCTGGGGTTTTTTGGTATTTAAAAAAATACCCCAAGAACAGAAGAAACACCACAAGCCGTTTAGTAGTTATGCTGTTTCCATTCATGTTAGCAACAGTGCTGAACATCTGGTGAAAGTCCTGTGTTTCTTTCTGATCTAATGTCCCATTGCAACTCTAATTTTAAAATTATTTGCCTTATTTAGTAACCACTCTAGTTTTCTTGCTGCTTTCTATCTCAGTGATTTTTTGATTTTTCTTGTGCTCTATGTTAGCGTTTATATCTCATGCCAATTGCATCATCCGTTATGCAGCTGAATCTGAAAGCAGCATCGTCATACTTCATGGTTTCTTTGTAATGGGAGCTGCAGTGGTTCTGATAACTCTTAGTCAGGGAAATTTTGCAAGATTAAATTCTCCAGTACACCACAAGCTGTGTAAATAGCTGTAAATCATGAATGCACTTGAATTAACTTCCTCCCCTTCTTCATAGGGTTTATGTGAAATGACATCATACTGCACTGGGAGAAAAAAACCCCTGTATCATATTCCCCACTTCCAGAAACAGCCTGCACCTGGGTTTCAGTAAGTCAGTTGCACTGATGTCCATGCTGCTGGTACACAGGGATTTGGCTCCAATCCAAGAGTAGGACTGTCTTTCTACTGGTCAGATGTAGCATGTGGTGCTGAATACGCAGCAGGATTGTGGGTTATTCACCCAAATGCCTTGTTTCTGTTAGTGCAGTTCATTCTGTGGTTTTATAGGGGTTTTTTTGGTGAGATATGAGTTAAGTGATGTGTGATTATCCTGGAGACAATTTATTATTTCTGTGAGCCTCATGGGAAACAATAGCCTAGGGCCTTGTTTTTAGCTCAGATATTTTCCTCTTGCTAATAAACAGGATAGCAATAGGAGCTTTACTGGAAAAATACTTTGCTTTACATTTTAAAATGTTTTGCTTCAGGGTGTCTTGCAGACAATTATCAATCCCAAGAAGTTCCTTTAAGATAGCTGAATAGCATTATCTCTGTTTTACAGATCAGAAAGTGAGGTAGTGAAACAAAACAATTTGCTCAAAACTACAAAGGAAGTAAGCATCAAAATCCTGTGTAGCTGTCGCTCCTTTTCAGGTAAAATCCAAAAGCAGAAGTAGGGCCAGGTCAGGCAGTGCATATGGACAACTTGGCCACCTTGCACCTCATGCAAGCTGTACTTAAGCATTAAAATTAGGTTCATTGGAAGTAATTTGTGTGAGAATCTGTTATATTTATTTAGTTGAAAAGTTTGTGAATTGAATGTACTGGAATTTTTTGTTGTGGGAGTTTTCTATTTAGAAGTTTAGATGTGATCAAGAGGTCACATCTGTGTAACCTTCAGAAATCACTTAAGAAGTAATTTTTGACATTTTTGACCTTTCTTATCAGTTTTTTATGTTCTTTACTAGAATTCAGAAGATCCTGGATTTGAAAGAAAAGCCAGTCATGGAAAGAATGCAGCAAAATGTTTTGCCCAGACTTGAAATCTTCCCATACCTAGGTTTCTCCTTGGTGTAGGCTGCCTTCAATCAGTAGATTTTTGTAGTTCTGATAGAGAAAGATATTTCTATTTCGTGTGTGTACCTTTGATATTTTGAAACTTGAATTTGTTTCAGGTCTTCTTCTGTGATTGATTTTTCTTTAAAATATCTTTCAAACACCCAGTGTCATTCTCATGTGACTTCTTTGAATCGGACATCAAGTTAAAAAAAAGTCATTATACTAATTTCTGCTGGTGTCTTAGTCCCAGAGGAGTCACCATTGCAGTCTGTGGCATATTTCACCATGGGAACAGTTTTAGTAGGCACTCTGCCATCTTCTTTTCTCTGTCAAACTCCCCTAAAATCATGTCATGATTCCCCACTGGCAATTCAAAGAGCTACAGAAGCCCTGGGGAATGAACATTCTTAGTGCACCCTTGCAGTTAAATGGAGTGAGGAGGGTGAAACAATAGAAACTGTGTGCATTGCCTGCAGCCAAATCCTGATGCCACAGTGGCACTGTAGCTTGTCCCACCTGACCCCAAACCACATGCAGCCATGGTGTGTGCCAGCTTTGAGTGTGGAAAATTTGTAGATGTGTGCTTATCAGTGGAGGGTTTTGGATTAGATTTGGCAGATCTGTAAAAGCACATATCCTGGCCAGGGTGGTTTGTGAGAGTGCCCATCTGAATCCATGGGGGGACCTGAAAACCCATGGCATCCCACACTGATTTTCCCTCCATGGTTTCTTCTACCAGTGTAGAGAAACCCTCTACCCCTCTCAGAGGAATTAATTTTCTGTGTCCAGCTGTGTTTGGGGCCTTCGTTTATAATACTGAGGATGGTTGTTTAAACAGCAGCATTATGTAAGGTGTGTCTCTCCATCCAGGGGGGGCTCTGTGGAACTACTTCATATCTCGTGTGAAAGCCTTTTTTCTGTTTTAGTGAACCCATTTTTCCACAAGGAGTTGCACCCAGCCCTCGTCCTAGCGTATAAAGCTGCACCCAGAAGGGAGACACTGCACTGTCCCTGACAGAGCCCTGGTGGCATTGAGCAACAGGGTCCTCTCTACATGTTGTTGTGGCGGCATATAAAAGCTCTCTGCTACAGTTTAGCTAATAGCCATCCCTGAAGGTGGGGCTGCCTTTGGAGTTAATTTAAACCTCCAGCTGGTTCATCAGTGTACATATAGGCCAGTTCCCACAGACTTGGCAGAGATTCGGGATTAATAAAGTACAGATACCATCATTTATCCTTGGACAGGAAATGTGTCCATAGGAATGGGTCTGGGGATTTGGAGGATTTCAGGGTGGAATAGTGCAATTTTATAGGGGAAAGACAGTTGTGGAGAGAGTGCTGTTATAAACATGTCCCCGTAGCGCAGTGTGTCTTTGATGAGGTGGTTTAATGAGATAATATATGATACTTTCAGTCAATAAATCAAGATTTTTGCATCCCTTCCAGAAGATGGCAGTGGCCAAGACTATATGCAAGGCTGTGCTTAAAAAGAAAAGAAAAATGTAAACACATGAATTTCTTCTCTAGCTTTGCGGGCAATTCTTTTCCACTCAAAAATATCCAGGGGTCTCTCAAATTGAAACAGTTCAGGTACGTAGTTATCAGCAACTCAGTCTAAAGCTAGTTTAGCTAGTTTAGCTAACATTTGATAATTATACTCCTGAGATGTAATACAGATAATTAGATAATGATATTTTCTAAATCCTGCAGATTATTCCCATTTATTTTATTCCAAATACTCTTTGCTTTATCTGCACATTTAAGGAACTCTACTTTTCTTACTTTAAAAGTGTCTTCTTTCCATGTCCACATTTTTATTATTTGTCTGCACATTCAATTTGCAAATAATCTACTTTTCTTAAAGTAATTTAAGAACTGATCAAGAAGTTTAAATCTCTCAGTATTATTTTTCATCTCCTGTGGTTTTCTTCATATGAAATGTGATTCTTCTGAAATGCATTACTTGGAATAATTTAAAGGCTGTGTTTTCTTTAAAGTATAAAGGGACCACTTCTTATGAATACCATGCCAAGGAAGGAAAAGATTCTCCATTATGATGATGCTCTTCAGGGTTTCATATTAATAGGTTGAAGGGAACTTGACATGATGTAGTAACATCTGACCCTGCCCCATTAAACCCTCAATACCCAAAACGGAAGCAATCTTTCCATAATGGCTCTAGAGGAATACTGAAACTATCTCAAACACAAGCTGCTTTTGTCATTTGAACCAATCAACATTTGATGTTTAGGTGTCTTTTCAGTGGGATAACATCGTGTTTTAAACAGAAGCTTTGATGGCAAATGTTATGACTTAGAAAAAATGAATGTGGTCTGCCATCATGGCCAACTTGGCACAAACAGAAAAGAAAACATGTTTTTTATTACTCTGCTGTGTAAGATGAATTGCATGGCACTTGCTGCTTTTGGGACAAGAATAGTCAAATGTGTGTGGCAGACATTCACATGGCTTAAAATAAGAAGAATTTTTATAGTAATACTGGGATTATTCTGTGTAAGTGGATTTGCATGATGAAGAGATGTAAAAACACTCTAACTTTGGGTAAAAATGGGCTTGGTTTGATATGAGAACAAATTGCAGTAATTGAAATATGCATTTTTTTCTTGATTCAGACCCCTGGAAAGCCTACTGAAATGTTAATCTGAGGTTTTTTGGCCTGAGTTGGAGTCTTTGGGTACTACAAGGGAAGGATGGTAGAGCAGATACACTCTATAACTACAACAAAAGTGAAACAAGATGGTTATCAAGAGTGCTTCTTAGAGAAGCAGAATCCCATTTGTGTATTTCCTTTTCCCCCCACATGCAGTTACTCATTAAGAAAAGGTCAGGGAAAAATTAAGGTAACCTATGGGTAGATAAAAAGGATTTAATTCATTGTTTATGTAGCTGGAATTAGTTCTTATGATCTGTATTCCATTCACAGACCAGGTCTGTAGCCCTGTTTCTGATCTGCATGGCGCCTGGATGGTCTGCAGCAGGATTCCACGCAGATGGCTCTGAGGCTGCTCTTCAAGTTTGTTGAGAAAAATGGATTTACTGAGTTTTCATATGCACTGTCTCCACTTGTACTCTCTTCAAAAACATTTCCTTCCTCCATTGCACTTCGTTTGCTTTGTGTCCGGCCAGATATTTGTATTGTATTAACAGAAAGAAGTGAACTTAAGAAAGCAATACTTTACACTTTATTCTTATTCTAGTTCAGAGACTGCTGATTTTTTTTTAGATTTCTGTCTGTCTTCTGGGAGAAAAAAAATGCTGAATATATAAATTTTTCAGCTAGCAGATGGGTAGAAAGTAAAAAGAGTTAAAAAACCACCATGATTCCAAATCAAGAACACACAGTGTCTTCCTTTTTTTGGTTTACAGGATATGCAGTCTATGTCTGACTGCTTTGTATATAAATGACTCCTGACAGTGTTATTGTAAATGGCTGTGGAAGTGTTCTTCAGGCTGACCAAAAGCCTAGTGTTTCCATCAATAAGAAGTGCCACAGAAGTTTTATAAAGTAAAAATGTAATTTGTCTGCCTTTCCCACAGCTGTCTCCATGCCTCTTTCTCTTCCACAGCATACTTGTCAAGGCCTTCTGACACTCAATTCCCTCTGGTGAGTTTTGCAAGCCCTGGGCTGATGAACATAGAGTGAGTTGAGGAGCTGAGGGATTGACTGGTCTAGGCCTTGCTCTGCTCTTAGAAGTATACATATATTCTTACCCCCCAACTGTATATTAAAGTAGCAATATCATTTTGTGTCTTAAAATCATTGGCTATTGTTGCTGCATTTTATTCAAGTGGCAGTGATGGACATAGAGATTGGTCTACAGATCTGGGTTATACACAAACCTGAGTTCACAGAGATGGCAGCAGCAGTGGTTACAAGGAAATACTGCTGGAAGGACAGAAGTTCACTTTAAGAATAGGCTAAAGGAGCTTGGGGACAAGCAGTGTTGTACAGAGGACCTTGAAAATAGATTTTGATTTTTGTTACTGCCATTTTCAGAGAACTGGGACTTTGCGTGTACTCTTCATGGGACAACAAGTGCTCCTGATTGCAGTTTCAGTCGTGCCTCATAAAAGATGTGAAACATAGTTTGGTTTTGGGCGTATCTGTTAGAAAGATGGCCAGCCTTCATTTTCATTGACTAGGATATTCTCTCTTCCCATGTAATTCTTTTCAAATGGTCTGTAAGTTTATGTTGTCATGCATTTGGGGGCCTGTTTGTTAATGTACCATTTACTCTCTGTGGGGATTGACCAAATTAGTTCTAAGTAATACCTTGCATTCAGACCATGTGTTATGTTTGTCTAGAGAGACAAACATAATTTTAATTGTATGTGGGATTTGTGAAACAATGAAGAAGAGATGTAAAGACACTCTGACTTTGGGTAAAAATGGGCTTGGTTTGATATGAGAACAATTTTGTTACTGCCATTTTCAGAGAACTGGGACTTTGCGTGTACTCTTCATGGGTTTAAGAAACAATTTTAAAGCAAGCCTAGTGGGACTAAACTTAAAGTTTGAAAATTATTGGTAATTGAGTACAGGTCTTTCAGAAACTTTCAGGTCTCATTTTTCTGTAATAAAGGGTTGGTATATTACAGCACAATGTAAAACACAGAATAGAAGCAGAATTTGTTACAGTTCTAGTAAATGGAAAGAAAAATGGGCCTTTTTTAACTGTTATACTTTTTATAGGTTTTTCTGGTCCCTCAAAGCTGGGGTGGAACTCAGGACACAGCACAGGATTTTTCAGCGTGTAGAAATAATCTGACCAGGGGCAGATTTTTGAAAATGATGCATGCAAACTGCATCTGCATTCATGTGAAAACAAAATAATCATAGAAACACAGAATATGCTGAGCTGGAAGGAACCCACAAGGACCATTAAGTCCAACTCCTGGCCTTGCACAGGACATCCCCAAGAGTGACACCATGTAGCCAAGAATATTGTCTAAACACTTCTTGAACTCTGTCAGGCTTGGCACTGTGACCACTTCCTTGAGAAGCCTATTCCAGTGCCCAATGACTCTCTGGGGGAAGAACCTTTTTCTAATATCCAACCCAAACCTCCCCCTGACACAACTTCAGGCCATTCTCTTGGGTCCTGTCACTGGTCACCACAGTGAAGAGATCAATGTCTGCCCCTTCTCTTCCACTCATGAGGAAGTTGTAGACTTTGATAGCTATATAAAGGGCCAGTTGGAAGGGTAATAATTTGATTTGTATGTCAAAGATGTACATCTGTGTACACTGAGAATGAAATGGGCAAGTGCTATTTAGGCAGAGAGTTTCAGAGAAAACTGGTTTTGACTAGTTGTTTAGCTCACTGTTTTGACGTGACAGTATTGTGGTTGAAGGTTGTCATCTGAGATACCAATGTGAGGACTTATGGCAGGAGTCATTATTTTAAGAGTTCCATAAATTTCTACCCATCAAGTTAGAGAGTTATAAAAATGTTTTCTTTGACCAAGTGCTTTAAAAACAAATTTTAAAGATGAAAGGAAGTGAAGGATATGTAAAATATGACTTTCAAAAGGTGTAACCCTTTTGGTTGTGTAATGTCACAAATGTTTTTCAGGACTGCATGGCTGCAGTGATGTTCACCTGTGCTTCACCAATGAGGCAATGATTTCATCAGTTGGGTGTGCAAGTTTTTCTTTCTTTCAAAGAAAGATTTTACTTTGTTTCAGGAGAAATTACTTCTGGACTTTTTGAGTAATCCTGATTTTCTTTGAAAATGAGACAATTTTCCTCTCTTTGGGTTTCCAGAGAAGCAGATTAACAAACCTTCCTGAATGTTATTCTGAGTCTTACGGTAGTCATGGTTTCTTCTGGGTAGCCAATTTCCATTTTTCATTTATACTAGCCAAGAAAGTAAACTGGCAAACTTTCAGTTTTTCCATAATTTTGTCTTTGCAAAGTGGGTAACATTGGGTTTATGTAGTGTACATAGAACACTACACAGCTATCTCAGTTACTATTTCCTAAAACATTAAGGTTAAGCAACACTAAATGTAACAGTCTTAACACAAGGATTTGAAGTTTTAGGAAAATATTTAATTTACCTACCACAAGCTGGGACTTGCTAGCAGTGAACAATTGTTAATTTATGATCCACTGGATGATTTGTAATATATTTTTATGTTGCTTTGGTTGTTTAGGGGTTTTTATTATTTTTTTAATGCTATTTCCAAGGAAAAGATGTAGTTGATTTGTAAAAGGTAGTTGTGATGGTAGATCTTTGAGATGACATGTGCTACAAACTGGCAGTTACAGGAGTGGAAAAGTCATCTGAGGCTATTTCTACATAATGAAGAGGGTTTTCCTCTCAGAGGCCTTGGAAAAACTTGCCGGAGATGGATACTGACAACTGTAACATGAGCTGTATTTTTCCCTTTTTGTTTGCTTTTAAAATGTCCTATGCTGAGAGAAGTCTCTTCTTTACGGATGAGTAGTGCTAAAAACAGGTTTCTGTGGAAAGAGAATTCTAATCACTTTAAATAAAAAGTAAACCTAAAAATCCTTCCACATTTTTAACAAAACTGAGCTAAGTAAGCCTTTTCTTTTCATCCTGTTGCTTGTGATAACTCGATAACTCATTTTATTCTTCGCCTGACTGAGGTATTTTTAAAAAGAATCAGATTACCTGTGGACAGAGGTACATAATTTCCGCCATCTAGATTTAAATATCTACTGTGTTGTATGGAGCTTTTAACAGGATATTTTTCCATTCTTAGTAAAAGGCTCTGTGTCTATTGAGACACACTATACCAGTAAGTCTAGCATATAAATTTGCCTTCATGCTCTCATTTGTAGCTGTTTTCATGATTTCAGGTTATGGGGAATTCCAGCTGTCACGCTTAAAATCCGTCTGGATTGTGAAGAAGCTGAGAATAGTTGTCTGAACACATGCATTTGTCTTGGGAAAGCAAAGAAAGAAGTGCAGTGCATTTTTAGAAAGCTTTCTCATCTCACTCTGTTGTTCTCTAAGATGATAAAACATTACTGACTGTCTTGGTTTGAAAAGACAAGTGTCTGCTAAGGAAGGCAGGGGCCTCCCTTGAAATGGAAAATGCTAACCCCCTCCCTCCGAATTATTATAATTTTGAAATTAAGAGGCTCTCAGGCAAAGATACAGGAGTAGGAATGACAGTTCTTTATTAGGAAAATATAAGAACAACAAAAAAATGCAGTAATACAAAGCAACACTGACAGAGTCAGAATATGACTTGACACCCTGTTGGTCAGGGTGTTGGTAGCAGTCCGATTAAATGGTGGCTGCAGTCCTCCTGGAGGGACAGGTGTGGTTCTGTTGAAGCAGTGAGCCTGTAGAAGGGTGTAGTTTTCCTCTGAAGGTTCAGTGGTGGTGTAGATGGGCCTGGTCTTCCTCTGGGAATCCAGTGGAAAAGGAAGCTGCTCCTCTGGGAATCCAGTGGGAAAAGACTGCCTGTGGTGTTCCAAACCTCAGATTATATCCACCTAGGAATGCTTCGCTCCTCCCCCTGGGCAGAGCATCTCACAATGGGATGATGTAATTTTATCAGTCATGCAGTGAGACTCAATGGCCCATTAACAGAAGATATTTCCTGGAGGGAGGATTGGTTATGGAAGAGATAAAGAAAACTGCCCCACCTGGTTTTAACAGGTGGCCCAATTAACAGAAGATAACTGCACCACCTCTAACAGATGACAATAGAATACACATGCCCAGCCACATCTTGCATTTCCAACCTAAGACACTGACCTATTGCCTGGCTACTCCATGATTACTGTAACAAGACCATTAGAACTTGTGGTACAGCAGCTGTACTTTGTCCACTCAGAATGTGCTTGAGAGTCTTTCCTTTGAGATTATAGCCTCTTCAGAATAAAGTTTGATCCATTAATGCAATAAATCCTAGCAATAATACTGCCCCGTGATTTAAATTATGGTAATAAAATCATTTGTACATGGATTCAAAAGTGCTTCATTACATACTTACGCATTTTGTAAAGGAGAACAAGAATGTATTCATATCTCACAAAGTTTATGCTGTGCTTTTAATGCATTTGTAAATATGGACAATGTCAAATACTGTTTACCAGAAATAAACAGACTAAAATGGTCTGGAAACTCAAGAGTCCCAAAAACTTGCTGAAGAGCTCTCTGGCTCCATATTGTAAACTTTTTCTAAATCTTGTAATGCAAGGGAAATTTCAGGAAGCATTGAGAGCTTTAAAGTGTCAGTATACAAAAAAAGGGTAGGAAAGCTGATCTAAAGGGCTGTAGATTGACATTATTGTATAAACAATATAATGGAAATGCAATTATGTCATGCTCAAGAAATTAAAGGAACAAAACCGGCTTGATTTAAAAAAGAAAAAAACCCAAACCCTGAGTAATGAATTAATGAGTTTGATCAGTGAAGGTAGCTATGAAGATTGATAGAATTTTAGGGGATTGCAATTTCACTTAACATTTTAGGCACTATGATTTAAAAAGAGATTAAAAAAAAAAAGATTGCACAAAATTTGTATATATAAAAGTTAATATTAGCAGATTGATGTAGAAAGGAGGTGTCAGTGTAGGGTTATTAAGTGGGTTATTTCTAATTATGTTCTACAAAGATCAGTAGAAAACTTAAAATTAGTTATTAAAGATCTGAAAATAAATACAAAATTACTTCCACATTTTGCAGATAACACAAAAATACTTGGTTAGGAGGGGAGGATAGGGACTTTTTTATAAAGTGCTTTGAATCATCTACTATGCTGAGCCACTTAAGTAAAGTTCATTTTAATCTATTTAAGTGTGAGATCACTCATCCAGGGACAAAGACTTTACATCCTGCCTACAAAGGGGGAGAAGGGGCTTTGTGATAGTTTGAGACAATTCAAAGGAAAACATTCTGGAATGAGTTGTCTACTTTAAGGTTCCAACAATGCCATTCCACCAATAAGAAATTAATACTAATAAATGAAAGTGAAAAAAATCCTGGTTTATTAACAAACAGAATGCCAATAGGGAGGGGAAAAAAAGGTAAATTACTGCTAGATATCAAACTGTTCCAGATACCAACCCACTGGAACAAAGAGAAACCCAAAATCCTGGAAATACCCATTCCTGATAGGAGATACAAGATTGCACCAGCTCCGTCTTGGGAAGGCAGGAGCTTCACGGAGCAGTTCCAGCAGCAGATGAAGACCTGATGGCTTGTCCAGCACTGACCTCCTCCCTGCTGCGAGGCACAACACAGCGGGTGTGGCAGGTGAAGCAGCTGGCCTGGAGCCACTTGGTGTCTTCCTCTCCCCAGCTCGGCGCGTTTAACAACAGCTTGAGTTGGAGCGGGGTAGCTCTGCTCCACTTTTGCCAGGGCGATGGCCCCATTTTTTTTTCAGACAGGCAGCTGTGGAATTCGTCCTCAAGGCAGCTCAGAGATTGCTACTGCAGCTTCTCTGAGCCAAGGAAAAAAACCGAAAGCCTAAGCAAAGATTAAGTAGTCACTGGCATAAATACTACACAAATGCTTGTGCACAAGCAGCCTCTACACACATAGGTACAAGAGGATCCTGGATACAGGGTCTTAAGGATACAGTAACAATTTTTGGGCACTGATGATTATGGCATACAATATCATGATGAATCGCCCTAAGACAGGCTTGTCTTCTGCAAAGCATGGACCTTGAGAAAGATTTCAGGCTCATAGCAGACCAACAATTGAGCCTGACTTCTCAGCATGACAGTTGGCAAAAAGAAGCAGTGAGGTTTTTGGGTATACATACAGAGAGAATAGTGCCTTGGAGTGGGTCGTCTTCTGTATAGATTGTTACTTTGGCTGGGGGTAGAATTGTTTGTTCATGATGAGATGCTTCCTGTTTAGATGATGTTGTAAAAAACTATAAAACCTGTTCAAGTGTTACAAGGGAAGGCATCACTTAAAAATTTGAACTAATCACAGCGTTTTCATTTTAATGAAGGCCAAGAGGCACCTAAGTAGCTATTTGTAATCTAGTAGAGAAAGGTGTGACAGAAGCCTGTGACTGAAATGTGATGTCATGTATATTTAAAGAAGCCAGACCCAGGACCTTTTAAATTCAAGAGCGATTACTGTAGGACCTAACTATATGTGTTCCTGGAAAACACACTGTAGCTAAACAAATTACTTAATGTGGTGGAAGATTAACAAATAAATTGTAATGTCTGGGACATACAAGAAGGTAGAGTAAATGATACAGTCTATTACTGCCTCTTAGGATAATTTATTTTTAAGAGGGGATAATTTAAAGTATTATTAGTACCACAATATTTGTTTCTAAGACTTTTCTGTTGATAAAATAGAGACAAATTATAGGAAAGCAGTTTCTCTGTATGGGAGTTTTGAAACAGTACCAAAGCAGAGATATGACAAAACCCCACAGCCAGCCAGTGGGATAAAAATGGCAGAATGTGGTTCATGTCTGGGAGTGAAGATACAATTTTTGAACAAATAATATAGGAATTGAGATAAAGTTCAAAATATTTCAACTTGTTCATGTCAATTTGTATTCATTATCCTCACAGCACAGTTTGGTGAATAAAACACACTCCCGGTGTTATGTGTCCAAGCCAAGGCAAAGCTTAAACAGGCTCTGCAGGGAATCTGATACACACTTCTGATCTGTGATTCTTTTGTTTGACTGTGTCTACTACTAAAGCTCCCTACACAGCTATTTTTCTTAAGTATGACAAAGCATTTAGAAGTTGCTGCTGGTAATTTTTAGGATTTGGTATGTGCTGCTTGTAGGGTCAAAGCTCTGTCATCCTGGCCTGTAGCCTTGATATCCTTGTCTTCTCCATCTCCCCTTCATTTTGTCTTTCCGAAGCTCTGAGTACCATGCTTCTGATGCACTTACAGCTCTCTGCAGTTGCTCCTTGCACTGTCTTGTTTTTCCTCCCTTATGCACTTATGGTTCTCTGATCTGCTCTTACTTCAGCACTGCGTTCCAGTCAATTTGAAAATGAACAGACCCTGGAAAAATAAGTTCGAAAGTTCATTCAGAAGGAAAATTAAGGAAAGACTTCACTCCTGAAAATGAAATAACATCAGTTTTGACCTAGTTTGCTAGCTAGGGCGAGTATATTTATTATGGTTGATGCTGTTACCAAAACTGCTCCCAATCTTAGTGCTGCTGAGCTCTCAGCCTTTGAAGACTTAGTTACCCAAGGGCAGTGTTACTACGCTACATAGACTCAAACTGAAGGGCAACAAAGGGCTCTTTTCCCTTTGCACCTCTGCCATGGTCAGTGTCAGAGGTGTTTTTGACACAATGCAACTGGTTCAGTCACCTTATGCCTTAGACCTGAGAAGACACCTTTCTCCGCAGGATTGTCTCTTGGTTTTTTATGGGTTGCTGTATACAGAGGAGGTAATTTTGTATCACAGCCCTTCACAAAATGTCTATATTGTGCTCAAGGTACCAAGCAAATGATTATAATCAGGAGGAAAAAAAGTGGTTATTTTTGGACAGATGAAGATTATTTTACACCTCTACAATGCAAGATAATATCTAGTGCAGATAAATGTGTATTTTAATGACTTTTGTTATATCTTCCTGAAAACTGAATTATAAAACAATAAGCCAATCCCCAATGCCCCCTGCTCCCATCGTTCCCCCACCCCTCACTTCTTCTGATACTTTCTCCTTATGACTGCCACTGGTTAGAATCTCTTTCAGACCTTTCCCCAAGGATTTGTGTCTATTTAGCTGTCAGGGCCTGTGGTTGGGAAGAGGCTAATTCTGCCCTTTCCCAGCTTTTCTGAAATCTCTTCTCTTGTCCCAGTATGTCACAGCATATTGTGTTTATCCATATAGAGTTACTATATATCATCTAGAGTAGTCTTCCATGAAGGCCACAAATTCGTGTTGTTACTAAAATTTTACATGTTGTGGAACAGCGAGACGGGGATTTAACGAAGTACTGCTGTTAGGATAAACACACTTGACCCACTGGATAATGTATAAAATAATCAAAAGTACTCAAAGGAGAACATGTAATCAAAGGAGATGTGTAAAGTGGTAATACCTGCACCTAATCATATTAGGTTAAAACCTTATTGCAGTTCATGCAATGTTGCTGTTGTAAAATGCCATTTTTTCTATTCCCCGTGACTGTATCTCCAGCTTCAGAGTAGAGCTCTCAACTTTGATCTGAGGAACTGGTTTCCACTTATTTGTGGAAATATTTGCCTTGTTTGTTTTTAAAGCCCGTTGAACTTGAAGGGAAAGTTTTGATTTTCCTTAGTTCCCCTGAGAAACACTTGTTCATTCTGCTCTTGTTTGTGGGGATAAACAGTCTCCCTTTGTCATTGTATAATATCCTCTAGCCCAGCCATCTGAGAGATGGGCAGCTGTATTTGCTGATGTGACTTCTAAGCAGGAGGCTCCTGCCTCTTCTTGAATGATCTATGAAACAAGGAGAAAAGCCTTACCATTGTCGAAAGGAATGGCAAGCTTTCTATTAATTTGTGATTTCAGCTGTAAATGGACTAAAATGACCGTAAGATTTCTGAAGTACTGATGTACTGATTCTTTCCTGTTTTTCCTTTTGGTTTCATGTAAGTTGTGAGCAGAGGCTCAGAGACTGAAGAGGGCAGAGTGTTAGCAGAATGCTGTCTGGATGATCAGAGGAGAATGAAAGAAAAGGAGAAATATGGTGGGGAGGAAGAGGACATGGAGACAGGGTGTTACTGAGGTGATTGTTAGCATACTGATATGTAGGTATGTGCAGAACAGGAGAACTAGAGGCTAGGAAAATGTCCCTAGCACCATGCATACTGCTTGTGCTATGTAATGGATAAGTTTCCTTTAACTCTTCTTCTCAATATTTCTTGGTTAATAATATTAATTCTATTAGTTAGAGCATTACAAATAGTGAATGGGAATTTGTCATCTTTAAAGACAAATATTGTTTCCAGAATAATATGGTTCCCTCACCCTCTTCAGATATCACAGCTTGTGTCTGTACAGAAGCCATGGCATAGGGGAGTAAAGAGCTCAGCCTGTGGGTCCTGGTTTCAGAAGTCTGCTAGTAGATACCTAGGATATGAAACATGAATTGATATTAAACATAAAAGCTGAAATCACAGATAAGCTCTGTTCACATTTTTAAATCCATGTGACAAAGCAGACAATTTTAACAGTCTTTCCTTTTACTTGTATTGATTTTTCTGCTTGGAAGAGGATTAGACTAATAAATCCTCTGTTTAATAGTGCAAGAATAGATTTGGGTCATGTTATTACAACTGTATTGGATTTGCATGGCCAGGCTTTGGTAGCATGGGGACTGC
The DNA here is from genome assembly GCA_013399945.1 of Ploceus nigricollis. Lineage (NCBI taxonomy): Eukaryota > Metazoa > Chordata > Aves > Passeriformes > Ploceidae > Ploceus > Ploceus nigricollis. The sequence goes on from VXBC01011265.1 coordinate 52,933, forward strand.
AGGGGTTCTTCCGTGAGGATCTACTGGAAGCTTCCCCCATGTCCAACAGAGCTAATGTCAATTGATTCCAAGACGGACCAGCTTCTGGCCAAAGCCAAACCAATCAGAGACAATGGTAACACCTCTGTGATAAGATATTTAAGAAGAAAAAAACAGTTACTGAGCAGATGCAATTGTGCTCAGAGAAGAGAGGAGTGAGAATATGAGACAGCAACAACTACGCAGACACTGAGTTGAGTGGAGAAGGAGGGGTAAGATGTGCTTCAGGCACTGGAGCGGAGATTCCCCTGCAGCCCCTGGTGAAGATCATGGTGAAGCCCCTTGTGCAGCTGCAGCTCATGAAGGACTGCAGGGATGCAGAGATCCCCCTGCAGCCCATGGAGCAGACCTATGCTGAAGCAGGAGATGTCCAAAAGAAGGTTGTGATGCTGTGGGCAGCTTGTACTACAGCAGGCTCATGGCAGGGACCTACAGACCACAGAAAGAAAAACAGGTTTCTTGGTATGACTTCTGACTCCATGGGCTACCCATGCTGGCGCAGCCTTTTCTTGCAGGACTGCACCCCATTGAAGGGAAACATCTTGGAGCAGTTAATGAAGAACTGTAGCCTGTGGGAAGGACTCATGCTGCAGAAGTTCATGGAGAGCTGTCTCCCGTGGGAGGGACCCCATGCTGGAGCAAGGGAAGGACTCCTCTACCTGAGCAGCAGCAGAAACAACAAGTCATGAACCGACCATAACTCCCCTCCCCCATCTCCCTGTGTCACTCTGGTGGAGGAGGTAGAGCTCGGGAAGGAGGGAGGGATGGGAAAAATGTGTTTTTAAGATTTGTTTTGTTTATCATTATCCAGCTCTGAATTTGGTTGGAAATAAATTCAGTTTAATTCCCCAAGTCTAGTCTGTTTTGCCCATGATAGTAATCAGTGACTCCTTATCCTTGGATATCGTTGGATGTCCTTGTCCTTATCTCAGCTCATTAACCTTTTATCATACCACTCCCCTGTCCCCACTACCCTGAGGAGGGTAGTGATAGAGCAGCTTTGATGGGCACCTCGTGTTCAGCCCAGTCATACCACTACAGCAACACTCCTTCTAGATTCCCATTGTGTTCTATCTATTCTCTTGTTACCAAAAGAAGGATTTATATTTTTGTGTGTAAATACCTCTAGATTTCATAAGTTGTCGGTTCTCATCTCAATAGTTTGTAAATGAAACTATAGGAACATCATTCTTCTCGTGTACTTTGCCTCTCTCTTTCAGATGCATGCAGACAGGAAGGCATGCTGAATAGTATGTTGTTTTCTTTGCAAGAGTTCCAAGGACCATTTCTGTCACTTCTACTTTACTAAATTAACTGTCAGTAAAAACACTGATGTTAACCTTCTTCCATATCTAGCTATCCTCTTCTACTCAGGATGATTCTGCTTCCTTTGAATCCTGGCACAATGCTGCTATTTTTTCCTGTACATTTTTACAGGAAACTGGGCTTAACTAGAATGTTTCCTTGTTTCATACACACATGTGTTTCTTAGAAAGCTGAATTGATGAAATGCGCATTGAAAGAATCATAAGAATCAAATTGTCAGGCCTTCAATTCAGGAAAAAAATGATCAAAATGAAGTATCTATCAAAATATATTTTCCACTGCTACTGTGATGTTTCAGAGCCATCCAGTCTTTCTGTCCACTGCCTCTTGACTCTTCTAGCAGATTTTCAGCTACCTGGACCATTTGAGATACGAGGGTTCAAACTGAAGTGCCATCTGTACATCTGTCACTTGGTACAGACTGATGGTTTTCTCAAACAAATCCATTGCAATTCTAGGGAATGTAGCACGATAATCTCATCCATAGATGTTTGACCTACTGATCGTAAGGTGACCTGCTAGATATGACATAGATATACTTCAAGACAGTGTGGGAGAAAATGTGCCCCAGGACCTTGTCCTGGTTAACCAGCCCAGACTGTTAATTTTGGCAGTGGCAACAAGAGGCATGGCTGGAACTTGGAGGTTATTCTATACCAGCTCATGTAATTTTCCAGTAACAGGGAAAGGGGTCCCTTTTCTGGGTCACGTAATGTGGCAGAGGGAGTGGTTAAGTATTGTTGGGGGTTTTCCTCATGGTGAACATGTGAATCATTCGTCTCTTTCTTGTACATATGTGTATTGTTGCTGCTACTGTTCATTGTCTTCATTGCTGTTTCCAGTAAATTGTTCTTATCTCAGCCCTTTTGGGCCTCTGGTTCTCCTCTCCAGCCCACTGCAAGAGGGAGAAGGAGAGAAAGAGGAGAGTAGGCAAGCGGTACATGGTTTGGAGTGACTCAGTGGGAACACTGAATTAGGGAATACCATTCTTAAACCACCACAGACTCATATGCATGAAGAGGTGGGGAATCCTGCCTCAATTCATATAAACCTGTCTTAGATGGTTATTTTCCCTGAGAAGTGACAGGCACCTTGAAAAGGGAGCAGGCATTTAGTCAGGTACTTTGTGAGATGGTCAGTGGGAAACACTGAGGAGAAGAGCATGTCCTTCTCCTGTGTCCTGCACAGAGATTCTGGGAGAAGCCTTTTGATTACTTTGCTGTTGGCTCTTGAAATGTGCCCAGATGCTTCTGCCATACTTTTTTCAAGAGAAAGAAGGAAAACCATCATGAGAAGAAGGGAATGAAGGAAGGATGTCTGCTTTCTCTTACAGAGTAGGTCAGAGGTTTACTCATGGCTGTGAAGAAGCAGATAGAACTCAGGGAAAGACTGGGGGGCACAGTGCCATTCAGTGTCAATCAAACAACGGGTATCAGCTGCTGAGCTTCATTACGGCTTCAGTCTGAAATACCACATGCAGCAAAAGGGGCATAGGACCAGCAAGGAGGGCTCCTGACCACCCCTGTGGGCTATGGCCTCAGGAAGGGGCTGGGAGAGTCAGCCGTCACCCCAGTCCTTGGCTCTGAGGACAGCTTGTGTGGGAGATTTTGCACTGGAAGTTTGTTGGATGACACATACACACAACTGGTTTTATCTAGATGTGTATAGGAAGAAAGCAAGAGAGTGAACAAGCAAATACAGTATAAGAAGAAAGCAAGATAGTGAACAAGAAAATACAGTATATGAATGCTGAAATTAACCATGAATTATTAACAACAAATTAACAACACTTGCCCAGGTCCATTGGTGTGTTGATCTTCTAGCAGACCTGTTATCATATATGATGACTCAGGGACCAAGGATCATAAACCTCTTATCCTCTAACAGCTTCATACACAGCCCTCCTGTGTTTGACTTCTCAATCAGGGTTGGCAGGAAATGCTGCATAAAAGGAAACAGGTAAATGAACTAACTCTTATTCTCCACTCAGTGCAGTTTAAGACAAATCTCTTTAAGAGAAATCTCTTTAAGAGAGATTTAAGGAAATCTCTTTAAAGCCTTGTTTTGATAAAACGTTGTATCAATGGTAAATGATATGTGGAAACTCCAGTGGAAAAAAAAGAGTATATGATAAGTTACATATGTGCAGGAAGAGTCTAGATTTAATTATTGTGTCTATTCTGTATCCTATTCCCTGCTGAAATAGATTATATTTTCAGAAAGAGAACAAAATAAGTAAAAGGTTGAATTGTTGCCCCTATTCCTCCTTCTTGGATTCTCTTTCTCTTTGCTCACATAAGTTCACATCTTCATTCCATAAATACCCATCAGCTCCTGGGCTTTCTAAAGATTTGTATTTTTGTGTTGTTAGTATTGCAGGTGTCTTGTCATATATTGTAGATTGGTTGTGCATTGCCTGGTACCAGGAAAAAGCTGGGCATTTTAACCCAGCAGGTCTGTTTTCTTCAAAGGGGAGTAACATGACTTAAGATAGTCAAGGAATTTTCTGTATTTTTCATCTAAAAAACCTCTTTTCACTAAAGTGAAAGTCTGAAAGTGAACTATAAAAGAGAGAAAGAGAATGGGTAATAAAAATGTAACTGAAAACAGTAGATCCACTAAAAGAGCTGACATTCAAATGTGTAAAAAGAACATGAAGCTATATTGACATAATGCATTTTAGTCCAGAGCTGGAAAATCAAGATCTGAGGTCACTAATACATAATACTGACTTTGGTTGGCTGGCAGTAATTGTACTTACTGATTACCATGAGAGGATTATCCATAGTATATTATTGCTGAGCTTTTGTAACCTTTGACATGGAATGTTTGCACTATTGATTGCCCACATCAGTAGTACCTTTATGACTTGCCAGCTGATAGCAGGAATCCATGTGCACAAGGATGGTGAGCACTTAGACTCACAGTGAGACTGTACTCAGCTTGGGTTTTGACTTTCAGCTCTTCATTCAGTGTCTCAGGGTGTTCTCTCAGTGCACACAGGCTCCCAGGTTCCTGGTGTTTATTCAGCTAGATTTAGGATTTCATTTTTCTTTCTCCAGGACATCTTTTCACTTTTAAGTGTGTGTGCCAAGAGGAGTTGCTGACCTAATGGAAGCAGTTGTGTGCTGGAGTAAAGCATTTAGGAAGAGGATAAAGAAAGCACTCCTATTCTTTCGAATGCTAACCCTAAATAACATTAGGGCATGTGACACCCTGCAAATAATTTGAGGGTTTTTTTTTTCTGTTCTAAATGTTGAGATTCTTCAGAAGTCTTTCAATAGTTAAGTTTAGCAACAAAGGCTATTCGCCTACTTGTTGAATTGTAGCTGTCACAAGATCTTAAAACAGTAGCGTGTATGATTGAAACATCAGGCCTCTGATTGCCTTCATAGACTATTAATTTGGCAAAAAATTCACCTGTAACTTTGTAAATGAGCTTTTACAAATCAAGTAACCTTTTTGTTCTGTCTCTTCTCTGGAAAAGAGGTTGCAGTTGGGTTTTTTCCTCCTCTTTACAGTAACATCTTAAAACCTTTAAGAAGATATGTATTAAAGAATCTCCAACTTGTATGTAATGGAAACTAGATCTTTTCTAGCTGATTTTGTCATGATCATGTTACGTATGCCTTTGCAGTGAGGAGACATCAACTCTAAAATTATGCTAGTCTGAAATAATTTATTACAAGTCCTAGAATATCTTTATCAAAGTAAGCAGAGGACGGAGGAAAGCTCTTGCAAGGACAAAGGTTTTTATTCTTTTGCATAGTAGGAGGCTGAAAGTATTAACTTGCGCTGGGACTTAACACCAAGGTATCTAATCTTGGAGTTGGTAAGTGTTGCAAGGAACAGGGCAAGGAAGTTGAGTTGCTCCTTATTCATTTTCAGGTACTAGAATGACATGTACACATTCATTTATTTGAAATAAATGGAAATCTGTTCTGAAGTTAAAAGCCAATTTGTCTAATTAATAGTCTTATTGAATTGCATGGCTTTTAAGCCTTGCACCCTCAATGACTCACAGTTTAGAGAGGGAGACTGAGATAACAGAAGACAGTTCATTTTAAAGTCGAGCATTGTCATCTTATTGGTTCATAAGCTATAATGTATGTTTATTAAGACCTACAGCAGTGATTCATTTGATAGATTGTGGCAGTAGTGGCTTTTGTTTCTGAAGGCTGGTGGGAATTTGAGTAATTTTTGAGATCACTGGTCAGGGAACTGTTTATCTCTTGACACTGAGTTGAGTATTTATGTGGTAGTGACCTGTGAGCTGATTAAAGTTATATGCTGGATTAGCATTAGCATAGTGTCTTTCATACGTTTTGCAGCATAAATATGTTGTCTGTTAAATTTGGATTGTCAAATTTATTTTGTGTATTTAAGCCTGTAAAAATTCCTAGTCTAATTTTAGTGCTTGTTATTTAGGACCTGAAATAAATACATTTAGACTAAAAGTTTCAATCTATGTGCTTTAAAAAACAGGTTCTGGAATTCATTCTCTGTCATTTAACTAAACAGAACTTAATTCTCAGAAGTACTGAAAAGCTGTGCTGAATTCAGTTAAAGCTTTGGAATTCATGCATGGGTTAAAATCCTGAGGATCAAGTCAGAGAGAGTAGGAAAAAGGGCAGACAGGTCAGAGAACTTTCCCATAGAGAAAGAAAAGAGAAACTCCAGAAAGACATGAACAAAAGCACCAAGCAACTGTAGAAGTCATCCTGATGATTATGTGTATTTCTTCAGATGATGCTGCTGAATATTCATTCTTTTAATGGGCCATGTTTCATGCTTTATTCCTGCTGTAGATTGTGGGCATTATTTACATCTCAATTTATTTCTCAGCCCATTGGCCATAATTAAAAGTGGAATTTTGTCCTCTCTAGAGTCCTTGTTGGAGACTTTCACCTTGTTGAAGAAAGGAGACTAAATGTGATGATTTATTGAGCCCATGTACAGTCCCCCAAGTCTACTGCGGCACTGTGCCAAAAGAAAGCTGAAATGATATCCAGTCTGGCAACCACTTGCACCATGAATAGAATAAATCCTATCCCTTGACTAAAACTCTGTTTTGTTCCAGCCAAATTTGCTTGAATTCCTGATGTGTGTGGGTTCTTGGTAGCCTAAAGTTAAGGTTGTAAAAGGCAGTGGCTGCCTGCCAAGGCATTGTGCCTTTAGGATGTTGGACTCTATATTTGTGTGTTGTCATGATGTGCCTTAGTCCATGTCTATTAAAAGCGACAAAAATTACTTCTTACAGTTATCACACTCCATCTTCACTTGGAAATTATGTTCAGAATCACAGATGTGACATTTGATCATTGCTCTTTCATTACTTTTCAGATTTTTAAGACTTTTTGGTACTAAAGTCAAACAGAAATACAGTCATAAATCTGGCAGAGGCTTTGTTTTCTTGCTTTCTTCTGCTCTGCTAAATCAGAGAAAAAAAAAAGGAAGGAATATGTGGCCATGTACAGTTACTGCCACAACATTCAAAAATTTCTTTGAGATGATTGTTCTGTGAGAGGCGATAGCAAGCCTTTGTTATTGTATTTGCTAGGGTAAGCTTTCCAGTTCAGGCACGGTGAAAACTTGCACCAGTTCAGTGACTCCAGTCTGTACAGATTAAGTATTTATTGCTGTTACTTGTTAAACCCTAGTTGCATAGTTGTTTCTGTTCATAATTGGAACTCCTTGTATATTACACTCATTGTAGTGCCCTTCAAGACTTTTTTCAGTTACTGAAGCTGTGCTGTCCATATGCTATGATTTGCCAGGTTTAGTTTTTCAGGGCTCAGAAATGCCTTTAGCCTATACCACTTCCATAGCATAGCAGCCTTGTGATGTCAAATGGTGATTACATGTAAAAGCTGCTTGTGGAAATCATATCCCTTGACAAATCCAGTTCATTAGGGTCATGCAACTTATACAAAAAATTTCCTAGTTTCCTTGACTTGAAGGATTTTTCAGTCTATCTCAAACCTCATTCGCATTGAATCTTTTGACTACTTCTTGGACATCAGGAATACTTAAAAGCTATCTGCAGACTGTGTCATCAATATATGATTCAACACAGGAAGCAATACATTTGGGTAGACTGAAAATGAAAGAAACTGATTCTCTTTATGTGTTCATATCCCAGACAGTCTGTGGTGTACCTGTGATACAGAACTGTCTTGTCTCTGTCTTACTGAGAACAAATGCCACAGACTGTTGCCTTTGTTTTTGAAGGATTGTGAGCAGAAGGGAACATGCAGCAAAATTAATAACTGGGCAGCATTCATTATTTTATCCTTACGTAAAGATCAATGAGTCTGTGAAATGTATTTCCCAGGGCTGTGGTGGTGGAGAAGTCACAATTTCACCACTAAAATCAAGTAGAACACCAGCAAACAATAAAGGTGCACTCCAGCGTTCATCAAAGTCAATAGGAAACTTACCTTTTGTCTTTAAAGGGCATTGGACTGAACCCTGCAAGACCATATTAAAACAGGTAGAAGTGATTAAGTACTTATTCTCACCATACTGCAGCAATAGAGTTACAAAAATAGTAGGTGGATTTGAATTTAACCCACTGCATATATTTTTATTGTTCTGTGTTTACATAGTTGGTTGTGTCCAATTGGATTAGGTGGCAATTTGCCTGATGATTTGTGTTTGACTGTTGCTGTATGGCATGCTCTTTTATAGTCTTGTTTCTCTGTATACGAAATCTTCAGGTAGGCTGATAACAATCCTTACTTAAGTTAATACTCTTGATTTTCTGTGAGAGCAAAGCTACCAGCTTCTGTGAGTTGTAGTGTTGTAATTTAGTTGTCTCATTATGGTACAATGCCTACCCTGGGAATAGGACTGAGAAGGGGGCTGCAGGCATGAGTGTCTCTTCTGCTGAGAAGATTAACAGTGCTGCAGATCATGCATAGTCCTCTTTATGGGACTGGAAAGAGGTGAAGCTATCACCACTGCTGCTATGTCTGTTGTTGATCAGTGCTCTTTACCAAGAAAGCACAAATCGCTCCAAGCAATGTGCAATCTAAACTTCAGAGTACTGGTGGACATTCTTATTACGGTAGGGAATTTAAGGGCTAGCTGAAGGTGCAGGAGGGTAAATGTCATCCAGCCTGATATTTGCTATTATTCATCCAACTAACCAATGATTTGGGAATTTGGTTAGCCACTAATCTTTGACTTCAGAGATCTGTGGACCGTCAACATATTGGAGAGAGCAAATGGTTGTCTTGAAACAGATCAAACAGGGTGGTCTGAAAGGCAGTTAGTACCCAGGTTTCCCACATCTGGAAGATGTAATTTTAAAGGCATTGCATCTCAATTGCTTCTTGTGGTTGGCAGACTGCGTTCAGAGAAACCCACTAACCAGTGCAAGGCAAAGTTGAGAGTTGGCCTTTTGGAAGGCTTGATGTGCTTACTTACAGGATTTATTTATTGCCTCAATTTCATCTGTGCTGAATTAATGCTATGTTTTTAAGTAACTAAAATTTAAGAGGAATGTTTGCCTATGAAAAGGTAGAGCATTTGCACTTAAGTTTTCTGGTAAATTGGATTTTGGAAGTCAGGACTGAACAGAACACAATGAGCACTTTGTCCTAGCACAGCAATCTGGATTTAGGCATTGCATGTTGTGACAAATGGTATGAATTGTATGGCTTGGGTTCCAGCAACAAGAAAAGGTGATTCTTTTGTCTCATCAGCCAGATACTATGGCACCATTCTATACATCTGGTATGAAGCCTACAATACACAAATAAAGAAACTGAAAAACTTTCTTCTTTTACAAACTGAGTGTTGCTGTGCTGAGGATGGGGGAAACTGTAAATTTCGCTTTGAGAAACATATTGGAAGATGGATTTTCTTGCCCCTGTATGTCGGTAATCCTATTTTAATAGCCAAATTAGTACCTTTACTCATCCATTCATTTGATATTGCAAAACAACAAGGCAATATGGAGTTTTCTGTTCTTTTAATGAGCGGAGCTCACTGGAGGTAATTTCAGTCATAGTCTAGGATTTTGAAACCCCAGAGATGATGATGATTTGATATTTGCTTTTGCAGGAATAATTTAATTACTTTCTATTTTTTTTAAAGAAAATATTTGAATTGAAAACCACTTGATTTATAGGTGGGCAAAATATTCCACTGCTTTTGTTTATTGAAGAGTATATCCCAAAAGAATAACTTTTTAAAAAAATTTTTTTTAAGCTTCTGACTTGTTCATTGTAATGTGCTTATTCCTCTTTGACCTGGAGAAAGATAAAGGAAGTAGAGAAACCTGTCTACAGTGTTGAATCTGGTTTAATTGCATATTTAATGAAATGATCTTGTTTAATTGAGTGTATAATTGTTGTAGATAGAAACTTGCTTGGCTATATGCATAGGTGAAATACCTGTTTGTCTTCTTGTACAGAAAAGAGTCAAGGACGTCATCTCTCCAATTGTATTTGAAGCTTCATACAGCCTTGGGGAACATGTGATAGAAAGAGGAAAAGAGGACAAGGAACTAACTGCTCTGAAGCCCATTCTTCGCTGGAAGAAAGGACAAAAGATAGCACAAAGGAATCAGGTTAGATTTGAACTGCATTATTTCCCAAGAAGGCCTGTGGCTGAACTTACAGCAGAGGTGGCTCTAAAAGTGGATTGCCAAGCTCTGGGTCATTTGCACACAGCAGCCTTTTTGTGACGTAGTAAAGGCTTGTGCCTCCAAGGCTGGGCAGCACAAAGTGAGGTCACTTTCTTGTTTCAGGGTGTTAGTGCTGGGAAGTGAAAATGAGAAAGGTCCTACTCCTTCTGGTTCTTCCCTTAATGTAGGAGGTTCTTCTGAAAGGCTGGGTCCTGGCCTTCTTTCCAGGTTAAGCCTTTGTTAGTGCAGAAGGGAACATGGGAACTGTCTGAGGGGAGAACAGTGGGCAGAAGAACAAAAACTTTGCCTGACTGAACTATCCTCTTTTCTTGAGGACTTCACACATGCAGTCATGTGGCAAGGGAAACCTACTCCTGCTGTTATTGTAAGACATGCCATGCTAAAATAGGATGGTTTCATTTCCCTTCCCTCCCCTCCCCTCCCATTTTTTTAACTATGAGAAGTCTGGAGTAGATGGTTAGATCTGGTTTTTAACCTTAAGAAATTAATTTTCTCTTGATACGATAGCATCATCATCTGTAGCATTACTTTCTGATTCTGCTCATAAGGTCCCTGAATACTACTTAAAAAATAGTAACTAAAACATTTTATTTGTTTCACTATATAATCAAGTGCTTTGAACTGTATTTGGTTATAATCCTTGCACTTTAGAGGCATGAATTTTTACTCAAGTATGCTTTATTTTTATAAATTTATGAATGAAAGATGCATTCAATAATTATTTGTTTTTATGAAGAAGGATTGTGGGGCTGTTGTGTATATGAATTTTGTGTTGTTGCAATAATATGATGGGAATTTGTGGAGAACTTTGGAACTTTACACTGCTGTAAACCTGAGTGTTACATGAACAAAGCTTGTATTTTTTATTAGTGGGCTTAAACTCAAAAGGTCACATCTTGCCCTGCAGGTGAGTCTCAGATCAATGTTAAAATACCTAAATGCTGAGGTTATACAGCAGGAACAAAAATACTTTGGGGATTTCTCTGACTTGTTTTCTTTTGCAATTTGGATGGGAGGGAACCAGTTTAACAATCCCTTTGCATTTGTTTTCCAGATGTTGTTCAATTAGATTAGTAAGAAAAGGATTTTGACACTGAGTATGCTGGCAAGTGTGCTTTCAGCCAAGGATGTGACTAGAGCTTCAGAGTTAGTGTGGCAGTCATGGTGACAAAGCCCTTATAAAGTAGTCTCAAGGCATGGTGCTGGGGTCCTCAAAGACTAAGTTCATGGGAAAACTGGAATGTAGCATTCTCCTTCAGAAGTCTTGTTATCTTGTAAGTCAAAATAGTTTTAAAAGGCCAAAAGAGACAGTAGGAACCAAAATTAATATAATAAAGGGTTTTCATTTTCAAAGAATCTAATGATTATGGAGGAACCTTACATTTTGGAAGTCAAGTTCAAGACTCTAGTGTTTTCTGTTTTCAGAAGATATGGCACAGTTGAGGTCAGTGTCGTGGTTTGAGAGGGAAGTGAATTTTTTCAGGAAGCTGGGGTCAAACCAATCAGTGGTCAGATTTGAATATTGACACCTGGAGTGACCACTGAAGACATGGATACACCTCTGAGAACACAGGGGCTTAAAAACAAGAACTCCCAGGGTGACTTTCTCTTTTGTTCCGGTCAGCGGAGGGGTGCAGAGCCTCTCCTGCCCAGCCACAGGCTGGATGGGGAAAGGGGGGAGCCATGCTGACTGGGCTGAGGTAGGCCGGAGCCCCTGGAAGGAGAAGGGGGGTGAAGGGACTGGAGCTGGGCCAGCCCCCTGCAGGATGGAAGGGTGGGGAATTGCTGACATGTCTTTTGTCCCCCCCAGAGAGAGAGAGAGAGAGAAAATAAGAAGTCTGTGCCACCTTGAAATTTGATATCATGTGCTGGCAGCACCCGGCAGGGGAGAAGGAGGAGGGGGAGGAAAAATGCCCAGCCGTGGGAGCTGCAGGGAGATTTTGAGTTGTCCAGGCAGCGGAGGCAGAGACTTTTAACCCTTTCTTGGGCAGAGGAAACTTTTTGAGACATTACTTCTCCTGGCCGGTGATTTGAGAGAGAAGACAGCCTGGGGCCTGAGATGTCAAAGGGAGATTGGAAAGGAATCCTAGGTGGGAGGAGATGATGGAGTGGATTTCTGGGCTGGACTTTTCTTGTACAGCCATAGACTGAACCAACTCTCCTTTACACAAGGACTGCATTTAGGGGAATGCAATGTCTTGAGCCAAGAGAGAGTGCAGGAGTGAGTGATTTGCTGCAGTGACAGCCATGTGAAGAGTGAGAGTGAACAGAGAAAGATGAGGAGGGTTGGTGGTGCCCTCTGTCTTCAGGGAAGAAGAAGATCTCTATTCTCAAGATCCTCGGCCCTAGGAGAGGAGAAAATGGGAGAGGCTGTTGTCCCAAAAATGAGAAATTGTTGGTTTTTGGTACTTGGCAAAGCATCCTTAAAAGGAACCCTATAAGTGGTTTTGGTCTTTGGACAGTGGTGAGAGCACTGGACATGGAAAGAAGGATGTCACAATGGCAGACTTTCTCCAGGCGGTGCCATGTGTGACATGGAAACATAAGAGGTTTCAACTGTGTTTCCTATGGGGGTTTGTGGTACAGGAGAGACTCCTTTCTCCCCTGATGGACTGAGAATTGATTATCTGAGAGGTGGTAACTTGATCGAGAGTCCAAGGTTTTGTCTCACTGTGTTTTGGTGGAAATTGGGTGGGAGGAGGAGAAATGTTTTGGGAGGTTTTCATTCTGTTTTCTGTGTGTGCTTTTTATTCTTGTGTAGTTTAATAAAGTTTTTCTTTCTATTTTTAAGTTGGAGCCTGCTCTGCTCTGTTCCTGGTCACATCTCACAGCAGTCGTTTGGGAAAAATATATATTCATGGGTGCACTGGCATTGCGCCAGCACCAACCCATGACAGTCAGGTAGACAAAATTAGTGTTAGTGTAAGTACTAATGTCTTTAAATATAGCTAGTTTTGTGTTGTTTTCAAAAGCCCCTAGATCTTGCTGATCCAGAAGTGACTTTCCATTAGCCTCTTTGTTGCCTCCCAAATCCAGTTGCTACCTTCATCCACAGGAAAAAGCGAGTAAGTCTTCTTGCTTCAGGGAAATTATTTTGTGTTTAGAACTGGGTTTGGCTTAGTTCTTTGTAAACAGTTTGTACTATAACATTTATTTTTGTATACTCACTGTATAAATACATGTTAACCAAGAAGGAGAAGGCTATCCTGCCAAATACAGTGGGGATTTGTTCTTAGCAGTATCCAGTAATGTATCTTAGAGGTCAAAATGTGATAGGCTACAATTCTGCCTGTTCCAAATACTGTAATAAAATCACCAGCTACTATGTGGATGGAGATACCATTTTGTTTTAGGAAAATATTCTCAGTAGATTTAGTTGTGAAGTCACCGTTATTTAGTTATGTAGTCACTGTCTCCACGACTTTGTGAGTGCCAAAACTGTTTGTTAGTTAAAAGAGATAGAACATGTCCAAAACCTTCTCTTCCTACTGTGCCACTGACTTGCAGTGAAAATTTGTGCCCGGTGTTGCACTTCTGGGTGAATGAGACTGCATGCTTCTTGGATGAACTTCACCTTTTTAAAGCAGAGGTCTGTTTTTTGAAATACTTGTGTTTGAAAAGCTGCTTAAGTATATTAATTAGCTTGGTTGGCAGGCACGAGAGAATATAGAAGGATTTTCATGGAGATGATTTATGAACACATCTAGTGATCTTTGGTTTGCTGCACAAATAATGTCATTCTGCATTTTAAAAAATGCACACACACCTCAATCTCATACTGAGAACAAAGAAATGACAGATCTGGACAGGATGAAATGCAGTGTCCATACACACAGCATGGTCCAGCTTTGTCAGTGGTGTCTTCTCCAGAGCAGAGATCCCTGTGTTCCTTCTTGAGTCAAGTCATGTCACTGTCTGCAAGCTGAACTGAGCCCATGACATTTCCTGGCATTGGAATGACATCTTGGCATGATTTTAACCTATGCCAACTACTGGATTCCTAGGCATCGGTCAGGAGTTAGGATCCTCCTGTCTTGGAGGCAAGAGCAATTCAGTTTACTGGTGCAGCTGAATAACTTAGTACAGCTGTCAGTAGTTGGGTGGGTGATACATTTGAAGATTGATTGACTTATACCTAGGCATATTGGAAGTCATTGGAAGACTGCAGGGATCAGTCTAATTGCCATGTTCCATATGAAATAGCTTGCCACAAAACTCCTTGCTCCTTAGCAGGGCAAGCTCCCAAATTATCTTTTGCATTTATTCTTGCAGAGATCATGGGCCACCCTTCCTGCCTAATTGCAATTGTTTTCTCTTTGGTTGGAGTGGGATTGCTGAAAGCAATTAATATTCTTCCCCGTCATCCCTTCAGTGGTGTCTCTTTTGCTCTTGATGAGTTTGGTCAGCTGAAACAGTGGACAAATGACTGCATTTGGCTTAGATGGCTTGACAATTGGCAATGTGCTAGTCAGTCTTCCACTCAGCGAAATGTATGAATTCCCCTGTAGCTCTCCTCAGCTGGAGAAGTTTGGCTCTTCCTCAGTCTGTAGCACTGCATGGGGTTGTTGTGACCAAGGTGCAGAGCCCAGAATTGGTCTTGTTAAACCTCATACCATTGGCCTCAACCCATCGATCTGGCCTGTCCAGATCCATATGCAGAGCTCTCCTACCCTCTAGCAGATCAACACACGCACCCAACTTGGTGCTGTCCACAAACTTACTGAGGGTGCATTTGATCCCCTTGTCCAGATCATCAATAACCATATTTAACAGGACTGGTCACAATAGTAGAGACCTGGGGAACCCCACTAGTGTCTGGCCACCAACTGGTTGTAACACCATTCACCACCACTCTCTGGGCCCAGCCATTCACCCAGTTCTTAACACAGCAAAGAGTGCTCCTGTCCAAGCCATGGGATGCCAGCTTCTCCAGGAGAATGTTGTGGGAGATAGTGTCAGAGGCTTTGCTGAAGTCCAGGTAGGCAACATCCAGAGCCTTCCCCACATCCACCGAGTGGGTCACCTGGTCATAAAAGGAGATCAGGCTGGTTAGGCAGGGCCTGCCCCTCCTAAAACTATGTTGTCTGGGCCTAATCCCCTCGTTGTCCTGTATATGCCGTGTGATAGTTGCCTTTTTCCTAACTTGCCGGAAATGAAACCCAAGATGATTTTACTGAGGAGATAATATAAGAGCAGATCTTTATTTGAAGGTTTTCAGAGGCCATTGTGGAAAGATGTCCTGAAAAGCCCACCCCACAGAAATGAGTACATATTTATAGGTTTTAGGAAATTAGAATAATTGATAAAAAGCACCCATTAGGAGGACAAGTGATTCAGTTTCCTCCCAGGTCAAGCCCCTTGGTACTAAGCTGTACTTAGTCTATGAAATGTATCTCAAAGAGTTGTTCTCAGCCTTGGTTCCCAGTAAAAACCAAGATAGCACGGGGGCTTTGGACCTCTCAGGGCTTAAAGCTCTGGAATTTGTTTTGTCTTCCTGCCTAGGGAAAGGTCATGGAAAATTACTGGGAAAACTAACTACTAATACAGTAGGCTACAGAGATACAAATACATGTGCGAAGAATACAGAGAACATATAAAAGAAAAAAAAGGCAAAACCCAAACCGGCATCATGATCGCACTCAAGATGATCAGTTCCGTAATTGTGTCAGGCATCAAGATCAGGCTAGCAGGCCTGTAGCTTCCTGGATCCTCCTTTTGGCCTTCTTATGGATGGGCATCACATTGTCCAGCTTCCAGTCACCTGGGGCCTCCCCAGTTAGCCAGGACTGATGGTAAATGGTGGAGAGCAGCTCTTCAGACAGCTTCCTCATCAGCCTAGGATGGGTCCCATCTGGTCCCATAGACCTGTGAGTATCAAAGTGGCTCAGCACGTCCCTGACTGCTTCCTTTTGGATTACAGGGGATCAATTCTGCTTCCCATCTCTGTCTACCACCTTTGGGATCTGGTTGCCATGAAGATAACCATGAGGATTACTGTTAAAGAATGATGCAAAGAAGGTGTTAGGTACCTCAGCCTTTTCCTCATCCTTGGTGACTCTGATCCCCTTGCATCCAATAAAGAATGGTGATTTTCATTGGCCCTCCTTTTGTTGTTCATGTATTTATAAAAACATTTCTATTATCTTCTACAGCAGTGGCCAGATTAAGTCCTATCTGAGCCTTCACCTTTCTAATTTTCTTTCTACATGATGTAACAACATTCATATACCCTTCCTGACTGCCACTTCTTCCAAAGGTCATAAACCCAAGTTCCAGTGAAAGCTCCATGTTCAGCCAGGCTGTTCTTCTTCCCCAGTTCATCTTTGGGCACATAGGGAAGATGTTTTCCTAAACCTTTAAGACTTCCTTCTTAAAGTATGTCCAGCTTTCCTGGACCCCCTTCTTATTAAGGATTGTTTCCTAGGGGGCTCTCTGAACTAGTGTCCTGAACAGGCCAAAGTCTAGCTTCCTGAAGTCCAAGGTGGAGGTTTTGTTGACCCTTTCCTTACTTCACTGTCATGGGTTGGTGCTGGCGCAATGCCAGTGCACCCATGAATATATATTTTTCCCAAACGACTGCTGTGAGATGTGACCAGGAACAGAGCAGAGCAGGCTCCAACTTAAAAATAGAAAGAAAAACTTTATTAAACTACACAAGAATAAAAAGCACACACAGAAAACAGAATGAAAACCTCCCAAAACATTTCTCCTCCTCCCACCCAATTTCCACCAAAACACAGTGAGACAAAACCTTGGACTCTCGATCAAGTTACCACCTCTCAGATAATCAATTCTCAGTCCATCAGGGGAGAAAGGAGTCTCTCCTGTACCACAAACCCCCATAGGAAACACAGTTGAAACCTCTTATGTTTCCATGTCACACATGGCACCGCCTGGAGAAAGTCTGCCATTGTGACATCCTTCTTTCCATGTCCAGTGCTCTCACCACTGTCCAAAGACCAAAACCACTTATAGGGTTCCTTTTAAGGATGCTTTGCCAAGTACCAAAAACCAACAATTTCTCATTTTTGGGACAACAGCCTCTCCCATTTTCTCCTCTCCTAGGGCCGAGGATCTTGAGAATAGAGATCTTCTTCTTCCCTGAAGACAGAGGGCACCACCAACCCTCCTCATCTTTCTCTGTTGACTCTCACTCCTGTACTGGCAGTCACTGAAGCAGGTAACTGTCTTGGCTCAAGCCACTGCATCCCCCTAAATGCAGTCTCTGTGTTACAGGAAAATTGGTTCAGTCTATGGCTATACAAGAAAAAGTCCAGCCAAAGGCCACTCCATCATCTCCTCCCACCTAGGATTCTTTCCCGTCTTCTTCTGACATCTCAGGCCCCAGGCCATCTGTCTTCTCTTTCAGATCAAGGAGGATTAATGTTTCACAAAGTTTTCTTTGTCCAAGAAGGGGTTAAAGTCTCAGGCTCTGCTGCCCCCAGGATGGCTGAAATCTCATAGCAGCCTGCCCAGGACTCCCAGGCTGGGCATTTTCCCCCCCACCCCACCCCTTCTCTTTTCTCCTCTGCCAGCATGCTGCCCACACATGATGTCAAATTTCCAGGTGGCACAGGCTCTCTCTCTCTCTCTCTCCCACTGCCTCTGGTGGGGGGGAACGAAAGACATCTCAGTGTTTCTCCATCATTTTGTCCTGCAGGGGCCGACCTGGTTCCATTCCCTTCACCCCGTTCTCTGTTCAGGGCTCCTGACCTTCCTCAGCCTAGGCCGCATGGCTTCCCCTCTCCCACCCAGCCTGTGGCTGGGCAGGGGATGTCTGAGCTCTTCACTGACCGGAACGTAAGAGAAAGGTCCTCTGGGAGTTCTCTGTTTTTCACCCTCTGTGTTCTCAGAGGCGTGTCCATGTCTTCAGTGGTTACACCAGGTGTCAGTATTCAAATCTGACCACTGATTGGTTCGACTATAACTTCCCAAGTGTCCTTGTCAACCTATGACGTTCACCAAGAATGGAATACTCTATTACGTCATGGTCACTGTGCCAAAGATGTCATCTGACCACCACATTTCTGTTTGTAAAAAGCAGGTCTAGCAGGGTACCCCTCTTGCTAAGCTCACTTACCAGTTGTGTTCCACACACACTCAAGAAACCTTCTAGACTGCCTCCTCTCCACTGTGTTGAATTTCCAGCAGACATCCCACAAGTTAGTCTTCCACAAGAGCAAGGGCTAGCAATTGTGGAACATCAGGCAGAGGCTTACAGAATAGTTCATCCATCCCTTCATCCTGGTTGGGTTGTCTATAATAGACTCCTATCAGGATGTCTGCCTTGTTGGTCTTCCCCCTGATTCTTATCCACAGATACTCAATCTTGTCATCATTATCCTTGATAGACAGTTGAAAGACTGCCTAATGTACAGAGGCACACCATCACCTCTTTCTCCCTGCCTCTCATAGAATCATAGAATTGTCAAGGTTGGAAGAGACCTTTAAGATCATCAAGTCCAGCAATCAATGCAGTACTATCACTGTAACCCATAAATCACTAAACAGTATCAGTTTACTAAACAGCACCAGTGCCAGATCCAGATAATTCTTAAACACCTCCAGGGATGGTGACTCCACCAAAGCCCTGGGCAACCTTTCCCAATGCCTGACCACCCTTTTTACAGTATCTAATCTAAATGTCATCTGTCTCAGCTTAAGGACATTTCCACTGCAGGCACAGTAGAAGAGACTGGCCCCCGTCTCACTACAGCCTCCTTTCAGGTAGTTGTAGAGACCAGTGAGGTCCCTCCTGAGCCGCTCTTCTCAACAAACCCAGCCCCTCAGCCATTCCTCATCAGACACCTTTTCCAGACCTTTCACAAGCCTTGTTGCCCTTCCTTGGAGATGCTCCAGCACTTCAATGTCCTTTTTAAAGCGAGGCACCCAGAACTGAGCACAGTACTTGAGGTATGGCCTCACCAGTGCCAAGTACAGGAGGATGATCTCTGCCCTGGACCTGCTGGCCACACTGTTCTTCATACAAGCTAGGATTCCAATGATCTTCTTGGCCACCTGAGCACACTGCTGGCTCATATTGAGCATCCTCAGGTCCCTTTCTGCTGAACAGCTCTCAAGCCACTCTTCCCTGATCTTGTAGTGCTGCATAGGCTTGCTGCAACAAATGCAGGACCCAGCACTTCCCTTTATTGAACCTCATGCTGTTTTCCTCAGCCCATTGCTTGAGTCTGTCCCCATCTATCTGTAGAGAGCAGATCAACCCTCTCACCCAATACAATGTGTCCTGCAAATTTACTGAAGGTACACTCTATGCCCTCATCCAGATCACCAATAACTATTTTAAGAAGGACCAGCCCTAAAACTGAGCCCCAGGAAACACTACTAGTGACTGGCCACCAACTGGATTTAGCTTCACTCACCGTAAATCTCTGGGTTCAGCTGTAGAACCAGTTTTTACCTATCGAAGATTCTACCTTCTGAAGTACTTGTAGCCATGAATTGCAGCACTCCAGTCTTGTGAGTCACCCCACTTCATTTCCATGATGGCAACTACATCATAGTTTTCCCACTGCACAATGGCCTCCAGCTTCTCTTGTTTGTTATGATACTGTGTGCATTGGTGTATGTGTACTTCAGCTGAGCTATTGATTTCACCCCCACAGTGGTATGCTGCCCCTAGGCTCATCTCTAGTGAGCCTGGTCTTATTCCCTGCCACCTTCAAACCTAGTGCTCTCCACCTTCAAACCTAGTGCTTTGATGAAGTCTGTGTGGAGCTGAGGGAGCTTGATAGCTAGCCTTCATCCCCTGCACCATGCAGTACCAGCACATTGGTTTCACTCCCCTAGTATTCCTGCCTTTGTCATGTGTTCACTCCACCACTCAGTTTGGGGCATTGTGGAAATCATGTATTCTTATTTTAGCCAGCACATCTGATGGAATCCTGGAATGTTTTTCACAGTAATAATTGCTCTTCTAGTGGGAATTTAAATCAGCCACTTTGTTTGGCTCAGCAGCACATATAAATGGACTGTTTCCATGAGTAGTATAGTAAAGCATGGGATGCCTCAAAACAATCAATCTATATTTCTTTTTCTGTGGTCAGTAGACATGTAGGTAACAGCTTTATTTTTCAGGCAACTTGAAGGAAGGTTTAAAATCAAAATAATTTCAGGTCTAAAATCAAGCTCTTGTTGATTATTTAGGCACATTGATGCAATTGGTTTGTAAAGGTATAAACAGAAAATACTTACTAGAAAAGTTAGTAAGAGTTGCTTACAGCTCAGCATTTGAAAATTGGATCATATATCCTGGTTGTTAAATAAGAGCCAGGAGCTCAACTTCACCAGATAACATGTTTATAATCAGATAGCATCAATATCTAAAAACTAAAGAATTATTAGAATGACAAGCCCCCTTATTGAATTGTTTTTGTGCTACTAGCATGATGTAGTTGCTAAGTCATCTCTGTGCATACCGCAGGGCTGGTGACAATTTACGGGAAATCAGTGTAGATATTGAAGTACTATATTCTTAATCCTAATTATTTTGCATAGCATAGGTATTCCCGCAGAAGTCCATGGCACAGTTTATGAAATTAAAGGAATGGATCCTCAAATACCAAAGGCCAGCTCTGCCATTTTTTAAGGGATGCCATCTGAACCTTTTGTAGACTGATGTGTGAGGCAGTTGTTAAATGTCTGATCTAGAGTGAATCACTGTTCTCTTATCCAGTCCATAAAAGGACATGTTTTCAAGGGTTCTTTTGAGAATTCTGTTTCTTTCCCTTCTCTTCAAATACTGACCTTCAGCTGTTGCTTTCCCTTTCTGTGAAAGCATAGGCAGAATTCTTACTAGAATAGTTATCTCAAACTCTTGATAGTACAGTTTGGCTACAACCTGAAATTTCCATGTGTTTTCCTGAATTTTGGTAGGTTGGATATTTTGAAAAGCTTTTTTCCCCCCTTAATTTATTGAAAGACTTCCAGTATTTTCTGTGGACTGGAATGACACAGGAGATATTTTATTTTTTATGTTTCCTGTTCTCTTCCCTACTTCCAGAAACATAGATTTGTTTAATTTTAGATAGCCATTGAAAGAAAGTGAAGCAGTTTAGTAAGCCTGGTATGAAATCGTAGATCACCTTCCTCAGAGCACAGAACTCTGATCATTAGGCTGAAGCCAGGCTCCTTCTTACTTGTTTAACCTCCTATCAGCTTTCAGTAGAGTCCACTACCAGCAAGAAGGAAAAGGAGAATACCTACATGCCCAATACCCAGCAGCTTTATGCTTAGGATGGATTAGGATGCAGGCACTAGAGATTTGTCCCTCTCCTACTTTCTCCTACATTTACCCCTGGCCTTTACCACAAAATGTGGAATTTAGTCCTTACGCTTCTCTTCAAGAGGCATAATGGACAAATATACTTGCTCTGAGGCCCTGATCTGACTACCTATGTAGACATATTCCCTTCCTAGATCTCTCCTTACTGTAGGTTTGATTGTGTACAGATGTGTATATTCACTTTTTATAATGAGTGTACTTTAATGTAGGCTTTTTGGCTTACCCTCTGGAGGATGTGGGTGCCATTCATCTTTCCTAACCCCTCAGGGAGATATCTGTCACATTACTGGACCTCCCAAGGAGCATAATCTTTTTTACTCAGAAAAGTTGCCATGCAGAATTTGAGAAAACTGTGTTTGTCAAGAAGGTTTGGTGACTTGGTGGGAACTGCTCTGTAACAATTTCCCATAGCTGCTGGGTTCTGTGCAGCAGCGGAGAGAGTGCAGAGAGGAATTGTGAACCCTGGAAGTGCTGGTTTTGGCTCTGCTTTGCTGAACATCTGGTGATAGCAGGAAGTCTGAGAGACTCACTGAGAATGAAATTTACACTAGTTTTGTGTTTATACAGTGAAGATGTATCCTAGAAGCATTGAGGTTATCCTGTCCCTGTTACTGGGCACACAGACACCTATTTTTCTTGTGGAAATGCTAGACAACTATGTGGTGGCCTTGAGATAAGAGATGCAGCTGTGTTTCTCATGGCAATTTTTACACTGATCTCCACCCCTCACCTCGTACTCCTCAATTTTTCATGTATGTATTTCTTATGTAAGGAAGCTTCCTGGCCATCTCTGATATATATATTCAAATCTCTGAGGCACTTAGTACAATGTTAGTGGAATACAATTACATTTCATAAAACCACTGTTCAGAATTGCTCCTCTTCACTTTGGGTAACAGTAATGGCAAAAATTATGAGTTGCTTTCACAGTTAGTTTCATCCTACTTCCTTTTTTCAATTGTGAATAACACATACAACCCATGGATTACCTTTTTCAACAGTTTTAATATTTAAAGAGCTCTATAAATCCTCAAAGCTGGTATTGTAAAGCTGCAACCACTTTAAAGATTGCTTGGAGTTAAAATTAGTGGTAATGTTGTAGTAGGGTCTGTGCCATATCCCAGGAATGGACTCCTGCTCTAACAACATGCAGTGTTAAGTTTGGTACAGTTTCTGGCCCAAAGAAATTGCAGCTCAAGTAGACCAAGTAAGGGCACAGTAACAATATACAACTAGTGTTCACAAATGCTATGATGTCTTAAAGTGTGTTTACTTCTTAATTGTTTGGGAGGGATTTAAACAGCCAGGAATTAGTCAGCCTGAAAGGTAGAAGTGACAAAAGGGCGGGGAGGAAAACGCTCATTTTAGCAGAAAATGGAGGAAATAGACTGTGAGAAGCTGGAGGCTTGAGACTCTAGAAGACATATAATAAGAGAAGGTGGAGTAGAGTCCAGGTAGACCAGGGAAATAGTGGAAAATAGCAAAATAGTTCAGAGATGTCATTAACCTGGAAGTGGGCTGCTGAATCAGTTGTGCCTGAATCTGTGGGTCCTAGGAGCCTGTTGGACTGGAAATCCAGACTGGCCAGCTGCTTTGAGGTGAGAGAGCTCCGTAAAAAACCTGAACAGGTTCAAGATCCTCCACAGAAGTAAACAGTTCACTCCTACACAGCTACAGATCTTGGAACTCACCATTTCTTTCTCCCAACCCAGTGTTGTGTAGAAACCTGGGTATCTATGACAAGGAAGGACTCCCAATGTATTTCAAAGTAGCTTGCTCTTTAGTACATGATATGCTGGAAGAGATACAACCTCAGTGATTTTAGAAAATGAAGTATTTGTTCATTCTTTCTGAGTAATGATAACTATAGATATAGTAAGAAAATTCCAGGATTATGAGGTAGTTACTTAAATGTACTTACAGTATTTTATACTTAGAAAAGTACAGATAATTTCTTTGATTGCTGTGTTCACTTTGCCAAGACTTTTACAATTCAAACAGAGAAACTGACAGGCTAGAGTTTTTTTAGAGTTTATTATTCTTTCTCCTCTGAGGGTCACCAAGCGGTCTTTCCTATGTGAAACTACTACAGTGGTTTGAGGATTAATTCTGAGGACTTTTGAAACTATACCTCTGAAATGTGCCATGTTTGAGAGAGAAGCCTAGTTCTGGTTCCTGTCTCATGATTTATTCTTGTCCTTTTGTTGTGGTAGTCTTTATTAAGGACAAAGGGTAAGTTCAGTCTTTGTTACTCAGTGCCCCAAAAATTTCACTTCTGAGACTCTGAGAAAGCAAAAGGTAAGGAAGAAAAATGAAAGAGCAAAGTAAATAGCCTGGATTAGCTGGCCACCTTCCACCTTTCTTCTTTTGAAACACAGTACAACCTACAGCACAGTTTGATAGCTGTTATCAAACTGATGCCTTAAGGAACCTAGAAATAAAACAACACACTTTCAAGATAATATTAGTACAGGAGGTAATATAAAGGCTGATCTTCACTGGAGGCCTCCAGCAGCAGATATAGAAAATGCCCACCCCCGCACAGGGTAAAAACAGTTTTAAAAGTTTAGCAAATTAGCATAACTAACAAAAATCTCCAATTAGAGACAGAAGTGGCAAGGTAGTTCCTGCTTGGTTCAACCCTTTTCTAAATCCCCCCTGCGCTTAGATAAGAACTAAACTTTTTTAATGAAAATGTGTCTTGAAGAGCTAGTTTCAACCTTGGCTTCCAGGAAGAACCAAGGTAGGATAGGGGCCCTGGACCCCCGGCTTGGAGCCTCTGGAATGTATTTTGTCCTTCTGCCTATCAGGGAAAAAGGTAGGGAAGGATACTGGGGCTAGCTAGGAACTATATAACTATACAACAATAGAGCTATGAATATATTTTAAGGAAATATAAAAGCAAAAAAAGGCAAAATTAATTTTGGCATCACGACAATTAACTTCATAAACATCCTCTCCTTTTTGGTGAGCTTGCACAGCATAGAAAAAGGAGAACAAACTGCCTGCTTAGTCAAGAACCTTCCTGGAAAGCAAAGGACTAGAGGTGTCTATGCCCTCTGGGCTTAAGATTCAAGTCTTTTTCCAGTCCTGATAACAGTTGGGCAGAGCTCTTAAAAAATGTATTAACTCAGTATGGTTGGCATTTTTTTGCCTTCTCAGTCTCTCCAACCCAATCTGACCGTTATGTGTATCCTGCACAGATTTTCCCTGTCCTTGCGTTTATGATTGAAATGTATTTACTTTGGTAATAAAAGTCATGAAGCCTGTAGAAGTGAACATTCATTTTAAAGGAAGAGATAAATGGATTGTCAGGTTTCCTAGCTGAACAGTGTTGGCAACATTCATATTGGGTATTTGAATATTTGGTAGGCTAAAGAGCATTACACCTCTGAAAGAATGAGTCCTCCAGCCAGAAAAGTCTAGCCCTATATATACCTATATCTAGCTTTCTATGTTTAGAAAGGTATTGGTCTGTGGTCTAAACGGCAGAGGAAAGTAACAATGATCTAAATGGCATCTCGGTTTCTTCAATGCAAGGAGCATGTTCCTCTTCTCTTCTTTCGCTTTCTGGTGGCTGTCTTGTTTAGCCATGGTAAACTACTGCCACTTAAATAGTATGCCCATATGTTGACCCTTCATAGTTCCTAGCTTTATCAATCTGTTACATTTCCTAAGTATTACAGAGTTCACAAGGTTGACAATGGTTCCATTATTTGAAACTATCACTGATACATATGAGTCTTTGTAATTTTCTACTGCTTGCATGATGGCAGAAATGCTTCCTGCCATATATAAAATCTAGAGAAAATGTTTGCTGTATGATTTCTTTACTTGCAATTCTTAGGAATGAAAATAGTTTCATGAATATTCTGTTTCATTTTTTGTGCACATAGCTGGGGAAGAGAAAGATGCCAGAAATATGGTATTAGCAGTTACTCTTGTCAGATGAGAAGGGAGAATGGATTGAGGAGAACCTCTGAGAGAGAGTCTGGATTTGATGAAACTTCTTGTTCAGTTAGAAGATAATAAAATCAAGTTCTGACAAAGATAAGATTTGCTTCATCTTGAATTTCTTTAACATTCACACCATATATCCCTGTATCACAGATTTTGGTCTTGTTTTTGTTTCACCCAAACATGTTCCTTCTTTGAATCTTACTCTTTCCATGTTTTAACAATTCTTTCCTCTGTTTTTCACAGACTGTTTTTGAGAGGAACTGTCAATCTGATGACTGTGCTGCTGATTTGAAACTTCAGGGTAAATTATTGCTATCTAGGTGAGTAGGTGAACTTTTATTTTCTTTCTTGCACAGTAGTATGCCATTCGTTTTATGGGGAATGCCATTGGAAAGTCAAACACAGATGTTTTAGATCCAGACTAGAAAGATGGTGACAGTGATGTCACCTTTAGTGCAAAAGGTCTTGAGATGTTCACAGAATCTGAACTCTTGTTGTGGTGGGCTCTGGTCACAAGTGCAAGACACCTTCACCTTAACAGTCACAATGGACAAAAATAGAGAAAATAAATAGAATAGCAGAGACAGGCAAAGAAAGTAAAGATGCATGCTCAAATCAAGTACCAATGTGGAACGTGTGTTGCAAGATCCTGGGGAACCTCTGTGCCCCAGGCTGCAGCAGGAAATGTGGCATGGAGAGGAAAGCAACATGCCCCCTTTACGAGCTCTGCAGTTCCCAGTTATCGATGCACAAGCGCAGGGACAGATGGAATAGCAGCCCGGGTCTTGGGGGGTTGCACATAGATGTTTTATTCACCTCATGATGGATTCCAAGACACCCTCTCCCACGTGGAGAGATCTTTTATACACACAGAAACCGGAAGGGGTTGGGGTTAGGGTCACTGTCCAATGATGGCAAAGCATGAAAGGTGAGTTAGGGGAAGTGACGTTGCCACATCTGGGTTGTACCAAGAACTGGGGAAGCTGCGGGGGTGTGCTGGGTGAAATCTTAACCTGAAAATCCCCCGCAGCAAACGTGTAATTTTTCAAAGAGAATAAAATACTGTTCATGGCATGGTAGGACCAAAACTGCCTGCAGAAAAGTAGTTTGTTCTGTCACACATAAGGTTTCAGAAAACCCCTCTGAACATGGCAAATTATCTTCAAACTACTGTTTTCCATTTATCAGCTTACAGTTTTGCAAACTCTTCTAAATATTCCTCCTTTCAAATTCTTGTTGCAACTTGGGGATGAGTGTCTGATTTCAGTTTCTTCTGGGATAATAAAACTCATCAAATAGACCAGAGGTGAAGTTTATGTTCTGTCTCTTGTGACTGGTGTTATGAGTAAGGTGTGGTGGTTGGCTCATGCAAACAGGTTTTTTTTGTCTGGGATATTTCCACTGATTCTGTGGACCCCTGGGGACACTCACGTGGGGAGGCCGGCCCCAATTTCAGCAGCCCACCCCGGGCCTCTGCTGGGCCCTTGGACACGGGCTGGATAACTGGGAATGAGGAAAACCGACAAAGCAAAAGTAAAATTTCCCTTTTTTTTTGCCACGGTCATTTTTTCCATGTGCACAGGTTTGGCCAGTGCCCGTAATCTGGGTGTGGGAGCCACAGCTCCCACAGCCCCACACGGGACCTACACCACAGTCCGTCGGAGCAAGGGGACACTGGACAGTTGGGCAGATAGCTGGAACAGCAGGTGTCTCTGGCATGAGGTGAAGGGAGGTGGGGAGACCCTGGGAGGCAGGACGCAAAGGACAAAGGCAGGGAAGGCCTGGGAGTCGAGATGCAAGGGACGAAGGCAGGGAAGCCCAGGGCGGCAAGACGCAAGGAACGAAGGCAGGGAGACACCAGGAGGAAGGATGCAGAGGAGAGGGGCGGCCGTGGCGGGCTCTGTGAGGGGCATCTGAGGCTAGCTCCATGAGGGGCGGCTGTGGTGGGCTCCTTGAGGGCGGAGGAGTGCAACCCTAGGGGAGGGGTTTGATAACAACCGAAGGCGGGGCAGAGGGGGCTCAACTGCTAGCCAAGAGGGCGGTGGTGGTGGAGGAGGATCTCAAGGGGGAAATCTAACTGCTAGGCAACAGGACAGAGGCAGGAGAGGAAGCAGAAGGTAGTCTTGAGCTAACAATAAGGGACAGGGGAGGAGTAGAGAAAAATCCAGGAGAAGTAAAATGGTATCATCACCCCAGGTACACTGACACATTGAGAACCACCAGCAGTCTCATTGTCCTAGATGCACTGGCACCTCTAAAACCACCAGCATTCCCATAGCACCAGGTGCATTAGTATCTCCAAAAAGCATCAGTATTCCCCATTGCCTAGGGTGTACTAGTAACTCCAGAGACATCCACGCCCCTCTCAGTGTTAATCAAATCAGAGACCCAGATCAGGGTCCCATATGTTGTTATTGTAGGGAAAGGAGACGCGTAAGGAGGGATTGTCCTCAAAGTAGTAAAGAATGAAAACAAAAACCCAATACCAAAGTTCCATATGTTTTTTACTGTGGGGAAAAGGGACTTCTAAAGAGAAATTGTCCTAAAAGGAGGGAGATATGGGATTAGTTTAAGGAGGCACAGAGGAAGCGGAAAGTCAGGGGGTGGGGGAGAATGGGATCATTGTGGGCCTTCGATAATCTTACCATTAGGTCCCCAAGGGAAAATTTGAGGTTTTTTCTTTGATCGATGCAGGGGCCAGGAGAATAAATCAAGTGGCTTTTGGGCATACCATAAAGCAGAAATGGGAAATGTATTATCAATACTGGGGTGGAATGTAATTTTCTTGGGAGGGATTTGTGAGTACAATTAGAAATTGGGATGTCAAAAGAAAAGCGGCCGGTAATGAAATTGTTCACATAAAGGGGGTTGATAAAAGGAGAATGAGCCTGATTGCGTGGGAAGGATCAGAGAATCAGAGTAGATGGGACATGATGTCCATTACAATTAAAACAATGGATGGAGGTCACCCAATCCAAGTTTGTTAATATCCTACCTCCTCGGAAGGATATAAGGGATTACACTCCCTTTAACATGCAGTTAAAAATTTAATAAAATGATAAATGAAATTCTAAAACTGGCTTCTAAGATTGAAGGTAGCAGTCACTTGACTCTTGGTTTTTATTATTGTGAAGCAGTCTACACTGTTTTAGCAGCATTCAATAATCATTCAAAGCTATGCGGAAAAGGAAAACCTCCATAAATTTCAGAGTGTATTTCAGACAATCACAGCCTGCCCAGGCAACTTCCCGAGCACAAGACCAGAGGGGGCGTGAGTTGTTAAAGGTGTAGATATACACACTTCCATTTTGAGGGAGCTCGAGGACTGGTGTAAAAGTTGAGTGAAGTGTAAAGAGGACAGATTAGAGACTTGGAAAATGCTGCCTGTTTTCAGACTCAGCCCATCTGTGAGGGGAGGCTGGTGCCCTGCTGTGCAGGAATCTTTGATGGTGGTGATGGAGGGTTCTGTGAGCACATGTCTACGTGTTAGCATTGAAGCACTGCATCAAATCAGGCATGCAGCACATTGTTAAATCCCAAATTCTTTTGGGGATTTAAGATGTTCTTAACATCTGTAAGATGTTCTTCCTCTCACATTATCAAGGGTTAGAAATTCTGAAACGACCAGCTATTAATGATGGTGAGAAGGTCCCTTTCAGGTGTTGATAACAACTGAGACAAACTCAGGACCATCAAATGAGGGTAGACTGCACCAACGGAGTGAAGGACCTGAAAGTGAACTCAGCCAGCAGACTATGGCATCCTTCCCCAGACAGCTGAGGGTAACCCTAAAAAGCAGGACACTAACTTCTAATGTGGCAAGTAGACCACCATTCAAGAAAACCTCCTTGTGAGTTGTATTGGTGGTTTGGGATACCCAAGGAACAAAAGACTACGGACTTGTACATCATCCCTAAGGTGGTTTGATTTCTCCATGAACAAGGGGGTGGGGGGATCAAAGTTATAATTTTGGAAGTCAATGAAATTTGTCTTGGTGTGTCAGGTGCAAGACCTCTTGAAATCCATGGGCCCTCCTTAGTTGCATACCTCCTCTGAAATGTCCCAATGTGACATGTTCTAGCTTGATTAGGTTTGAAGGTGTGACCAGTAATAGTATGGTAATTCTTTCAACAGACAACCCCGCTACAGCAAGTTAAAGAAAGAGCTGTTTGTGATGGTGATCTTGTGTTGTGGGTTCAAATCAGTGTGGGTGGACCAAAACAAAATGGGAAGGGAACATCAGAGGAGACCAAAATTCATATTTCCAATGCTGGCAGGAGCTCTGCATGATAGAGATATGAGTCTGTGAGGCCAGAGGGCAAGACCAGATGGGTATCCCTACTCACCACATAAAGGGCTGGTTATGGGCAGCAAACCCATAGGCTGTGTCTGTGGGACTGGGAGTACTACTGGACCTCTGGTGCTTATTCTACTCCTTATTTAACTTCTTATGTGCTCAGGGACTCAAGCAGACCCCTGCTGGAAGTGTTATCAAAATCTATATTATGGAAAAACTTGGGCTTCTTATCTGGTGGCCCACACTCACATAAATAAGGTTTGTTATGACTTGAAGAAACTAGAAACTTGCAACATTCAAGGACAAATCTACTGGGTGGCAGAAAATTTAGGACCAGGAGGAATAAGGATTGGGTTTGGATGCCCCCGGGGAGAAAAATGGATCTGTTTCTCTAAAGCTGGACATAGGGATATCTCAGATGGAGGAATACAAGTTCTTGTAAAACAAGAAATAATATGGGATACTGCCAAAAGGCTGGCGAGTCCACCTGTATCCCTCCAAGTACAAAAACCAGATAATCATATATATATAGATAGATAGATAGATATACACACACATATATATATACACACATATATATATAAAGATACAAGAAGCACTGGAGAATGAAATGAACTACCCAAATGGGGATGGAACCTATCTGTGGACCTAGGGGAAAGAATGAGTTGGGAATTCAATCTCACTAACTGTTGGTATGTGGAGGACCATCGATGACTGAGGAGTGGCCATGAGGTAAGCTTAAGTCTTGTGGAGTTACTAAAATGGAATCAAACTGAGGGACAAAGGACTGATAGACCTGAAGGGTGGGTGCTAAGCTCTGAGACTACAGGAGGGGAGTGCATTTGGAGAACTGTGAGGGCCTTCTCTAAGAAAGTAGGAAAGACTGGAAAGACCCCTTCTAAAAGATATAAGGCAACCAACGGAACAAACCTCAGCTCCTCAGCAGCTGTGGAGAATGAACAATGATTCATAGTGTCAGTATGATAGGGAGGAAGCTCTCTTCCAATGCAATATGAATTCTTCCCCCAAAACAATCAACCCATATGAAGATATTCCAAAAACAGCTCCATATTGGTCAGATATAGGAAACACCTCTACGATGTGGATTGCCCCAGATGGCCTATTCTGGATTTGTGGAAGGAGAGCATATACAAATTTCCCCCAGAATGGAAAGGAAGCTGTACCCTGGGATTAATCCAACCTGTTTATTTCCTATTGCCTTAGCAAAAAGGGGGTAAATTAAGAGTACCGTTGTATGAAGACATGAAAAGGTCTCGAAGAGACCAGATTGGAGGTACCCAAATGTGGGGAAAGGATGAGTGGCCCCCAGAAAGGATCCTAGAGACCTATGGACCTGCCACCTGGGCTCAAGATGGCAGTTGGTGACACATTTTTTACTATCATGTGTTTTTATTATTAAACGTGACACATTTATTACTATCTGCACAAAACATTTGACTTCACTGTTAGCAAGGTTATGTTAATACCTTTGTCTAAATATTCACCTAAATTTGATGGACTTATTCTCAGAAAGGATGCAATTAATGCTGCACAGATACACTGAATTGAAATAAACAGGATGTTTATAGGAAGGCAGTGGTAAGTTCTATCTCTCAGGTCTGCTACAGCTCTTTGAAAATGTCACTGGACCTGTGGATAGGCTGGTTTGGTTAAGATCATCTACTTTGGCTGGCAAAATACTTTCTCACCAAGAAAGTAAGTTGCCCAGATCTGAGAGCAATGGTGCCCTGACTACTACTACCTAATTAAAAGATAGTCAACAGAGAAAAGGTGTAAAGAGTTGGCTTTGGTGGTGGAGAAAGCTGTGCAAGTGCTAGTGGTATTCAGCATATTCACAAATTATATGGGAAATAATCTGCTAGAATTGAATAGCAAGATGATAACGTTTGCTAATCCTATTAAACTATTCAGAGCAATGAAAGTAACAAGCAAGGAGGTAGGCTTTCATGAAGTGTGTGATTAATCTGTGGATTTTACTGTTTGGGATACTGTAAATGCTGAGACTGTATATAGTAGTGAAATGGCAAATATAAATTCTGAAAGCTGCAGAAATATATCAGCAAAATGCCACTCTGTACAGTCTTGTTCTTCCATTGTCATCTTGCTTTTAGACATAGTTGGACACAGGGCTCTCTGCTACATAAACTGGCTGTCCTTACACACTTTTCTTAAATTTGTAACATGTTAGAGCCAAAAGCTGTTAAGAGTTCAAACTATACCTTGTTGTATATGGCTAGGTATAGTTTTGTTCATCACTAGATATACTTTTAAATTTGTGCTGGTTACAGCATATATGTGCATAGGAAGTTAGATCAGATTACATTATCATCAAGAGAATTGTTTGCATTCTTATGAGCTCAGGAACTGCACAAGCTACTGTGATACAGAGTTCACCCATGGTGCATTTGGATCATTAGAATTATCCAGTTAAAAGATGGCATCCAGCTTTGAAGATATGAAACCCCAGCCTGTAACCAAGCACTATACCACCACTCCGTCACTCTTCCACCAGAGGGATTGGGGTAGACAATTGTAAGGGTAAAAGCTAGAAAACCTGTGGGTTGAGATAAAGACAGTTTCTTACAGGAAGCAAAATCTGTGCACACAAACAAAGAAAAGTAAGGAATGAAGTCACCACTTCCCATGGTCAGGCAGGTGTTCAGCCACCTCCAGTGGAGCAGGGCCATCACACATAACGTTGACTTGGGAAGACAAATGCCGTCACTCCAAATATCTCCCCTTCCTCTTCTTCCCCCTACTTTATCTACTGAGCATAATGTTATATGGCATCATCCATTGGAGTCACCTGCCTTACCTGTGTCTCCTCCCAACCTCCCATGCCACGCCCCACTTCCTTGCCAGCATGGCAGTATGAAAAGCAGAAAAGTCCTTGGCTCTGTATAAGTCTGGCTCAGCAGTAACAAAAATATCTCTGTATTATCAACCCTGTGTTCTGCATAGATGAAAAACATATATAAATAGTGCTGCTGGGCAAGCTGAAACCCTTCACTGTGAATTTATAGAAGAGGACAGGGTAGGACTGTTTGGAAGCAGGTGATGATAAAAAAATGTTAAAGCCTTCTAGCTTTATCTGGAAGTTTTTGCAAAGATATAGAAGCTAGGGATG
This sequence comes from Ploceus nigricollis, assembly GCA_013399945.1. Lineage (NCBI taxonomy): Eukaryota > Metazoa > Chordata > Aves > Passeriformes > Ploceidae > Ploceus > Ploceus nigricollis. The sequence goes on from VXBC01011265.1 coordinate 85,664, forward strand.
GGATGTGTTCTTCTTTTGAATGTTTCTGTTACAGTGAAAGGAGTCCTTGGAGACTGGGGTTGAAGACCAGGGTTACATGCTATATTGGATTGAAGAAGAATTAAGATGCATTTATTCTGGAAAGAAAAAAGGTTTGTTTTCAGTTAACAGATAAATCTCTTTAAGGTTTGTGCACCTTCATTAGCATCAGTTTGCATGCAAACCCATCCCAGCTTCCTGAAGGGATTGCTGGACAAAGGAGCCAGCAATCTTGTTGCTTGTGACAGATGGTGAGCAGGGTAAGGGTCATGGACTGTTGCTTGGCAGGTTCAGACCACAGGTTTGGAAAAACCTTCTTGCATAGGCAGTTCATGCTGCTCAGGAGTGAGATGTGCTGGGTTGGTGTGCTCTACTATCCTGGGTTTTAGGACTAGTTTGGATAAGGTCCTTGCTGACCTCACTTGTTGATGCATTGAGTTGTGTGTTGAGTCGTGTGTTGAGGAGGATCAGAATGGATTTTCTGACCTTTAGAAATCCCAACCAGCTTTTCTTTAGTGTTCTGACTTTTCTTGAGGTGAATCCTCTCTGTAACCTAAGCAAAACTGCTTCAACAAAGTCAGCCTTTCTTCAACATGGAAACATCTGAGTAGGGATGGTTATGGGCATGCTCCAGCATAGTGGCTGGAAACTTGCTGTTGGGACTCCATGCCTCTCACTGATGCCACCTCTGCCAGCAAGAATATGCAGCTTCACAAGAGGGTAAGACTGGACCTGGCAAAACAAACTGTGAGGATTGAACTCTCTATGGCAGAGGTTATGAGCTAGCCTGGAGGAACAGCGACAGTGATGTGTGCTAGTATTGCTACAAATGTTCTTTCTAATGGTTGGCCTGGATTTTCTCATAGGATTATGAGTGTTGCTAGCCTGAAACTACAGATGGTAATTAAGAATAAGGAAAAAGTAGCCATGGAGTGTGCTGGGGTCTTGATGAAGGCAGCATTAGGAGAAGCTGAAGGAGCAGAAGAGAGGCATTTCATCTTTCCAGTCACGACCGTTCTCAAATCAATTTTTCTTAGAGAATAAATATTTAAAGTTTTGGCAGCATGGCACAGAAACATGACTCATTGCTTCCCCTTCAACAATTCTCCAATGTTGAGTCTTGCAGCTGCCATAGGAGATGGCAAAATCTGGCCTTATCCATGCAGTTATACCCTGTGGATAGTGGTATTGGTGATTTCTAAAGGAAGAGACTTAAAAGTGTCTTAGTGTAAAGAACATATGTATATATTCTGTGTGGGTAACTTTAATGATGGAACCTGAAACCGTAAGAGAACTAGGAATAGAATATGTTGCAGTAAACTTTGTTTTTTTGACCATAACTTGGTCCAGGTTTCCTCTCCAGCAATTCACTACAGAAAAACCATATGTTATGTTAATTATTATTGTCAAATATTTTTTAGTCTTAAAAATATATTTATTACCTATCATTTGACTTTAATGCCTCATTCTGTTCTCTCAGCACAGTAATGTCTTTTCTATCATGTTTCTGCAGCAACTAGCACATTTTTATTGACCCTCTTGTAGATATTCAGAAATCCTTCAAAGAAAAATCCTAAAATGGGCATTTCATGTCAACTCCAACCCAGTCTTTGCTGCTTGCAGGCTTAGAGAGGCTGAGCAAGATTTTGTCCATCCAATGTGCACTTTGCTAGAATTGCTAGTGTTTGTTTTTCCTAATTTACCCTTTCCTTGTTTGTCTCACGTATGGCACAAAGGTCTAATTTAGACCTTTTTAGGCAAAAAGCTGCTCATCATTTCTGGATTAGGACAACAATTCTGGAGCATTTAGAGGTCAATTTGACTAGCACTTTTGGAAAACTATATAGCAAATTGCAATGCTAATCACAGGAAATCAAGCCACAGGGGTTTAAGGTAGAACTAGCTTTCAGTTGGCTTTTTTAAAGCCAAAAATGAAGATATTAAACTGTCTGTGGCCTGTCTACACCTGGCATCATGGTTGGGATCATATGCCTTGATTTAAAAGAAGGTGCAATGCTTTATTTACAATCAAAGAAAAATGTATATAAGCTTATTAGGACAAGCAGTTGCATCACAAATCGACTGATATAAAATCTTAACAGCCTTAAGGAGCAGGATCCCAAAATTGTAAGGAAAAGGCACATTTGCTTTTCATTACTTTATAAAACTTTCTTTGACATGATTTGATTTTTCTAAAGCTTGGCTTGTAAACATTCTAAAGGTCTTGTTAAATTTATTTCAAAGGTATTTCAGACAACAGGAGTAGCAGTGACATTTTACATTTCCTTTCAACAATGCTTGTTGGTTTCTTTTGTACATAACTCCTAGAACACGTTTCTTTAAAACATGATTTAATTTATATAAAGGAATGTCATTATTTTAATCCATAATATTGACTCTTGCAAAATGAATGCTCATGGAAGTGCTAATTTGCCAAACTTAAGTACTGCAGCATTCAAGAGAAAACAGTGACCTAAACCAAAATGGATGCTTTATATTCACTTATTTAATGAGATGCCATCAATTAAGGTAAACTGAAACTGAGATCTAAGACCCTTTCTACCAGATATTATCCCCATATTTAATCAAACCAACATTGTGTTCACCACCTCTACAAATCACAAGGATTATGTTTAACTAATATTAATTTCTCAAAACCTACAGTGTGTCATCTCTTACACTGATTTTACACTATGTTTTTAATATTGTGACTTTGCAAAAGGATTCTACAAATATAGCTGAATGAAGGGAAGAAGTCTTCACAAAGGAAATCCAGAAGCTCCAAAAATACATCTTAACCATCTATGGAACCCCTAGAGTAACAATTAATTTATGAGTTTGCTCAAATACCTCAAGAGTCAAATATTTTAAGGACATTACTAACACAAAGATGTGTAATTTTTAATCATATACCAAGAAGTGACCTGTAAATTCTAACTAAGACACCAAATGTTTCCTTTGAAAATTTTAAATTGATTTAATAAGTGGTACTTTAAAAAGGATTGTATACCTCACTAAACACAAAATGATTCCTACAGCTCTAGGGTGTGTTACATCACTGGTATCCCCTACATAGCACTTTAAAAACATATTCCTTTTAAACAGAAAAAGGGGGAATGCCTGGTGCTATCTATACCCTAAATCACTTGACACTGTTAGAAGGATTTTATATATTTAAAGATATGAGGACTTGAAGATTTTATCTATTTAAGGATATGGATTACAGGCCTGAATTAAAACAGATTGGTTCCCCTATTGTTTGGCTTTCCCATGTTTCTGTGGTTGAAATGTTTCCAGTTTATAGAGTTAAGTTGTAAGTTTGTAACTTCTAAGTAATGACATCGTGGCATGCCATCTTGAAAACTTGTATTATTGGTAATCCTGCCTGACAGCTCCTGGGAATGAATGTTACATCTTCAATGATAATGGAATACATAACTGGCTGAGAGGAGCTAGGCTTGTTGAGTTGGGTGGAAAATCTTATTTGAAGTAGGTTTATCATTTGTGTCACTATGATGTCTTTGTCATCCTATCTGCAAGAGTCTGCCTTGCAGAAGATGACAAGGGACACTGTTTTTTTTAAACAGAAAAGGGAGAACTGTGACAGTTGTAGCTGGTCTATAGCTGCACAGATAATTTGGCATAACAGACACCAACTTGAGGAGCCTAGTTCATTAGATAATAGAAGTAAACAAGTCCCTGGGTGTGTTACTAATAGGCTGGATTCAAGTTCAAACAGGGGACCTCAGCCAATCCCTTTGAACCATGAATGCACCCAATATCATTGGCCAGTGAGCTCGGCGGAGTTAAGACCCTTATTCAGTCATAGATGTAGGAGTGGGAAATTCGAAGCCCCTATAAAAGAGGGTGCCTTTCAATAAATATTGTCTGTTGCTGCATAAACCCAGTGTGTCTTGTCACTTGTCTGTCTCCTAAACTGCAATGATTTTGTGTAGGAACTATCCATGCAACTGCAAAACTGACTGTTTGCAAGTGCTGTGTATAGATACAGGGATGGATATGCTCATGGACCTGTTAAAATTAGCAGAAGGACTCCCTCTGGTTCAGTAGGCACATTATCAGATTTTAGGTACCTGATTTGAAAAATGAACTACAGAAGTTTCATATTGACTTGTCAAATTATTACAGAACCTGAACTGAAAGAATCAAGAAATCATAGATAAAAATGTATTATAACAGCCTTGTCCAATTTGCTTTTCACCAGCACAAGGTGTAACAGCATAGAACATGAGTTAGTGTTGTGATAGTGCAGAAAATCAATGTGTTCTGAAGGAAGGAGTAATAACATAAAATTTTGATTAGAAAGTTTGAAGTTTTTTGAGTGTATCTCATGAATATAGTGACATTTACTAAAAAAGCTAGTAAAGGTTTTTACTGATCGTAGACTTTTGCAAAGCCACGGAGAAAAGTCGCAAGCCTGTGGTTTAATGTGGGAAGCAAAGCTCTTTGATAAATTTGACCAGGCTCACACCTCAGCACTTAGCGTCCTTTGATCATACAATGGAAATTTGTTTCCAGAGAAGCATCATGTTTCATAGTATGCCCATTGAGGTTTTATGCCCCTGAAGTGCATCTTAACAAAACAGTCATGATGAGGAAACACAATATCTTTTTTTGTGGGGCTTAATTATATGCTCTGGTAATATCTGTTTTCCCCTTTCTCTTCATTCATAGCAGATGAAGAATTTGTTTTATTTTATTTTGCGTTGAATAAACACTTCTTTCAGCAATATTTCTGACGTTTTGTTTACTCTAGACAATCTACCCTAATTAACAGAGCTGCTTAGGTGAAACTCATATCTACTTTACAAAAACAACCAAATTGAAATGAGCAAACGTTATTGTTTAGCATTTCTAGTGCTGCAGAAGTGGTCTTGACAGTGAAGGCCATGTGTGTATAAAGCTGTGTACGCCACTATGGATGGTCCCAACTCTCAGAGCACAAATACCGAGCCATGACTGCAGTCATGTGCTGCCTACTGGTTATTTGGTAGTACCAGTGCTGTCCTAGACCATGATCTTTTAAACTACCAAAAATGTTCTAAGGAGAAAAAGATGGTGAAACACTGGGGAAATGGATACTAGTAGATTGCTTCCTTTTTTTACAAAAAGTCATACCAAGTCTTGTGCTGTAATTTAAGTGCTTTCATAAATTATAGCATAGTTTAATGTTATTTAAAAGTGATTTGCTGCACTGAGAAGGGTGCAATAAAAAACTACTTACTACCATTTCATGTATATTTGTAATTCTGTTTGGAATTTAGCTTTTTTGGTGAAGCTATGAAGCAGAATTCCAATTTCTAATTTATTTATCTTTTATTTATCTTTTACTTACTGACAGTTGTTAGTGTATTGAATGCTGAGTTTGTGAGGCATATGGAAGACTGTGTTGTAACTCATCTGGGGTTGGACTTTCAGTTTCATGAAAGGGTAGAGCCCATAACTAATCAGGATGTAATGAAAATTGCAGTGGGAGCATAATCTCAAAGCATAAGTGAATGTTTTCCGTTGTTGAGGATGAATGGGGATGAAGAAATGGTTTCTCGGTTCCCATCTGGTTTGTTGTGCTCATAGCTTCATAAATCTCTCCCAGAATAAATAAGTGCAGGTTGATAACAGTGGATAGTCCTTCCTTTTGAAAATAGAGTAATGGAACCCATATGGATGATAACAGAACTATCAAGTGATGAGTGTTAACAAACCAGAGTAGTCCACACATTTAGTACAAGAATACAGATTCCCAGTCTCTATTTTCTAGTAGCAGGTCACTGATGATTAGTAAAGGATATTACACAAACCAGTCTTGTCCCTTCTTAAACATTGGTTTTGTTTTGAAAGAATCATTTAATTGTATCTACTGGAGTAGGATTTTGTTGTTTGTTATTTTAAACTAGAATCTAAAGAGGTGTTCTTTCATATAATTTGAATTCATTGCTGGGCTACTGTGTAACCTGGGTCTCCTTGTGAACATCTCAACATCATTATTTTATGTGCCTAAGATAGTTAAAGTCACTGTTGCTCTAGCAACTGAAGCATAAAGCTAATAAAAAAAGAGCTTAACTTCAGGAAGCACTGATATGTATCAGTTGCCTCAAGAGGTGTACAGACCACAATGAGAAGCAGATGCACTTCCATTTTGCATTTGTAGTACACATTGTGACTGGTACAAATGTGCACGTATATGTATATATACATACATATATACATTGTCTTTTGTGATGCAGCTACATTAACTTTTTCTGTATTACATCTTGAAATTGCAAAATTTGGTAGGCCTGAGGTTCTTCCTAGGTCACCAGGTAAATCCTCTTGCTGGTTTTGTGTGAGCTGTAGAGGAAATGTGCTGATGTGCTTATCATGTTTCACATTTAGACATAGCTTACTCTTGGAGTGTAACACCTGCTACTGCAAAACAAATTGCCTTAAGTAACGAAGTTGTACTGTTTGTAATGTTTCCTCTCTGTTTAACTGCCTTTTACTGACCTCTGAAAGTTATTACTGGATATGGCACTGATCTTCTCTCATCAGTGCTTAGCTGAATATGGTTCTTAAATTGCATATTGCACCCCAACATCTCAGGAGCAAGACAAGCAATTGAAGCTATCTAATAGCAGGAAATCTATGTCTGAAGGCATAATTTTTATAGCAACCGCATAGGTTTACATGATGACTTCATTAATTATCTAATTTTTAGAAACAGTATGGTATAAAGTGCTATTGATTCAGCTTCAAATTTCAGATCGATGGTCAACAGTCATGTACTTTAACAGAGCTTTTCAAATATTTTAACAAATAGGGACAATATAGAGGTTTTTTTTCATGTCAGGCTGATGTGTGCAGCTTCACTTACATGCCTGATACCATATGTCTGTTGCATTTCTTTCTGCCACTAGTAACTAGTTTTTGTTTGCATTGCAGCCTTAGGATGCTGTCTTTCACACACATGGAGGATAAATTTTTCCCAGAGGCACAGTAATGTTGATTTCATGGATAGTTTATAAAGATGATACTTTGTATATGTGAATGAAAGTGTGAAAGATTAGATTAGATTAGATTAGATTAGATTAGATTAGATTAGAGCTTCTGTAGATGTTGTATCTCATCTTGGTTTCATGTCAGTTTCATAAACCAGAGCAGCTTGATTCAAGCCAAAAGCTGCTCCTTGGAGTAAACGTTGTGTGAAAACAGAGGTGACTCTTTCCCTATTGATTCTTCAGTTCTATTTATAAAGGGTTGTGAATATCTGGGTGTAGTTGAAATTACTGATAATAATAAAAGGCCACCAGATAAATCGTATGGCTGGGATTTATATCTGTTTTGTACTTAAGGGGAAGAAAGTACACTTGGGGAAAAGAGGACAATTTCCAGAGAAGCATTGAATAGATGGTAACTAGTCATAATTAGGAATTAGTGTTTTTTTTATACCATAATAAAGAGTCATGTGTGATGTGTGTCTTTCCCCACTTCCAATTCTCCTGCTCTCTCCACCTCTTGTTTACTACTCAAATGTATTAATTTTTAACATTAAAGCATAGGAAAGATGGAAAAGGTAAGGCTCTGTGCCATATTCCTGGATTGTAATATATATGGGAACTGAAGCACTAGAGACAGCAGCCCTGTGCCAAAAAGGTGGTGGCACAAGCAGTTCTATGGCCATGGCCCTTGGCTCACCACAGTAAGCACTTTTTTTCATATGGGACATTGAGTTCCTTCCTAAGGGGGAACACTGGAACACTGTTGCTCAGTCTCCAATAAGAGCAATATTGTTGTGATACTACTCTTAACCTGTGCTCTTCTGACACAGAACGTTGGCTGACCACTCCTTGAATTCTCAACTATATTTTTTCTATTACCTCATGTTATGTACTACTCAGGACACACTGCAAAGTCTCTGCTTGAGAACTAGATTGAGAAATACAGAGAAAGATCATGAATGAAATGATCTGACGGCCTCAGTGCTAGTTTGCCATAGCTGGCTTAATGTACCTCAGATGGACTCTGGTCGTCAGCTGTGTGAGGTGTCTTTATGACTTTGTTGGCATAGACTTCAGCATGAGAAGGAGAAGGCAGAAGTTCAGTTGTTCAAGATATCATAGCAGAATAAGCTATGGTATCTTGAACATTTGGCCCAGTCCTTAATCTAAATTGGCTATGAACTTTCCAGAGAGAATTGCAATGCAATTCTTTTGAACACTCATGTGATGAGAAGACAATGTAACCAAGCAGTGTAAAATCCAATAGCTTTGCTCCCTGGGGTGTTGTTTAAAATTTTTATTTTGTTTATATTTGTGTATGGGGCTGCTACCTCTCAGTTTTGCACTGAGATATCAAATGAATTCCCAGATCAACTGAGAGTTTCAGATTTTCAATGGCCCTTGAGGTTTAAGTATTTGCAAAAACTCCTCCCAAAGTTCAGCTAACCCTGAAGCCTGCAATAAAAAAAAAAAAACAACAGAAGAAAGGTATTCAGGGTTGATGCAAAAAGAGTCTGTGGAGACAAAAATAATATTTAATTATCGTAGTAACTACAAAGACCAACTGCAGTGCTGGTTGGTGAAGGTAGAAATCTGTTTGGATGTGTCACAGCAACACTGTTGATTTACACCTTTTATTGATTTAAAAGCAAAAGGTTGGGTTCTTTAATTTCATCTGATGGAGTTGGAGGACAGATTGGACTTCAGTTGCTTGAAACATTTTTACCCATTTGCAGTCTAATTGACTATAGTTGTAACTTCCACTGTCTATTGAGCAGTAATGGTGATTTATCTATGTAGGTGCTAATTTGCTGTAAGGAAAGAAAGGTTCCGATTACAAAAGGGAAAGTCAGTGACCCAGATAATAGGGTGTGACCCTGCCACATTCTTTGCCCTATGTATGATCTGCACAGACTGAGAGTAAGTGCTGAATGCCTTCTCACTTTAAAAAAAAAATCAGCCTGGTGAAGTAGAGAAATGAAATATGAAATAGAGAAAATGTCCCTGCACACCATTTGGAATGCAGATTATGCATCCACTGACCCATGTTAATAAAAAGCAGCATCTTGAGGGGTGGAGAAATAAAGAATGCAGGTCTTTTCAGTTTGTCTTTCTCAGATGGTCTTTCTTCCCTCACTGACCATAATGCAATGATGTGGTGTGGACATTAACAAATAGAGCGTTAAAGCACGAGAAAAAGATACTTTGTTTTATCCTGGAATTTGCTTTCCTTTTCTTAATCACTTAAGACGTAAATTAAATATCTATTTACATTTGATGTGTACTACCATTGTCAGTGAATTTAAAGCTATGGCAAAAATTTGGAGCCTGATTTTTAGAATTGCTTGTTACTTGCAAGTTTGGGTGATGTGAATGAAAGCTGGAAGTACTTATTACTTCTGAATTTAAAACTTCTTTTCTTTCCATGCAAATATTGATAACTTGACATCCTTCACGCATCTGTATGTATGTGTGTACAAATGTGTTTGCCTGGTTATAATAAATACATACGTCTACAGTCTGCCCAGAACTTTTACTCAGTTAATTTTTTGGGTGTAGTACCTAATGTAACAAGGTGGTAGTATTCTGTCCAATTAACTGATTATTTTTTGATATTTTTCCACTTCTTTTCTTTCTTTACTTTTCTTTTTCCTTTTTGAGTCTTTTTTGTTTGGTTGGTTGGTTTTGTTTTGAATTTTGTTCTAGTTTTTGTGGGTTTTTTGTTTGGTTTGTTTTTGTTTGGGTTTTGTTTTTTTTGTTTGTTTTAGCCTTTCTTCCTTTATGTGAGCAAGGTTACAAGGATCATGTTGAGAATGTTGGCAGTTTTGTAGTTCTCATATATGAAAATATAAGCAAAAAGTTATTGCTTGATTGCATTTCCTGAATTGTTTGACAAACCTTGTTGAGTTGAAGGCGTTGCTTTAGTTTGTTTTCTTGTTTCTGAAGGGTGACAACAAATTCTTTAGTTGATGTATTTTGACTTGGCAGCTAGGGTGCTTAATGTGCAGCAGGTGCTGAAGGAGGATGGCACCAGGCTGGCAACAGAGCTATTCCAGGACCACAGCAGGCTTCTCTTGTGACATTACTCTCTCAAGCAGCCAACAGGGCTTGGAAGCTCCCCTGTAAATGGGAGCTTACTGCAAGTGAACCTGATTCATTCCAGATGTACACAAATTCAATGACTCAGAAAGCTGCTCTTTTAAAATGGGACTTACTTATGGGACTTACAGGCTTCCAGAGGGCGAACTGAACTCACCTGCCAGCCTAAAATCAGTGAGACTTTTTTGGAGTTTATTAGTGTGTGAATTTTGTATAGGAACATCTACAGAGTGCTTTTAAAAGTGGGTTTTCTTTCTCTGTTGAGATAATTTTGATATGATAGACTTTGAACAATGAAGTGGTAGCTTTATAAAGGAGTGACACAACCCACCGGTGTTAATTTTTGAATTTTTTTTTGTGGGGTCAATTTTAAGTATGATTTTATTATGAGAATTTTTGGCTATTCATTAGGAAGGAGAGTGTTCTCAATTGTCTTCACTTTATGTTAAATCTCAAAGTTCTGCTACTACCAATTCAGAGAACATTCTGTAGCATACATTGTATTTAATATCAACTCTACATAAGGGAAAGAGCTTGTAATGTTCCTTTGCTTACTGGAGCAATACTTCCAGATTCTGCTAATGTCTATAGCAGATGCTCATTAAGTTTTGAAGTGATTGCAAGAAGTGAGATTATAAAGTTCGTGAGAAATAATTCACAGTATTAAATCGTTGGGATTTTTTTTTGCTTACAAGCATGCACTTTTGATTATTAGAAAATTCCAGCATATTGTTTAGCATCTCCATAATTTGTTTGTTTGCCAACAGTAAGCGTTGATATTAGTGCCAAAAGATTAAATGCTTTCAAGTATTCCCATATAGATGAGGCATTAATTTGGTACATAAGGAGCAACAACTCAAATTAGTTTTGTAGTCAATCCTGTACTACATACATTTTTGCAAATCTTTATTTGTACTGATAATTGGTTATGAGAATAAACAAATATTTTGAAAGCAAAATGTCCATTTATCAATAGGATTGGTCAGTGTCTGCAGTTGATTTTAAGTGTGAGAAAGCAGATGCATTTCCTGGATACTTATATCTTCCTTATAATAAGCTGTCATTGAACTGTAAGCCATAATTTTGGACTTAATAAATGAAGATAATCATAAATGAAATAAATAAAGGAAACAAATATGCTATAAATATTGCTTACATTACATGGTGAAGTTACATTCACAATCCATAGCCATCAGCTTAAAACCTGAGTCTAGATAATATTCTTCCAAACTTCTCATTCACTAGAGCCCTGATTTGGTATATATCATCAGAAACCCACATTTTGAAACTTCTTGATAAACACAGGCAGATGGAGTCCAGCAAGCTCTGCCTTTGGATGTCTGGTACAGCTTTGATTGGCAGAAGATGCTGAACAGTTTATAAACAATGCATTTCCAGAGACTCCACTTACATGCAAATGCCGTGGCTGCAGTAACATGAAGAAGGCTGTCCGAGGAGGACTGGTAGCAATGGAGGGTCAGGCTGCCTTTAAACACAGCTCTTGGCCTGTACACCAGCCATCTTCAGAGAACTACTGATAAGCAGAAGTGTGGTGTGTGCCAACGTGTATGTCACTGGAACAGCTGTTTCTTTATAGAAATTGGGTGAAAGAAAAGTGGTTCCTTCTTACTTTTGCGCTGGCTGTACTCTAGAGGGAATAATTGCGAGCATCTCCCTGCCTTGTGGCTGGAGTTCTTTGTCCATTTCTGACTAGCTACTCTGTGTTTTCTTTGTGGCACTTCCTCTGGTTCTTCAGGATGTATGAATGGTTCTAGAGTCCAATTATGATAAATACCAAATTTAATATTTGTCTATTTTTGCTAATTTTTAACTGAATACCTGGTATATTTCATATTAGCTTTTACTGTCACTTCTAAGACCTGCAGATCTGTGCGTTGATACTGTATATTCTTGTGATTTATCTTTAGCCTTTATTCCTACTTGTTAGCTCATTTTCTGAACAGCCTAGAAGAATTAAATACCAAATAATAAATGTGAGGGCATGAATATCTATATTTACCTCTATGTGTGCATATCTGTATTTGTATGTAATCTGTGATGCCATATTGCAACAGTGTGTTGATTCATGATATATAGCTGTTACCCTTGATATTCCACTTACAGAAGATGCCTCCACCATGTTAGGTCCAGCATAAACATCTAAAGGAAGATTAGTCACATTCAGTGGTAATTTGTTGCAATTTCCACACATTTTTTTCCTTTACATCAGTTTCTGGATTTTATTTGAGCCTGGTTTAGATTTTTTTTTCTATCCATAGCATAACTCTAAGAAGACGTTTCAGAGAGTTGCTAGAATAAGCCTGAATTACCGAGAGGCAAACTGAAGTAGCTTGTGTATTTGAATGTAGGCATAATATCTTGCAGCTGTTGCATTTTCCCTGCACGATTACTTTACAGTTTTCAACTAATTTATTATCACACAAAGTAGGGCGTGTGAAATAGTTTCATGTGGGAATAATGGGGTTTTCCTACAGTCCCAAAATACAGTGTCAGAACCCTGAGTTGGGAGCTGTTCATTCCTAGTATGGCCCTCTGCACTATGCAGTGCAGTGCATTCCTGAACTTCTGACTGCTGATCTTTTAAAGAGTTGAGTTGTGACACTTCTGTAGCAGAAGAAAGCAGGATCAGAGTGTGAAAGTTGCCCAGAGTTAAACCAATGTATCTGTTTCTGCCTACAGTGTTGATGACAGAACTGCCTACCTGGCCCTGGGAGCAGTGAGGAACATCTCACTCAACATTTTCATCTCCAACAGTGGTGATGATGCCTATGACACCAATGTTTTCTTCAATTTTTCTGGAGAGCTCTTCTTTATCAAAATGTGGCAAAAGGTAAGAAAGGCTAATCTCACTGCAAGCAAGTCTCTTAACTTTAAGCCAATTTAATTACAAATTAAGGATGGACTAGAGGATGACCTAGTCCACACCACTGAGACATTTGGCAGTTGGTTTTGGTTATGCTAGGCTTTGATTCCTTTCAGGCTCTTTAATGAGATTTTTTTCCTTTTATGGATTGGGAGTATATAGATTACACCTGTATTTTTGTAGAAGACACATGCCTGTTATTTGTGGTGCACTAATGAAAAAGGAAGACAGTTTGTTTAAGGTATTAAGAGGTAGAAGGAGACTGGTTGGAAACTGATAAGGTACCAAATGGCACTGAAATACGAAGTGTAACTTTTGTTTGAGTGGTGCCACACTGCACCCAGCAGTCCTGGTTATCTCTTGACCTGGGCTTCTAGACCTTCTCCTTGTTGAAATCAAGATACAAGGCTTATTCTTTGCTCATATCCTGGTGCAACTTTGGGTTGTGGCCAGAGCATATCACTAGATCCAAGAGGTCAAGAGTGCTTTTAATTCCATCCACATGGAGTCAGGTGAATATTTTGAGTTTTAGTCTCTTTTCATTTAGATAGAAATACTTGGATGTTTTCATTAGCAGGAGTTCATTTAGATATACAGGTGTTGTAATGAATCAAGCTTTTTGCACACTGATGGTTGTGAAAGCTTTTTGGGTGTGAGTGATGTGACAATAATTGCACAAAATGGGAGCTGTATAATTTGACAACATTCTGTGTTTGTTCCTGCTTTTCACCGTTGTTTGTTTCTCCTCTAGAGCTTTGCTTTGCAAGCCATAAGAGCAATATTAATAACAATAATACAATTATTGCAAAGTTCAAGATTAACTTGGTCCACTGAACCAATGAAATTTTGCCATTATTTGTCATGTTTTATGATAGGTTTAAATTATTATAAACCTCTTAAATTAACTCACTGCATAATAAAAAACCATAATTTTTTATGCATGTTAATTCTTTTAGTGTTCAGTTTTGACTGAACACTAAAGTTGCAAGCCTCAGTGAGTTGTCTTTTTATTATAAACTTTATTTTCAGACTCTATGTGCTGCAAGTGTGCAATTTATTAGGAGGGAAAAGGCAGGGGATAAACTAGAAATGCCTATGCCAATGTATACCTTCTCCGTAGTGAAAGTTTCATGAGAAGACTTTCAGGGTCTGGCCCAGTTCTCATTGATGTCAGTGAGAGGGTTTCCATTCCTTTCCACTAGAAAAGAAACAAAGCTTGATGACTGTTCTTTTAAAAGATTGTTGTCATCTTTTTTCTTTTTTGCATATTTTACACATAGCAAGTAACTGGAACACCAATCACCTTCATCATTTTCCTTGGCCAACACTGTGAGGAAAGAAACTGATGGGTTGTTTCTGGTGATATTTTACCTTCAGCTTAGGTCTGTAGAAGACTTGGAAACATCTATGCTGACTGCTGCATAGAAGGAGCAGCTAACATTCTAGTATTATCTCACTACTCAGTGTATTTTCTTCTAATAGAAGCTAGTATTTCTTTAAAAAAAGTACTGCATACATCTTCCTCAGGTCTTGCAAACAGCATCAAAGTATAGTCTGCCATTATTCCTGCTGTTCCAATGTTCTTATGATTAATTTCATAGGGTTTGGGTTTTTTTTCTGATATTTATTTCATTATTTCAGTAATAGTTTTGGAAAACCAAGTTACAGGATTATGTTAGGCTATTTTCCTTTGTCTCATTCAACTTTTGCTTTCAGTCAAACTAATATATCATTGGCCTCATCATTTTTTCAGGTGAGAAACTGGATAATGACCTCATAGCCTCAATTACAGTCTTATATTTTCCCTAAGCTCTTTGTGGGGTTTTTTGGGGTAAAATATCAGTTTCCATGTCTCATAGCCTACTCCCGTCCTTTGACATCTATGCAGATTTTTTTCCTTGTTGAATATTGTCCAAGCAAAAATCCAGAACATAAAACCAGAATAAAAAAAAGACAGCACCTAGAGTTTTTCCTTAGTGGGGCAATTTTGGAATCAAAAGAGCTTTGTGTGATGGGAAGCATGGAGTATCACCTGCCTTTTAATGAATAGTGCTGAAGTGAAATTGAATGAGATCTTTCATGTGGTTGCTTGATTGTTTCTCTGCAAGGTGACTCTGAGAATGATGATCACGTAGTAGGCTTTTTTAACTTGTCTCTCGAATCTGTTCAAGATGCTGTAAGTTCCCTGTGTGTTTTTCCTATGACTCCACTGGGGACATTTGTAGTGAATCCAGTGCAGTTTTATTTTTTTCTGTGGATTGGTTACAATGAGACCTGACAGTGCAAAAGTTTAATGCTGCTTTTTTTCAACAGAGTTCCTGAGACAAAATGCCACATCTTGTGTTTGAAAAGCAATGGGGTGGCCTAGTTCAGGGATGATGATCATACTGTTCCCTGAAGAGTCTGAGTATGCTAGCCCCTCTTCCCTTCCTGAAGATTGAGATTTCATAAGACTTTGTAAATAGAGACACCACCATAAATCAGTTGTCCACTGGAATATTTTCACCAGGGAAGTGGTGGATTCCCCAGTGCTGGACACTTTTAAGATTCAGCTCGACAGGGTGCTGGGCCATCTTATTTAGACTGTGCTTTTTCCAAGAAAGGTTGGACTAGATGGTCTTTGAGGTCCCTTCCAACCTGATATTCCAGGCTTTGCCGTATCTCTGCAAGTTGAAAAAGCATTTGCTGATTGATGTTTAGGAGACTCCACCTATTCCACTGTCTGATTTTTTCCTATTGTGCCGCAGCCAGTCCTCTCCATTTCACGGACGAAACCCAGCCTTTTCTTTACATCGCTTCTGACAGACAGTTCTTCTCTGAAGAGGCACAATATGTGGCATGGGCTGACTTCTCATTCCTCTGTGGTCCTATGGATACAATTCCTGTGCAACATTTCAAGATCTCACTCTATGAGATAGGGTTTTTTTACAGGTGCATGGAGTACAGCACTGCAGTAAATTTCAAAATGTGTCCACTGAGAAAAGTGTTACTTTTGAAATACGTGTTCTTTAAAAAAAAATAGAGAGCAAGAAAGACACTTCACCTGCATGCTTAGATTTTTTCTTTGCTGTGTTGGCAAAGAAATCTTGGTCCCCTCTTCTGTGTAGAGTAGATTTTAAAATACTTTTTTTATCTGAAATTTTATTGTTCTTTAGTTTTTATTCAGCTTTAGGAAAGCATTCTATTTCAGAGTCTGAAAAATGCACTTAACAGAGCTGATACAACTTTCCTATCAAAGATGCAGTGTTGCAGTGTGCTGAGTCTGGAAAAAGAATACAAAGCTATTGCTACTAATTTCTGTACCATTTTACTTCTACTGGAATTACCTCCTGGCTTGTGTTGTTTTGCTGAAGATGCATGTCAGCAATAGGCACTTTGCTAACCATTGTTAGCTACTGCTCAGTGCAGAGGGATATTTTTGGTATGGTTGCAGAAATAGCAGTGTAAGCTCGCTGGCAGTGGCAGTCAATGTGTAGGGCAGAGCCATGTCTCTATTAAATGACCTCAGCTATGGCATGAGATTTTATAGCAATAGTATAAACCCAGCATATTTACCATAGTAACAGTAAAAGAGTGATGATATATAGCATTAATCTCTCCGTGTTCTGCAAGGGCTGATAGGAATCTCACAACTAACCCAGCATTGGTTTTGGAGAGTGTAGGTCAGGAGGTTCCATTGCTGAACATCATTCCATGATGTAGATTGTTCCTAAATTTCAGACAGGCTTCCAGTATCCAAAGCCAGCTATGTGTAACATTTCTGCTGCTTCTCACAACAGCTTTTGCCAAGCAACAGGTCAGTGAAGTTGGCAGGGCCAGACCAGGGCAGGGTTAACAGTGATGTTATGGTTTCTTTGGATGCAGTAGTTGCCCATGATTCCTTTGTGAGCATGTACCTGAAACACTGGTGTGGAGTATGAATATTGCTGATAACCATAGTCATGCTGCTTATGGGCTCTGGGGTTTTACTTCTGATGAATAATGCGATACTCTCTATGTTACCAGCGAGGTCATGCAATTTGGGTATGAACTCACTCCTCTTCTTCACTCCCAGAGCTCTTGCTGGCATCTCTTGACTAGGATTGCCCAGAAGGGCTGCAGATGAAGGCAGAGTTTAACTTTTTCCAAATCGGAATTCTCTTGCACCAGATTCCCACACTGATCAAACTGTCCCAAAGTCTTAAGTGTGGCATGGAGAGGATAGGACACAAAAAACAAAGTGGCTCCCTTTTGGGCCACTGGAAGAAAATTTAGGTCCTGAGTATTCATTATCTCTGTTTTTCTAGCAATTGCTGCCCCTTTGGGTTGATGGCTTTTTCTGAGCCCTAAAATCATGGTTAGGTGATAAAATGCAGCTAACTTTTTAAAGGATCCCCTCAAGTGCACAAGATACTGAAATGTGCTGAAGATACACTCATGACATAAAGTGAGTACAGTTTTTAAAGTTTAGCAAATTAGCATAATTGACAAGAATTCCCATTTAGAGACACAAGGGATGAGGTAATTCCCCCTTTTGGTTCAACCCTCTTTTAAAGCCCCCCTTCCTTGTTAGTTGTTTATGGGAAAGTGGCGCTTGACCTTGGTTCTCAGGAGAAGCAAAAATAGGATTGGGACCTAGGAATGTGTTTTGTCTTTCTGTCTAACAGAGCAGGGAAAATACTAGCTACGAATCTAGTTATACAATAATAGGCTACAGAGCTACAAGTATATGTGAAGAATATATAAAAGCAAAAATCAGTTTGGCGTCAGGATCCTCTGGCAGACAAGTTAACATGATCTGTCTCAATTCACATCCAACTTGTTAGCAGAAACCTTTTGAAGCTTGCTAGCAGAAATCTTTAATTTAATACGTAAGTGTTCTGATTTAATCCAGCTGATTTTGCATGTAGTATGTTCGAGTAGCTCCTGTAAACCGCTCTGACACAGGATCAGAGGAGAGTGTTGCCAAGTAGTGTGGAAGCTCTGACCCCTTGAACAAGTGCATCTGGAAGATTGCCCAAGCCATATATCACTTACATGAAGAGATTTGAACCCTTTGCCAGGAAAGCAAAAACTTTTATTGCCAGGGCTTGGGAAAATTAGTAGTGTGACATTAGCCATGCCATATGTGGCCTCTCTGTTTTTGCAAATCTAATGGTCAGCTATTGCTCCAGAGTGCACCAAAATGTTTTATATTCCTGGGGTAAAATTGTCCACTTTCTTAACTAGGAAGAAAAAAACATGTGCAGCTCAAGCTACCAGACTTCATTGTTTATTTTAATTTTCTTTTTCTGTGAATGCTCAATGAAACCCACAACTTCTTTGCTTCCCTAGGGATAAGTAAAGAGCAGTGATTTTTCAGGTCAGGGGCTGTAAATGTTATGTAATATACCCTTACTCACATCAGGCAGGAATTGAAAGCTAGACTGTTGATCCAAACTTTCCACTTGGGATTCATGTATCATTCCTATCATCATGGAATGAGCATTGTAGATTTGGTTTATTCGTGTAGTTAGTAGCAATTTGAGCCTTTTAAATTTTTCTCCTTTACTATGATTTATCATGTAGATCTGAGAGATATTGATATTTGGGGCGTATATGAGGTTTGTATATATATATATAAATACAGATGTATAGATATATAAATAATCTTTTATTACATTAAATTTTTTTCCCAAAAAATTAACTGAATGAATAGAACGAAAAATCCTCAAGTCTTTTGGGATAATTCTGATTGGAAGCGGTTTAGAAGCTGTGATTTTACAGGACATTAAATCTTGTTCTGCTCAGTGTTGGAAGAACCTGTGTGAGTTTGATTGTTACATACATTGAGAAGTTTTATGCTGATCAGGTGGGGCTGTGCTTTGGGTTACACAGGGTGGAAAGTGTTTGTCCTGGAAGTAGCTCATAATGATTTTTAATTTGNAGATCCTGGGATGCTTTGTGTGGCTCAAATTATTAAGGGCGGTTTTATGTGATTGCCTAGTTCTGCCCTTCTCACAGGTCTGCCAGGGGAATGATTTTCTAAAGGAAGAACAGCTGTGTGGATTAATACAGTCATGTGAGATGTACTTTTTGTAGGGGTTTAGAAGGCAGTCTGTGCTATAGCAAAGACCATTTACAGTGAATCCTGACCCACCTGCTTGTGTAGATCATCATACTGAAAAGGTGTACCATGCAATGTGGCATCTCTCCATGTCTGGGCATCAGCAGATGTCCTGGTTTCTATCCAGGTGAGGTAGGGAAAATGAGAGTCAAAGCAGTTAACTTAGGAGACGTCTTCAAGGAGGTGAAGAAGGGCTTCATGAGACACAGGCAGTAGCTGTTCATCCCATTTCAGTCTCTGAGTGGCCCATAGCTCACCAGCCAAGCTGCTTCTCCCGGGACATTTTCAGCACAGAGCTGGGAGCCAGCAGTACCAAGTCATGGGAGAGGGCTTTGGCAAAGAGATTTAGCTGCCTCTGTTGTTGAGATCCAGCCACCCCTATCTAGACTATTATTTTGATAAACTGCAAAAGTTTAAAAACTGATTTACTAGGAGAAAGGTAAAAACCCTTCACAGAGGATAGAGCCCAGTATGAAGTGAACTCAGTATACTTATCCTGGATATGCTTATTTAAAGGTTATACTGTCCCTATGGATCCCAAAGATCACCAGTGACTTTCCTGTCCCAGTGTCTCACTTCATTATCATGTTTTGCTCTTTTTGCTCTTAAACTCAATGGACAAAGACTTGCCAATGTTTGAGGTGAAAAATCTATGGGACAGATAGATTCGTCTTCTGTGTTCTTAGGATGAGGCTTAAAATTGTCTGAACTTTGACATCCTCTGCAAAAGACCTAAATAGGAATTAATTTGCACAGCTTTCAGAGGCTTTCATTACAGCAAGAAATAGGGGGTTATTTTTGTTGTTATTTGAAGCCTTAAGTTTACTGAGTTTCTGGTATGAAAGGTCAGTTCTGTTTTGGCAGGAGTTTCTGTTGGTCACTTTTCTAATAGGCATCTGTGATGCTGTCAGAAGATAAATGACACCCCTGGTGTAAAATCTAATAAAATTGTAAACAAATATATATCTTTACAATATATATAAATGCATATATTATACGGATAATATGCATGTGTGTATATATATATATATTTATACTTATTTACATTGCTTAGTCCTTTAAAATGTTGTAGTCATGGTCGTCTGTAGTGGCTGAAAGTAGTGCCAGTTGTTCTCTTTCACCTAGTTGTTTAGTTTTCTCCTGTGAAGCTGATAGGATAAAACCCAAACCCCTCTTTAATCTTATTAAGCACAAGACATGATCATGTGGCATACTTCAGGTATAGCCTCTCTGAAGTCAATGACAATGTTGCTGCAGAAAGACTTAAAAAAACCAGCTGCACAGTCAAAAACATGAGTAAGGTTGTGAAAAGTTTTTAGCTGAAAATCAAAGTGCTGCTTACTAAATCACAAACTTTCCTGTCAGTGGGTTTTATATCTGTGTTCCTGTTAAAAGAAGCAGGCATGTTAAACCCCATCTGAAGGAGGCCCCAAATCTAGTTTTAGTTTGTGGTTTTTGGTTTTTTTTGAGGGAGCTTCCTGTGGTGTTTCATCAAAACCAGAGGCATTGAGCACAGCAGGGAGGAAGAGTGAGAAATATTTCAGCTGGCTTCGTTGCAGGCTCTGGGGGTGAGCAGGGGACTGCCTCTTCACTGTGGACTCCCCACCCAGACAAGCTGCAGGGGATGCCGAGCCAGGCATATTCCTAGATGGCAGCACTTTTGCAGCCTACCTTTGGGAGGAGGCCAGAAATCCTGCACTTGACTTTTGGCTATAACAATCTGCAGACACAGTGAATTCCACTTAGCAAGGGAAAAGGAGGAGTGCACTAAAAAACTGCTCTATAAAGTAGTGTCAATACATCTTAAAGCCTTACAAGTGATCTGCTAAGCTTTTATTTTAAAGAAATGAAAATATATTTTAAATAAGCCTGTTTCAATATCCAAGTGCAGTAGGTAATGGGTTATACCTTTGCATTTCAGCATTGTCCCTAGGTTTCAAGGTACTCATGATGTTAGAAGGGTTTTTGGGGAAGATATCCTAATGCACGCTGTATCTGAGTTTCTGAAAAAGACCAAAATCCCCAAACCTATGTGTGTTTCAAGGAGGCATTTCCTGGTATTTGAGATTTGGCTTTGGTTGTTGTAGAATTTTATGTTGAGCTAAGATTTATAAATTCCAAGAAAATGTCCAGTGCCAAGACCATTATCATTGTTTTTACCTTAATGTTATTCTTTACACTTGAAAATTACTATCAGTGAAGGATAGAAAGGACAGAAGGGTAGGGTAAGGCTTGATTTTATTGATTGTATTTCCTCATTATGTATTTAGGTTTAATTGTGAGATTGGGAGGGATGTGTTAAATTATTTGTGAGGGTTTTAGTTTACTTTTTCAAACTTTGTGTAGTTGATGATACTTGAATTTATTTTCTGAACTCATGAAATTAGGCATTTTATTGTAACACTAAGAGTCAATAGCTGTGTTGCAGTTGAATACACCAATATTCATTATAATTGAAGCCTTACACACAGAAGTTCATCTTACAGTATATCTGGGCATATATTATGCATGATTTCACAAATACCACTAGAAAAAAATATTGGCTAATTTGTTTGATTTCTGCCTTTTGTTTCCTTCTTTTAATTTTTGGAGCAGCATGTTTTAAAAATAAGTTTTTTTTGTAGAATAAATATGTGTATAACTATTAGATTTGCATGGTAGCAGGGAGGGCTATAGGAGTGGCTTCTCAGATAAGCTGCTGGAAGCTTCCCCCATGTCCAATGTCAGCTGACTCCATGACAGACCCGCTGCTGGTCAAGGCCAAGGTAATCTGAGATGGTGGTAACACATCTGTGATAAGATATTTAAGCAGGAAAAAAGTTATCATGCAGAAGTAATTGTGGCCAGAGAAGAGTGAGAACATGTGAAAGGAGCAACTCTGCAGACACCAAGGTGAGTGGAGAAGGAGGGACAAGAAGTGCTCCAGATGCCAGAGCTGCGATTTCCCTGCAGCCTGTGGTGCAGCCCATGGTGAAGCAGCTGTGCCCCTGCAGCCCATGGAGGAGACCTTCACAGGAGCCCATTTGGATGCCCAAATGGCTGTGACCCCTTAGGAAACCCATGCTTGGGCATTCTCCTGCCAGGGATCTGCAGACCCATGGAGAAAGGAGCCCACACTAGAGCAGGACTTGTGACCCTGTGGGGGACCCACAATTGTAGCAGACGGTTTGAAGGACTGCAC
This sequence comes from Ploceus nigricollis, assembly GCA_013399945.1. Lineage (NCBI taxonomy): Eukaryota > Metazoa > Chordata > Aves > Passeriformes > Ploceidae > Ploceus > Ploceus nigricollis. The sequence continues at coordinate 107,926 of VXBC01011265.1, forward strand.
ACAGTGGAAGGGACCCATGCTGGAGCAGTTAGTGAAGAACTGTAGCCCATGAGAAGGACTCATGTTGGAGAAGTTCATAGAGAACGTTCTCCTGTAGGAGAGACCCCATCCTGTAGCAGGAGAAGGACTTCTTTCCCTGAGCATGATGCCTTGAGAGGCTACCTAGAACAGAGGCTAGACAGTGTTAAAGGAATAAAGTAGGTATTTATTAAAAAGGCCTTCAAAGGAAACACCTTGGGCAGTACAAGAGCCTNTGTCAGCTGACTCCATGACAGACCCGCTGCTGGTCAAGGCCAAGGTAATCTGAGATGGTGGTAACACATCTGTGATAAGATATTTAAGCAGGAAAAAAGTTATCATGCAGAAGTAATTGTGGCCAGAGAAGAGTGAGAACATGTGAAAGGAGCAACTCTGCAGACACCAAGGTGAGTGGAGAAGGAGGGACAAGAAGTGCTCCAGATGCCAGAGCTGCGATTTCCCTGCAGCCTGTGGTGCAGCCCATGGTGAAGCAGCTGTGCCCCTGCAGCCCATGGAGGAGACCTTCACAGGAGCCCATTTGGATGCCCAAATGGCTGTGACCCCTTAGGAAACCCATGCTTGGGCATTCTCCTGCCAGGGATCTGCAGACCCATGGAGAAAGGAGCCCACACTAGAGCAGGACTTGTGACCCTGTGGGGGACCCACAATTGTAGCAGACGGTTTGAAGGACTGCACACAGTGGAAGGGACCCATGCTGGAGCAGTTAGTGAAGAACTGTAGCCCATGAGAAGGACTCATGTTGGAGAAGTTCATAGAGAACGTTCTCCTGTAGGAGAGAGCCCATCCTGTAGCAGGGGAAGGACTTCTTTCCCTGAGCATGATGCCTTGAGAGGCTACCTAGAACAGAGGCTAGACAGTGTTAAAGGAATAAAGTAGGTATTTATTAAAAAGGCCTTCAAAGGAAACACCTTGGGCAGTACAAGAGCCTGGCCATGGCTACACCCAAGATGGACGACAGGTCACACATTTTCACACTTCTATAAGTTTTGGTCCATTTACATATTGGGGTTGATTGTCCAATTACAGCTTCAGGTTATGAAGTCCCATCCTCCCAGATTGCTCTCCTCAATTTGCTGCTGTTTATAGTTTTCTGGCCTGAAGCTGCAACAGTGTCTTTGGTTCTTGGGCTGGAAAAGAGTTGTTTCGTCTAACTAAACTATGAAGAGAACTTGCTAACACTTTATATGAATTTCAGAGTTATATATTAATGCAGTACAGAATCTGGAAAATATGAAATCTAAAACTCAAGGCATGAAACAGGACACAACAGCAGAAACAGCATGTGATGAGCTGACCATAACTCCTATTCCCCATCTCCTTGTGCTGCTTGGAGAGCAGGAGCTTAAGCCCAACAAGGAGGGAAGGGTAGAGAGAAGGTTTTTTCAAGATTTGTTTTACTTCTCATTGTCCTTCTCTGATTTTGATTTGTAATAAACTCAACTGATTTCCCCACTCAATAATTTCCCCACAGTTGAGTCTGTTTTGCCGGTGATGGTTATCAATGAGTAATCTTTCCCAGTCCTTATTGAATACATGAACCTTATGTTGTATTTTCTCTCCCTTGCCCAGTTGAGGAGGGTAGTGATATAGTATCTTTGGTGGGCACCTGACATCCAGCCAAGATCAAACCACCAGAGTATTTATCTGTAATAATTAAAAAACAATATCTGTGTTAATAGTACATGCAGCCACAATTTAATAGTGTGAAATATGTATGTGTGAGAGCACATGTATACATATATCTACATGTGAAGTGAGATGAAGGAAAGCTTACCCCAGAGCCCTTTCTTCTCCCAATGATTTCCTTGTCTCTGATTTTTCCCTGGGTTTTTGGAGAGCATGGACTCATACACACAAGAATGCACTCTTGTTATTTAGCTTATCATAATAATCCTATGCACAGATAATGAGGGAATAATGAAGATTAAAAAAATACATGTTCATCCACATTGCCTTTAAATAAAGGTGTAATCAAATGCAATACACTTGACAGATTGCAACAGCATATATATTTTGGATATACATGTCAGGGTATGAAGAATACAGGAACAGTGTATAATTCTGCACATTCTTTTTATTGAGTCTTTTGTAGATAATTGAATTATGTCTGGACAGGCATTTAATCAAACAATTTTTCTGCAGTTTTATAGAGAAAAGCCTTTTTGTGGAATAGTACAATCTCAATTACTTCTGAATTTAGCTGAATGTGTGTCAGAGATACTTTGTGTACTTGTTCTTATGATTGCTTTTTAAATATATCATTGTGGAGTCAAACTGACTTTCGTGTTCATTTTCATTTTACTATGTTTTGGTATGTGGAACTTGGAGGACATAGTTTAGGACATAGAAATTGCCTTATGCTTGATACTATATTGGCATATTTGCTAGCCAGTGCAATGTTTTTAAAAGACATGTCTTCATAGTTTTATGAACAAAGGTTTTGTCTTGATTGGCAAACTGATAGTACATTACTAAGTAGGCACCTTTTTGTCATGCTTTGATTTATGTGGATGATGGATTTTCCAATCTGTACCTAAGTATCCATTTTTTTGGTGGTGCATGGTGGCACATCCTGTTGGTGGCCAGTCATTAGTGGTGTTCCCCAGATCTCAATATTGGGACCAGTCCTGTTCAGTATGATGATCTAGATGAGGGGATCGAGTGCACCCTCAGTAAGTTTGTGGACACCAGATTAGGAGGGAGTGTTGATCTGCTGGAGAGTAGGAAGGCTTTGCATAGGGTTCTGGACAGGCTGGATTGGGGGGCTGAGAGCAATAGTATGAGGTTCAACAAGGCCAAGATCCAAGTCCTGCACTTGGATCACAACAACCCCATGCATCACTACAGGCTGGGGGAAAAGTGGCTAGAAAACTCCATTGCCCAGAGGAAAATGAGCAGTGGGTGCTGGTTTGACAGCATCTGAATGTGAGCCAGTGTGTGCTCAGGTGGCCAAGAAAGCCAATGGCATCCTGAACTATCCTGGGAATAATGTGGCCAGCATGACCAGGAAAGTGATTGTCCTCCTGTACTCAGCATTGCTGAGGCCACATCTCAAATTGTGTGTCCATTTCTGGGCCCCTCATTACAAGAAAGGGCACGTCCAGAGAAGGGTAACAAAGCTGTCTGAAGGGTCTGGAGCACATTTTATGAGAAGTGGCTGAGGGAGCTGCAGTTATTTAGCCTGGAGAAAAGGAGTCTCAGGGGTGACCCTATTACACTCTACAGCTACCTGGAAGGAGGTGAGGGTTGGATTCTTCTCTCAGGAAACCAGCAACAGGATGGGAGGAAATGGCCTGAAGCTGTACCAGAGGAGGTTCAGGATGGACATCAGGAAGAATTTCTTCACAGTTCTTAAACATTAGAATGGACTGCCTAGGGAGGTGGTAGAATGACCATCCCTGCAGATGTTCAAGAAAAAACTGGATGTGGCACTTAGTGCCATGGTCTAGTCAACCAGGTGTTTTTTGACCAAAGGTTGGACTTGATTATATCAGAGGTCTTTTTCAACCTTAATGGTTCTATGATTCTATGATTCTAAGTACTTTCCATAGTGGAGAAATGTGTAGCTGTACATTAACACATATGGGAATGGGTCATAGAGTCAAGCCTGGCCAAACAGCATAGTTGAAATGTGGCCATGCTCACAGTGAATGAGGGTCAGCTGACCTAACAGCTCTATGGGGGTAATGTATCTTGGTGATGTTTCCTATATTGTTTTCTTAAAAAAATTAAGTTCAGCAGTTCTCAGCAAGGAGGGAAGAGAAATATTTAGCTGGCATAGTGCAGTGAAAGTCAATGTAAGTATAATTGGTCTGTTAAAATGAGACTCTGGCAGCACAGGAGGTGGAACTTCTCACTGTGGCACCAGATCCCCGTTTCTCCTTACAATTTCACTGGAGTATCGAAAGCCTTCGTGGGGCACCCTGGCTAGCTCTGGACCCCAGCTTCGCCGACAAAGACAAAAGCAAAAGACGAAAGGCGCTCTTCTTCTCAGGACGAACATCCCACAACTTTATTGTGGAACACCTCCAGGGGAAAGAGAGAGTCTGGGAGGGATGTAGTGGCATCTAGGAAAAGAAAGAGAGCTCTAGGGAGGAGCTGTCCAGGAAAAGAAAGAGGTTGAGGGTCTTGCGGTGGGAGATTTTAAACCCGGGGGAAGAGGGGGCAGAGGAAGGGGGACTACAGCCAATGGGATACAACTGATGGGAGTGGTGAGGGGAGGAACTGACCTGGGTAAGACCACCACCACAGGACCTTGGAGGAGGCGGGGTGTGGTGTGTGGAACAAACCATGTGATACAAACAAACCACTTAGTGCAATATAAAAACTACTCAGTGCAAAATTCCAATCACCCAGTGCAAAATAATAACTAAATAAACTACTCAGTGCAACACAACATTTCACCACCTGCCCTGCACATCCTTTAAAAGATAGGAAGAACAAAAACATGATTGGTTTTGTTGACTGTTTCTGAAAATTGTTTTGGGGCTTAATCACTTGAGCTGAATGAACAATTTATGCTGCCTCTTCAGCTTCTGTGGTGCCGTGCTTTAAAAATTTGCTGCAGTAGCTTTTCACCAGTTAAGATAAAAGTTTATGAGTGTGAAGGAGTTGGAAGTATCTAGTAAATAGAAAAGTTTTTGTCTTTCCATTTTACTCAAATATTTGCTGTGTTGGCCAGGATCAGTAAGCTATCTGTAAAATAGGTTCCATCCAGGGACGAGAAGGAAGAGGTGAGAGGCTTTAATTAATCATATAGAAATAGCCGTTTTCTCAAAATAAGGAGCAAATCCAAGATATTTCAAGCCAGGCTTGCTGGGTTTCAGGGTGGGATGTGCCTACAGCATTTACTAGTGAAATCATGGAATAAGACAGGAAATTTCTCCCTAATGCCAATGGAAACTTTGTTTATCTCTCTAGTTCTTTTTATGAAACAACTGTTGAAGTTCCCCAACCCCCTTTCAAGTTTATTTTCTGGTAATGAATCAAAGGATCAATTTATTATTAGTATACAGATCCAGATGCCCCACTGCCCCATATCTTCATATGCAGATTTGACAGTGTGAATGTCAGGTTACTCAGGTATGTAGTTTTGCTTGCTCGTTAAGCATTGGGATGACGAGGGTCAATTGGTGAAACAGCAGTTCACAGAATTTATAGTGTGTGACATTCATATTTCTTGATGTGGTTTGTTAGGGGAATATCTATGTGTTGAAAATAAAGGAAAACCTTTAGTCCCTGTGACATCTTTAAAACAGACCTTTACGGTACATACAAAAGATACTTTTATTCTATTTTATAATTTGATGTGATAGCCAATATTCTTTAATAATTACATTCAAGAGGTTAGATAAATGCTAGTTTCATGACAAGGTCTAGATGAGCAAGTCTGTATTGAGTCTATAACTCCCTCTGTGTAATATTTTTTCTAACAGGTAATGATTAACAGTAATTTTCACATTATATTTGCTATTGATGCTGGTTTATCATTGACTTGCCCTTCATGTCATTCACATTGTTACTTGCATTCCACCTGTCTTTGGAAATTACTTACAAGAGAATAAATGTTTGAAGCTTGAGATCCAGAGCTGTTATGTTAAAAGAGTAAAGCCATCCTATTTTTTTTCCATCATGAACATCTTTTTCCTGCTTTTGAGTGATTCTGTCACCCACTTTGCTTTGGCAAGTGGAGAGCTATACACAGAAGAGTTTCTGACCACAAGGTGCTTGCTTGAAGTTGCAAAGTAAACTATATTTCCATAAAGTGAAACAAAACTCATGGGATTTTCACTCTGAGAGGAGAAATTCCTTGAAATGCACATGAAAATATTTCCTGGACCCATGGCTGCTTTTTGAGCTATGGCCACCTATGCTAATTACTGGAGTCTATCTTCAGAGTTACTATCAGTAACAGGATCATTTTTTCCCCAGCTTGCAATGTTTACTCACTGTTCATGAGAGGCACTGTGGCCTTCCCAGGCCGGTGTTGGCCTGGTGCCACCACTGAGTGCTATCTCCACTGCCTAAGAAGCTGGCCTCAGAGAAGCAGTGCATCCTGACACTGCACACAACTCTCCCTGTGCTTCCCCCCTGTCCAATCCCTGGGTTGTGCAGTTCTGAGAGAGTCGGGTACGGATGGCAGTGGTTGTTTGAAGGCTTTCTGCATTTGGAACTCCTGAAACAGATGAGCAAAAGAAGAAAAACCAAGCCCCCAAAACTGCAGGCTCAGTTTGTGAGATACTGAGATTTCCAAGCAAAAGTGAATTCCTCTTGCCTTTGGCATTGACTGTGGACTGGAGTTGGGGAAGGTCTGTGCCTGGCAAGGTCTAGCCCAGAAACACAGAGGAAATACTGTCTGCTCAGTTACCAGAGAATACTGCTGACAAAGACACAAAGTAGACATCAGACTGCTAGTTATCTGAAGAAAAGAGAGGCTTAGAGGGTTTTCGAGGATGATAATCAGAGCAAATTCTGTGATGTATCTGAGGTAGATCAGACACACCATTTCAGTGATTTCAGATAATCTTGAATTCTTGCATAGTGCCAGTGAGTTCCCAGTTAGTAATACCAATAATCCTCTTTGTGTTCTTGCAGTTTTAAAATATCCTACAAAGCACTATTTTAGAGGAAAGTGTGGTGTCTGTGGAATTTTCTATTAGAACAACTGAGCTGCATGCGCATGAGGGGGCCTCCAAGATTAAATTACTCTGACCTGTACTTGTTGTCAGTCATAAGGGAACTCAGTCAGAGCCAGACCTTTTATTTGAAAAAAAATCCTTAGCCTTTTGTGAGCTCAGGAATCCCTAATTGCACTACATATGTCATAACTGTGATCCACATTCTTTTATACCTCAATTGCCATGGAAAGAAAGTACATTAGTATGTTCAGGAGGTGGCTGTTAAGTTAATTGGTACATCTTTGTATCCTTGAAGCCTCAGTGAAGGCATTTAGAGAACTGCAAGGCAGGGAGAGATAAGTAGGAGCAAAATAACAACTTTGCTTTCCAAACCCTAGAGAAACTCATGAGTTGTTGATAGCACTACTTAAGGGCTTAGACCAAGACCATGAAGAGTGATTTGCAGGAACCATTTCAAACATCATCAAAGAGATGAGTCTTTATTTTAGGTTCCTGACATGTTTGTTCTACTCAGCTTTGCAAGCCATGTCTGTAGGAAGCAGATTACCAGCTGTGAACAGACGTGTTTTGTGATATCTCCCAAAAGTAAGAAGTTCTTAATATGCAGGTCAAGTCTTTATAATTATCCTGTTGTGTGGAACAAAACATCCAGATGTTCATCTAAATTCTCATTTGGGAAAGTATCCCTTCTCACAAAAAGTTCACATTGAAGTTACTGAGGAATAAGTATGCCTTTTAGTCAGGGTCCATGATGAGAATAAAAAATGGTACAAATTTAGCAAATTTTCCCAGTGCCCAGTGTAAGCCTCTACCTTTGGTGCAGGTCAGAGAATTTCCAAATAGCTAGTGGGGATAGTTATAAAGTCTATATGCCAGAAAGGATATAGTAGGTAGATGCATAGTATCTAACTTTTGAGACTTAGCATAGAATGAGGTGGACAGTGCAAGTAGCCCTCTCTTGTGGTATTTTCTCAGGAAATTTATTTTAAGACTTCTTGGAAGAGGATGCTGTTCATGATCCTCTGTGGTGTTAAGTGCAGTGGTTCACAGACAGGCACCACAGAACAAGAAAACTAATAACAACAAGGAAAGCAGTAACAAGAGTGTGTACTCTGACAACAGATGCAGGGTTCCTCGGAATTCACTCTTGTTATTCTGCTTTTGTATCCTTTGGAAAACAAGCAGCATCACAAGAAAAAATCTGAACGAGTTAAATAAATTTTCAACATCTTCAAAAGAGGAGTGTTCTGCCAACAACACATGACTTCCAGGACATTTTCTCATCCATTCCGGAATGTATGCGCTAGTACCCAAGATTTGTGAGGAGGATTTTTCAGTTTAAACAATAACAATAAAGAAAGACCTTTAATTTGAGTATAGCTAAGGAAAGAGAAATGTAAACTGCTGGCAAATGTATCTTCTAGCAACTTGAGGTTTTTTCCTTTTTAAAAATATACAGATTATTTTAATAATTCCTTAATGAAGTTTCAATGCCTTTCATTGGTGGTTTTAATCAAAATTTCCTTAGGAAATAACAGGTAATCAGAAGAGTTTTGAAAAGTATGATGTGAACTCTGGCACAGATAGTCAGCAGTATTGAGCACAATACATAAATTACCTTAAGTTCAGAAATTATAACTTTCTATTGAGAGCCACATTTGGCATATCCTTTTCACATGTTTAGTATTGTTCTGTTGCAGCTCCTTACTGACACTGCAGATGCAGTATCTACTCGTAGGTTGTGTGCTTAGAGAAGCAAAGAGCTAGCAGCTCATAAATGAGTGATAGGATAGTTGAATTCACACCTTCTCTGTGAAAACACTGGTGAATGCAAAATAACACAAATGACCTGTACTTATATGAATGTTTGCTTTTGCTGATAGTCATAATATGGTAGAAGAGTTGTCAGATAGATAAAAGCCTGGTATTGGAGTACCAGTGTTGAAGGGCAGTTAATGGGCTGGGGAAGATTACTTAAGGAGACGTTTTAGGCAAGGAACTTGCAACCAGTCATGGGTGAAGATGAGTGGGGAGAAAGTTGGGGAAGTGAAGTGATGACTCTGAATTGGCACCAAGGCCAACCTCAGTTCAGAGGAGTTGTTCTACCTTTGGGGAAGAAATGAATGATACTAAGGGTGGAAAAACAAAAACCAGTTAATATAATGATATGAACTGCCAGATCAGGCTCAGGAAGATTGGAGGGTTTTGATTGGACATAAGTGAGGGAGAGAATGGTCAGGTTGTACTCGCTAGCCAGTAAGTCTTGCCATACCAGCTATGCAAGACTCACTTGGGAAAAAACCCAAATGGGGTCTAATTTGAAAATGGTAAGTCAAGATGAGGCTGAGGAAGTTTCAATGTCTTGAATTTGTGTGTTTCATTGCTCATGTTATAATGATGAGGGACCTTTTTTTTCCTGTGATAAAGAACTTTGTGAAACAGACTGTGAGCCAGCCGGAGCTTCATATTTCTCATAACCAGGTCAACATTTGCGATGAAGTAATAATACAGTTATTTGACTAATTATCTGACTATTTATCTGATTGACTAAGAGTATGTAATGCTGAAATGTTTCAGAAAGAAAGTCTTCCGGATAAAGTTTTAAAGTTTCACACTGTCTTGTTGGAAGGGAAACAGCCAGCCCTTTTGGCGATGTTTTCTGTGCAAACTAGGAACTGCTATGAAGCTCATGCAGTAAGCTGAGTTTTTCAAATGGTCATATAGTCATAGAGAAGCATTGCTCATCAAAAGCATGACCTAACATCAGCAAGAAGTGGTATCTGCAGTTTCTGTAAGCCCTGAGTTGCACTGCTGTTCCCTATTTGTAGGATAAGACAGCGCCAACCCTTCAGCCTCCTGGAACAGTGTGAAAATTGAGTTTAGAGAGCTGACCACCATAGGAAAACACATAAAGAAACAATTTTCTCTCCCTCCAGAACAGCACACTGAAATTGAAGCCTGAAGGTAAACAGTGAGCAGTGAAGGAAAACCAAAATATTTACTCATTAGCTGAGCTTTTCCATCTTAATCACAGAGCAAGCCAAGGAGTCCATGGAAAAAGTTTTCTGGGTAGCCTTTAATTTATAAATTTGTGGGAGGCTGAACCAGTATGATGAAGCCAAACTCATTTCTGCTGTTTCCTAGCATTGAAAAGTTTTATTGTGCGCCATTACTAGAATCACTCAAGTTGGAAGGGACCCATAGGGATCACTAAATCCAACTCCCTGCTCCTCATAGGACTCCCTAATTAAACCATATAACCTAGAGCATTGTCCAGATACTTTCTCAGCTCAGACAGGTTTGGTGCCCTGACCACTTTCCCGGAGAGCATGTTGCTAATTGACCACCCTCTCAAGGAATAACCTTTTCATACTCTCCACTCTGAACTTCAGTGATGTTGTATTAGTATTAATTCTTAAACTGGACAGTACACTAATGAAGCCAGAAAGTCATTAAAGGACATTTTCCTGCATTCGTTAAACTTTTCCAAGCAACAATAAGCAAAACCAGTGAACTCAATGTTATCTTGTCATTTCCTTTTACAGGCAATAAAACCATGGGCATCTGCTGCCAGCTGTCTGGTCTGTAAAGGCATCAATGTGCAAAATGAAGAAGGAGTGCTCTTCTTCTGTTATCAGTATTAGGATTCTCTCAATTATCCTGGTCTTTGACATCTCTGAAGGGATATGGCCTTGAGGAGAGGAGAGAGTTTCTTGGGTCTGTCTGGTCACTGTCGCCATACTGGACAGCTATGTAATTAGAAACCCCTCTTGACAGAACACAGGCTAGGCATTGATGGAAGAGAGTTCATCGTTTGCCCCAGTTAGCAAGGGACATTTGAATGACCCAGAACCGAGAATATTTTTGGAAATAGAACCAGGTGTGAAATTTTTCATTTGGTTATGCAGCTGCTCTCAGACTATGTGTTCTCTCGATCACTCTCGTAAAACTAGAGAACCTTCCAGATTCCTGAGAGGAAAAGGCTAGTGAAAAGGATGCTTTGCCCATTAAGCACTGGTTTTTCTATTTTGTGTTCATTTTAGAGGAGAAAATCTAACACATATGTGGATGGTAGCTCCGTACTACTGAAGCTACATATTTGATTTGCAAAGCAGTGTCATCTTTCGTATTTCCAGAAATGGAAGCCTACTAAAGATTGCAAGGAAGCAAATCCATAGAGAAACTGAATGGGAAGGCCACTCCTCTGGCATTTTAGTAGTATTGCAGTAATATCACTTCATTAGGCATCTCAAGGTGTGCACTGATTTCCTCCTTACATTATTTTTGCTTCTCATGAAACCAGTGAAATACTGTCTTAGTCAGGTAAGAAAGATAGTATTTGATCTATCATTTTCTAGAAATATGTGCCCTGATTTGAGCCATGATTTTGAAGCTAAATATCTCTAGAACACTCATGATGTACTTAGGTCAGAATGTGAAAAGCAGAAAGGCATTTCCTAGAGATACCTATAACCTAATGGTATCTGTATGGTTCAGGAAGCTCCTTCCACTCATTCTTGTTCCAGCTGAGAATGTAACTTTTAAGTGCATATTTGAAGTAACTCAGGAAATGTACATGAGCATGAGATTTGCAAACTGCAGTAAATAGTGAAAATAGGTCAAATAAATTATTTGTTCTGTAGCAAAGAGATTCTCAGCTGCATGTCTGGAATAAAATTAATTTATAGAGTGAGATATCTAAAATTTAGGTATTTGTATTATAGCAGATACCATAAGCACTATAGCTCGGGTGATGATACAATCAACAGTAGGCCTAGAGAGGTATCCAACCCAGTCTAAATTAAACACCTGCATTTGGTCTGCTGAACTGTTTTCTGCATCCTTTTACTACCATGGGAGCAGTGACATGTAAATCACATAGCAGTCACTTGCTGTGTAGGCTTTTAAAAGCATATATCAGATTCCAGAGCTGAATCACGCCTAAAGTTTAGTGAGATGAACTTGCCCACAGTGGCAGAGTATTAAACTGTTCTGTGATAATCTTGTAATGGGAATGTGCTCATCTGGAGCTAGGCACTTATTTTTTGGAGCAATGAAACACTCCATTCACCAGAAGAATTTCTGCTGTAAGTCGAGTCACCAGTCAAGTAGGATAGGGCTGTTCTAACCTTTTGCATTTGAATTATTGACTGTCCACAGTCAATGTTTAGCATGAGGAGAAGCTCATTCGTCTACTTTATCTATGCCACCACTGTCTCACTAAAGGTTAGTATCAATACCAGCATAACTCATCTTGTGGACCAGAGCAAGAGATCAGGGCATTGAATGTCACCAGAACCAGATTAACTTTCTCTTCTACATCTGTGTATTACATGGTTTGGTCACTGTCTCCCAACACTGTTCTCTCCTCATGGTACAGGTACCTGGAAAACTACCTTAGAAAACCTATATTCTTTATCATTTGAAAGCTTTCTTTTAATAAATTGAGGGAATAAGTGTTATCCAAGAATTTGGTCTGACCCCCCAACTCTAATGTGTTTAGTCATGCAGTATTTCCTCATGATCTATCTCTTACAGCAAGGTTCTAATGGCAGTCTTCTTCCCAATGCTGGTCTGACTAATGTGAAATAAGGAAGTACAACACAGTGCTATGATGGGAAATATTTAATTTTCCATAGTATTTCATCATGTTGGTGTTTCTTAGCAATCTTCTTTTTCTCCCCAAATCTGTAACCTCATGGTCTTTTTTATTTTCTTGCAGGAGGAGCTGGGCATTGCTTGTGAGTTACTGGAGTCAGATTTCCTCAAGTGCAGTGTGGGATTTCCTTTCATGAGATCCAAATCTAGGGTAACTTTGTGATATTTGCATTTGCAGATATTGGTTCATTTACCTCCATCTCCAAGGAGTGTCTGGAAAGCCAACTGCTCTGTTAAATGTCTGTGATTGATACTTTCTCTAGCTTGCTAAGCCAGATATCCAAGCCTTTCACAGTTACAGAGACTAGCTATCCTTTTCCCCACCAGACAGGGCCAATGACAGTGCCTTGGGCGCTGCAATAAAATGGCTTTGAAAAATAGTGCAAAAGTTGCAGCTGTGGAAAACTTACATATTTCCTCTGCAAAAAAATTAGAAAAGGACTCTCTATCTTACTTATGTTGCCTCTGTGAGTTTTTGGTCTTCTTTCACATTAAAATGTGGCTGGATTTATACAAATGACAGTGAAAATGCACTAATGACTTTTTTGTCTTATGGTCTTCTGGTAGATTTTTTATAGAGGATTTTGTTCCATAAGAGAAGATACACTCTCTCATAATGTTTAAAAATCCAGCTGAGTTCTTTCTGCCACTAAAATTATCTATATAAATGACCAACCCAGAAAGGTGAGAAAATGAGGAATAACTTAAGGATGACCTGAAAAAAATGAGTCTGAAATTTTTAAGAAAGTTTCCATTTCAAAAGCAAATCCTTTCCATTTGAATTGATGTATCCTTTGACCCAATATAAAAGCTTTTGTTTTCTGTTTTTATAATTGACTCTTTTGTGCTATTTTGAAAAAGTAAAAAATATTTTTAATGGAATTGAAAAAATACATGCAGTAGCAAAATATTATCTAGAATGTAAGAATGTAAGCCATTTAAATTACAATGGATTTGGACACTGTTTCACTTGGCCAAAGTCTGTTTTGGAGTTAGGCAGAAAAACTACATGGAGAAATAATCCATCAAAGTAAAATTCTTATTTCAAAATTAGCACCTGTTTTTACCCATTATGATGCGTGTCCTGAATGCTGCTTTAGCTTGTGTCCATCTCCAAGTGCAGGCCTGTGGCATGGCCTTTATTCCCCCAAAAGATCTCTTCATCAACAAATAACATACAGAGTAGTGCTGACATAGTTTCAGGTAGTGATCCCCCTGTTCTGCAAGACTCATTCCCAGGAAGATGATCTCCTCAAGAAATATCTTTGAATGGCAATTCTAGTAAAGGTCTTCTCTTAATGAAGGAAAACCCAAACCCTATAGTATTTGAAGAGAAACACAATTACTAAGACTTACAAGGTAATTTGCAGTAGAAGTGATCTTACACATATCAAAATATGCCACTTTTGTAAAATTAGGCCAGTAAAATATAAATAAAGTTTCAGAATAAATACATTTTGAAACTATATGCAGAGTCTCTAAATATGGCTTTTTCTTTGCACAGTATGAGTTCAGTGTGATCTTTGACACAAGCCATTTGACCGGGCAGGAAGAAACACTTACCTTCCTTGTCACTGCCCAAAGGTAAGGGGATATGGATGATTTGGATATTCTTTGTTACATGAAGTGTGCATTGTGTGTGCTTGACAATTACATGATATTAGCTGTAGATATGTACTGGTGTAGTAAATTAGGTTAAATTACTGGGGCTAAATGCATTTGGCTAAATGTATTTTGGTGATGCAGAGGAACTATGTATTGAAGCTTCCTGAAAAATGAGGTAGGATCATACATAGGTTTTCTTTGCCAGGCAGTTGTCATTCTGAAGGATCATTCTGTATTCTCTCAGTTGAAAGGCTCTTGTGTTTCAGTGGCTATCTCTTTGGACCATGTATCAAGCTCAGCTCAGCTGTAGTTGATGATCAACACAAGATGGCCCAACCTGTTTGTTCCAGCATTTGAATGAAATAAACATGCTGGGATGCACACCAAAAAAGATAAATGCTTTAATCAGATGGCCAGGGATCTCAGTGTTAAGTTCTAAAGTCACATATCTATTTTTCCCCATTCTGGATCTCCAGTGAGCCATGACAGAGTGTGGAAAACATCTAGATAGTGTACTTCCCAAAGAGCACTTCAAGTAGGCATTGAAGTAGGGTGTTGCGTAGTATGCATGCATAGGCATTTTGTCTTGGGCAGGATAAAAGGTGTGACACATGCCCTGTGCCTTCTAAGATGATGTACCATGAAGAAGCAGACTGCATGGGTGATTCAGTCACAAGCACTGTCAGTGTCTGTATGGGAACCAATGCGCGGCTGCATTAACATTGGCCATGAACAGCTGCTTTGATGTGTTGGGTGTTTGACTAGTTCCTCCTCCCATTTACTGTGTAAATGAGCCAACTTCATATCCTTATGTATCCAAATCAGGATCTTCAGTCTGAATTCTCCTCCCAAACTGGATGACACCTCTGCAAAAAGCTAGAGATGAGAGATAAGATGTAGCAGCTGCTGAGTGACTGCTCTCATACGGCATAGTCCTCCCCTGCAGTAACAGCTGTAGGTGGGAACAAGATCCTGCAGCACATAGGACTGGTATAAGACAATGAAAGTGAGACACGTCACCATGTCTTGCATGTTGGTGAAGTTTTATTTTCCATCAGACGTTCATCATGTGTTCAGATGACCCTATGATGCTTCTCAGTCAGAGACATCAATATCTGCTAGGTGAATGCCAGTTGGTGCAAAGATGGGTCAGCAGTGCTTTAAATTTGCACAGCCAGTGTTTTCCAACCTTGGATAGCACAGGACTTTCCTCTGTAATCTCACTTCTTATATTTCTGTGCCCTACCAGTGAGAAGTACTAGTCTGTGCCTTTAGATGAGCAAAGAAATAAACAGTAATTGTTACACACTGAGTGCATGCTTAGAGATGTTATGAGAAAGTTTCTTGTTGTAGAAGGTTGAGAGAAGATAGTTATGTTTTGAAGGATTTAGCTGAACCTCTGAAGAGAGTAGTGCAGGTCTCAATGCTGACTACCCTCATTTCCTCTGTGACTTTAGGCAAATTGCTTAATTCCCTTGCTGTCAGATGAGTGTAACAAAATCTTTCTACCACAAGAGTTGCAGGGAGCCCTGAGGTAAAGTCAGTTCTGAGGAAATTGAGAAAAAGCACCTGTGCTGCAGACTGCAATAGGTGAAGGCATTGTTTCCACACAGAACTGGATCTAGTCTGGCAGAAATATCTGGTCAGGGAAGCTATGTCATGCTGTCATGGGAAAGCAAGTGTTGCCTTTCAAGTGTCTACTTGAGCCTGTCCCATGTAGCTGCAAATTTGGCAGTAGAATCTGTGACAAGAGACTGGTTCAGTATTGGAACAATTGGAGAAAGAAGTAAACATCTCATTATATTGCTCTTACACTATTTGGCTGTTTTTAAAAAAACAACAAACCTTCTTCTTTACTTCCAGGTGTGATGTGTTTTTCTAGAGCTAGATTCACTGAGTTGTGTTCTCCTTTTCTGACAGTACCTTTACTCCATTTGAAACAGATAAGAACATATCCATGAACCCTGTGTAGAATTCTACTTGCTTATTCTGTGTGCCACCATGGTATCTTGGTATTTATGTTGGATGAGAAATGTCTCAACTTTGGACTCTTCTGTGAGCCTATTCAGAGGAAAAGCTTTTATTAAGTGGGGTTCTTTCCCAGCGGTGGAAGTTTGTGGGGTTTTCTATCTGGGCCAAATTTTATCAGCAGACACAGGCAATGTGTGAGTTGCAGAAAGCTGAGCTGTAGGTAGGCATGTATGTAGCCAGCAGGCTCTATTTTCGTAATCTGAGCAACTCATAATCTGCATGGTATCACTTGGGATGTTATTGCCTGCCGTTGCCTCAGTGATACTGTCCTCAAATAAATATGATCATATCTTTTTTTTTGCTGGTTTGATTTGTGAGTAAATCCAATGAACTGCAAGGCAAAAGTGATTCCAGAGTACTGCTGAAGAAATTCGAAATACATTTAACATATCTTTCAAGATTGTTCTTCTGAGCTGTCACCCAACAAGCAGACTCATCATCAAAATTAGAATAGTTGCAGGTTTGTGTGCTAGACATGCATTACAGGAACCTTTCCCAGACTTCATACATAAAGTATTCACTCTGAAACAAACTGACTTCAATGAGAGCTAATTGCTCACTTTTTTCCTTTCTTCATTTTGGTTTTGACTGGCTGAGGCAACTGCCTGTGACAATGTAAAGTAGAAGTGCTTTCATTTTGGCAGCTAAGTACAGGAAGAGGGGGAAAGAGAGGGTGGAATTGCTGAGAGGTTATGGCCAGTTCACTACAAGGGTCTTGCCCGAAAAACTGCTTGCAGTGGCAGCAAATTGGTGCTATAGTACAGTGCCGGTACATTGAAAACATTTATTCATTTGGTGAGTCAAGGCCCTCTGTGAGGTGTGTCCCTCACAAACTGATGTGCGGTCAAACTGGGAGAAAATGAGCCCTTGCATGGAAGTCTAAATGTTCTTGTTTCTCTCCACTTTGTATGATGGCTGCTGTAGTTTCCCACAGACATTTGAATTCACACCTTGTTCCAATATATATATTTTTTTTAATGAGCCTGTTCATGTCACAGTCACAAAACTCATGCTTTTTGTGTGTGCCCTTTCCAAGGTTGGGTGAACATTCTTAAGGAGCTGATATCACTCAAATAGAGAGGCTCAGAGTACAAGGCAGAGAGATGGTGACTGTGAAACTGTGATATATTACAAAGGCTGTCGATTTGCAGTATGTTTATTTTTCCTTTCTGGCATAGTGGAAACCTAGAACGCACTGAATGTCTGCATGATAATACTCTAATCCTGTCTGTGCCCCTGATGCATGAAGTGGACTCATCCATCAATGGGTAAGTATCAATCATCAAATGAAAACAAAAACAACAATAATAATAATCATCAGCAGCATCATCCTAAGAATAACATCTGAGTGTCTTTCAGTGAAAAAATTAATTTTTCTCTTTGTTTACATGTAGCCAGACTGTTGCTTTTTCCTTGTTTCCCAGACTCTGGTCATTCAGACAATCTCATTCAATATCTGGAAATTTTATTCATTTCAAGACTGTACCTCATTTTCACTACTTCCTAATTAATGCTAATTAGTTGCCATCACATTTATAGTAGGTATTTTAGTGATTGTTTAAATTCAAGTGATGCTGTAGAAATAATGGACCTTAAAATTAAATTTAAAAAGAACAAGTAAACCACATCTTGATCCTTAGGCCACGTCTTTAAGGAAGTGGTTGAGAGGCCAAAGGTTGCAGTCAAATATTCTGGAATTTTAAGGAGATTGGTGAAGTGTAGCTGTTTGCCTTTCTGTTTAATTTCACAAACAGAATTTGCTTCTGCTTCTATTTATTTTCTTATTTCCTCTCTTCCCTAGTCTGTGAGGCATCTGACTACCAACTGCGGAGCATCTCTCACCCTTTGACTGAAATACTTGTGTAACATTCAGCCATTGTGTCCTCTCCCTAAGGCTGCATGTGTATGAGTTCCTGCCTTTGAATTTGGGGCTCTTCCCTTCCACTTGGCATCACAATCTTAAGCCTAGAATGAAAGATTTGTGGTCAGTCTCAACAGTCAGACCATTATTTAGCATAAACAGTGCTCTGAGTTGGAATTGGAGGACCTGGTCACTAAAGATGAATTAATATTCATGTAAACTGAGAAAGCTGACATTAATTCCTAAACTAGGGAAGCAAAAACTCATCAATAGTGTCCCCAGAGGGTCAGTGTCTCATCTATGACAACCTCCAGATTACAGATATTGTCTAAATGACCAATGCAGGTTGGCATCAGTAGAAGTCAAATATTCCCTTGACCACTATGCTACATGTGTAGAAAAAAGTTAACCTGCGCTGACATGTGATTTGATTGAAAAGCGGAATAAACTCAGATTCAAGGCCTAGACTGGGTTTTGCCTCATAAAGCTCAGCTTGTTGGATAGAAATAAAATCCTTAATTACTTCCACAGCAGTCAGAATGCGTAAAAGGTTTGTTTGAGCCTGCTCAGAGAAGGGAAGTGTGCTGTCAAACCTCAAAAGATGACTAGCAAGGACAAAAATCTCTATATTGAGAGTACAGTCTCAGCAGCATGCTCTGAAAGTTTTTGAATGCTTTCATTGTTACAAATTCTTTAGAAATTTAGCTCTTGTTTCTTGATGCTTTGATACAGATGGATTTTTATTCAGCTTCACAGATATGAATGCTTTCATCTGTGTCTTTAGATCTCTATTTGTTACCTACAGAATACTGCATGCCAAAACATAATAAAAATTGTTTTCTCTTCTTTCTCTTCAGAATGTACTTTTTTAAAGCACAAGGTCTCTGAATTTGTAAGCCCTACCCAAGTGCCTGTATGGATTATATTTTTCTTTCTCATAGACAAAGCTTAGTTAATTGAAGTTCACAGAAAAATCCAGCAGCCAGAGAAAAGTTGGGTTTATTGGAGGGCATGTTCCTAGGCATAGTAATATTAGTAATACTCTTCTTTTTGGACAGTATCTTTTTGAAGCTTGTTTTATTAGTTTAATTGCCCTACATTTGAATCTAGAGGAGCAAACTTCATTCCTGGTTATAAATAGCCCAGAATGGCTTGTACCATATTTGGGAGCCTTCTGGCATAACACTGTAAATGGGAGGAGAAAATCTGTCTTTCATTGTTTCCCCTAGCAATCTCTGGCACAGGATGCAGGCAGGAAAAAAGGAAATGTACCTAAACAGGCTTAAAATCCTGTCTCAAAGTGCTCTGATTCGGAAGGAAAACCTGGTAAGGAAGCAGAGTTTTAGGCAGTATGGAGGACTAAGGTTTGTCTGAAATTACACCAGGACCCTTTCCAGACAGTGGAGAAGCCTGAGATTAAAAGGAGGCATAAAGGATGCTTAAAGCACTCCTAGTCCTCTTCTGCAGGATTTTAGGTA
Source organism: Ploceus nigricollis (assembly GCA_013399945.1). Lineage (NCBI taxonomy): Eukaryota > Metazoa > Chordata > Aves > Passeriformes > Ploceidae > Ploceus > Ploceus nigricollis. Next base: position 127,236 of record VXBC01011265.1, read on the forward strand.
CTGTGTTGTGCTTCCAAGTACAACAATTTCTGATAATTTCTGTAATTTCTGATAAAATCCTACTGCATTTTACTGTGTGATTAGATGATAAGAGTGGTTAAGGAAACTTGAACTGCTCTATTCTAGTTGAAAGGAGGTTATCCCCCTCTAATCTTTCCTTTAATCATCTACTTAATAATAAGGGTAGTAAAACTTAGGTAATTAACTGTTTATTCCTGAAATGCTATGTAAATGTTAAATAAAATTGAAATGTTACTTTAGTGAATATGCAGCTTAAAGTATTCCTCTTAGATACTGTTTCTTCAGATTAACTTGGTAGTGCAATGATTTCCTGTGTTAATCCAAGCTACAGGACTTGAGCAAATCATCCATCACAGGCAACTTGAGAGAGGAGGATTTGTGATAGGAAAGGAGAAAAAAGGATAAGTAATCAAAAGAAGTCTGCTACATTGGTGGGATGTTAACCCATGTCAGTTGAGACATGGGTTGTGTAGTCTGCTTGTGTAGTCTAATGTTGCCAAGAGGAAATCAAATCACAAAAAATAGATTAATGTAAAATGGTCCCATAGAATTTCACATGACTAGAAAGCAAGGGGTGCAATTCAGCTAGACACAAATATATTTCATTTTGGTCACAAATTCAGCTTGCTAAATTTGTATCTTGGTCTTACAGAGAAGTCTTCCCTACTTCATTTTTCTACGGTGATTCTGTGGCAGCTTCCAACTTTGTTCAGTTGGAAAACCAGGAATGCCTTTTCCAGTCTCTCAACTTCACACTGCAGGTAAAACTCATCTTTATTTTGACTGCTTTTCTGATTGACAGCACATCCTTGTTTTGTAACTATTTTATTCTGAGTGTGGTAAGGGCTTCTTTGCATGATTTTGCATCAGTCATGGGCAGAATGGAAGCTTCGGACAAGGTTTATAAAGAAGACCCTCTTGTTGAGTTAGGAAGTTCAGAAAGGACTTCCTTGCTTTCTAAGCTTCTTCTCAGCGAGGAATCTAGGTGCAACTGGATCCAATCCTAGCCTCAACTGGGTCAACAGTTTTTGTCTGAAGGTTATATAGGTGTACTCACTCATACCAACAACTGTGGGCACATCTTTTTTGCTCAGCCTCAAGGAGAAACCTTGAGGGACATCTCCACTCAAGGGAAGAATCTCCAGACTCTCTCAGTGGTGTGTTAGAAGTCCATGCTGATAAAAAGTGGGACTGAGCTTTTATAGTACAAAGTGATCAACTGTCACTCATGTGTTTCTAGGCTAGCTGTGCCAGCTCAGCAGCTTTAGACAAGTTATCTGTACTATCACTTGTTAATTCCTTTATCAGGAACTTTGCCTGTCACATCCTCACTGGTACCAGTTTTTGTGAGGAAATGCTGTCTGAATGTTTAACTTTGGGATTGATGAGTCAGTCTCTGTTGGTAGTCCCTGCTTTTCAGAGACAAGACAACTGAGAGGCGTTTTAAAAGATTTTATTCCATTCTCAGTCTCACTGAACGGTGAGACATAAGAGATGTAAAACTCAATGCCATTCTATCAGAAGCCAACCTATTTCTTGGTTAGAATACCTTATAGTTTTTCAGCCTATTACCTTTTGCTACACAATGCTGCTAATACTTCTAGCACTAATCACCTATATTTTCACCCCATGTGGTCCTGCTACAATGCATCTTTCATAGTTCCTGTTCTCTAAAATATCTGGTCTTTTTGCAAGGCCAGATTTTGAAACTTGTTGAAACTTGTTTCTAGTTCAATCTCTCTCTCAACAATGTCATCTCTATTCCATGGCCTTCCTAAGTCAGCACACCTTATCTCAATGTTTGCATACAGATGTACAAGACTGTATGAGCTTTCTGTCAGGTTTTGAGAATCCCTTACAAATAATTTCTCACAAGCCTCAGCAGTCTTTAACACCAAAGTCAGCATGACTACCCGTCTCCATCCATCATGGGTAACTTTCACAAATAGGGTTTAGTTTGAGCTGTTTTACCCCTGCTCAGGCAGAGCATCCCGCTACAATGCTATACAATGCATTCTTGATTGGATACCGTATTACAGCGTGCAGGGATGGCATATGTCCTTTATCTGAATATATTATGACAGGAATTGCAAACATGGCATCTCACTTCCACAGGAAAAAAAGCTCCTACCATTTGTTTCTCTTTCACCTTTTTTCACATGCTGAGTAAAGTTACTCAAGTGCCACATCTTGGATGAAGCCACAGGTTAAAAGTGGAGGAGTAATTATTTTTAGTGGTGTGGTCATTGAGCAAAGGAGTGAGCAGCCTTTATACAAGAGAACAAACACATATCTGTGCTAGGGATTCAGGCTTGCTAAATGCCCCAGCATGAAAATATTTATAGCACTACTGATAACAGTACAGTATAGGAAAGAGATAAGGACACCAGAAAGACAGATGTGAGAAGCTTTCAATAAATACCTCATAGCATCTCAGCATTATTCAAGTGTTACTTATACATTACACTTCACAAGGCAGTTAGATGGGTTCCTGATGTGGCAAAATATGTGGACGGATTTTTATAAGAAACTCTTGTGATGTGGCCACCATTAATTGGTGTTGTGTTTCACTGCTGTAACTGCAGCTATTTACAAACCCTACAAATCCTTTTTCATCGCTAGATGGGACTAGGGAATGATAAGTCATGCAAAGGTAGGTTCATTTATTGTAAAAAATACTGTTTTGTCTTTTTTCTTTCTGTTTTCCTAGGCTGAAAACTCAGCTTATAACAAATAACACGTCTGCCTCTATGGACAGATTGCGATCCACAGCAATTAAGCCCCCACTGTCATACAGTGCCCTTAGCTATTGAGTGAAGGACTGAAAGCAGGATTTCAGAACATAAAAGCTTTTGTGAACCAGGCTATTAATTCTTGTGATTCTGGTTTCCTTCTTGGGGGTTTGTAGGTCTTCTTCCCTTCCTCCTCCACATACCCAGTGATTGGTTAATCCAGATGAAGAACGGATGCACTGATGCTTTAACTAGATAAATATTTTCAGTAAAATAAAGTGATAACAGGGAAAGGAGAGAGAATCTGTATATTGGCAGTGCCACCATTTGTCCTACCAAATGCTCTTGTCTCTCATGCACACACTTAGCAGTTGCAATAGTAATATTTTTTTCCATATGGAAGTAGAAAATTATACCATAACAAGTCACACATCTGCTCTCTAATAATGGGGAAAACCTTATAACTGTGTGTATCAGAGAGAAAAGGTAGTTTCACAATGGGCAAAGCATAGTTTGTATCACTCTTCGCTTAATTATTTCCTGCCAAATATTTAACTTCTCCAGATGGAGAAAAATAATAGTTCCTTAACCCAGAGAAAGAGATCAGTTACAAAAATATGGGCCTTTATAGCAGTTTTTTAATGTGAAAATCTCTACTAGATCAAATATGAACAAGGGAACAGAAAATGCCTTTTATGCAATAACTCATATCTGATCTTAGTGAGATAATAAGTTTTTAAGATGTCTAACATGAAACATTATATTTGTATTTCATGCAGCATTTATCATACTGCATTCTAATGGGATTTCTCCCCCTGCCTGATGCCTCAGGGCTTTTGTGAGGAGGATTTGGCATTGCAAACTAGTTCTGTTTATCAGTCAGGCATTTCTTCTAATATAGACAGTGTTTGAAGAATGAAAACCGGTTGGTTTTAATATTTGTACTTTACACAATTAACAACTGCATGTTACATCTTTTCACAGTAGTATCTCAGTGTGGATAAATATTGTAATGGGTTTCATGTTTTTACTTTAATGTTTTTTAATGCATTTATATTTGTGTTGTTAGAAAGAATCAGAAAATATTTTTCCTAATAAAAAAATGTAGATACAAATGAACACTTGCTTTAATTGAGTATTTTCCATGGATTATTTCTCTTCAGCAAAACTGCATAAATTTTGTAATTTTCACTGGATGCATTTCAGTGGTGGATGGGAAATTCTTTGAGCTTTTGTTGAAATTTTGAGGGCCAGGGAGTGATAGAAAGCTATTATTTTCCACTAAAAGTGTAATTTAATTGAAAATGCCAGAACTTGAATGGAAGTTGTTCACATGCATTTCGTGGCAACTCACTTAGAAAACCCACAGTGCAGTAGTCACAGTAATTGTTTGGCTTCTGCTCTGTAAGGAAAACATATGCAGAATATCAGGCAGTGGTTACCAGATGAAAATGAGAATGTTAACTGAGACAGTACTATTTCTTATAGCCTTCAAGATTTTATTACCAAAGCATTCAGTGTACTAGCAGTGTCTTTGTATATAAAATCTACTGTTTGTATTGATGGCTGGCAATTATCCTGCAAAACTGCTTCTCCTTTGATACGTGAGCCGTGCCTGAAGACAGTTAGGTAAGCTAATCCTTTGACTTCATTCTGACACTTGAAAAAGAAGTTTTAGTCTGAAGACATTGAAAAACCTGCAAAGTACTTGTATTTCTTCAAATTTACCTGTACTCCCAGCTCTGAATCTACAGTAGTTTCCCATTTATGAGAAGTCAAGTATGTAATTTTATTTGTATTCATTTTTTCTCTTACAGGTTTACAATGCTGGACCAAGCACTCTTCCTGGAGCTTTTCTTGATATTTCAATTCCAAACCGCCTCTCTGCCACTGGAGCCGAAATATTTCATATTCAGCGGATGATGGTGAGTATGTTACGATGTACTCTGAGCCCAAAAACGCACTGAGAGCTACTGATGACTAAAACAAAAGAAGTCCACCAAAACTCAGTGGATCAGTTGCTTTTTAAGACAATCAAAGGTTCTTTACATCTGTGGCCAGATCGTAAGGAGCTGAACCCCTCCAGCTATTGGCTGTTCTCCCTCACCTAGGGCAAAGACAACTAGTTGTATGTTCCTGGTTTCCTACAATGCCGCGTAAAACTAGGTCAGGCTGATGCTGAAGGAAATATAGAAAACACTTCCACAAGTCACACCTGCAAAGAGGATTGTCTCTTAATCAGCTCTCCCTGACTGAGGGAGGATTAAATGGTGTATATAATATCAGTAGGATGCTTTATCAAGCTGACTCAGATTCCTTGGGTTTTTTTCTGTGGTTATGAGCTAGGTCTGAATACATGATCTATATCTATTTTGCTATAGTCAGTGTTATAATTTGCTCTTTTTGAGTGTTCTTCTAACAAATGTAAATAATAGAGAAAGTTCTTCTTTCAACACAATGCTTTTCAAAAGACGGTTTTGTGTCAATTTCAAAGAAATTCAACATAAACTGTGGTATATGAATTCTTAATTTCTAATATTTATTTATTTATTTATTTCAAAGCCTTTGTTAGACCACTAAAATACCATCATTTACACTGTGATGGCCAAAAGATGGAAACCTTACTACTGAGGTAAATTTATTGCTGAAATTCAGGGTAATCTACCTTTGTGAAATGAAACCAGCTTTTTGGGATAATTGAAAGGAAGTATTATACTTTCATGTTGTTGGTTACTTTTCTAGCCTTTTAGCTGAAAAGTATTACCTATTATGTAGGTAACAGTGTCACTGAATATGTGTAAATATAGATCTGAAAGATCTTTCTAAGCAGGTTTCCAAGATTTTTGCTGTTGGAAGGTATGAGATAAATATAGATATGGCTTACAGATGGGCAGTAAAGACAGAATGACTGAGAAACGTGTGAATATTGTATGAAGCAATAGTAGTGTATAGACGGAGTCAATTTGCCAACCAGACTTAATTAGTTCTCCAGAATATGTATCATTTTCTGGGGCATTGCTTTTTAATGTTTATTTAGTCCACCTTTATATACAGAAGATGACTTTTCCTTTGATACATTGCCTGCCAAAGTATCATGACCCGTTTCCTTGTTCATTCCCTGGTCTCTGTGCGCTGTAGCAGAGGGTGTGTTCACAGCAGATGCAGAGAGGTGGGAGTCTTCTTAGGATTTTATCTCCCTAAATGTCAGTATCTCCTCTAAAGTCAGTCATTCTATAAAGGAGGTCCCAGCTGAGTGGTGTGGTCTTGAGCACTGTGGTAATAAATGCTAACTAAGCAGGGTTTGTATTGCTGTTCCCCAACAACAGGTTGCATTGCTCTGCACATTATTTTACTGAATTGTACTTTGAAATTTGTTTTTGTAGAAATGTTAAACTGCTGTTGTGAGACCTCTTTGCAGGTAGTAGGCAAGTATGTTTTTATGAGAAATGTCTGCCTGACACACTGGCATTCCAGTAATTTTGACTACTGATTTTGGGTATATGGTCAGTAGAATTCTCCTACGTGACTTTCTAAATACCTCTAGCATGTTAATAAATGTGAGCCAAGAAAATCCTGTCTGGGACAGTGGTTATCCTTGCTTTACAGATACATAATTGAAACACCAAAAGGTTTCCTTAACTTCACACAGGAAATTTGTGTCAGGGCCAGGCACTGAACCAATGTATCCCAAATCTTACTAGAACCAATGTATCCCAAGTCTTATTATTGTAACAGAGAAGGCATCCCACTCTCTTTCCTACTACTCTCTCCCAGTGAGTTTTTATTGACTGAAAAGGGAACTAACATAATGGAGTTTTTCAACTTTTCATAGAATAGATATAATTTAACAAAGAAACCTAAAAGGAGATGAACTTCAGAAAATGGTTTAAAACAGCTGTTTTTCCAACACAATTTTTGTAAGCATAATCATTAAATATTGCAAGCTTTTTCTTATTTTGCTTATTCTCAGAATCTAGACTTCAATAAAGATAGTAAGTAATAGAATCCTTTACAGACAGTGCAGGTGTTTCTGTCATTATTTTCTCTATGCCTATGTCCTAGATTGCAAGGCAATG